>JAHTLZ010000237.1:25254639-25314262 GCA_023846285.1 Phrynocephalus versicolor | reverse complement strand
GATGTTGTGGCCCCTTGTTGCCCCAAAAGCTGATTGATAACTTGCTTAATTTATAACTAGTTACTTTTGAACTCTGCAATGACAATTCTTGAAGGACCTTTCTCTTTAAAGGAACTTGATGGCCTTCTTCAGGGATTCCTCCCTCCTGTCCTTGTTGTGGCATGTTACACACATGCAGTTTGGCTGAATATCCTGAGAGAAAAGAGTATTTAGTCTTATAAGCTTCTCTCCTTTCTCCTCCAAGATTATAGTCACTTGATTATTCTGTTGCACTATGTTGTTTGCAAATATGTTTGGAAGTGGGCTTGTGGTTGTCTTAGATGTGGATAGTTTCAGGTCTAGTTCCTGTTATCTTTTTAAAAAAAGAAACAGTTTATGTGGAAAGTCTGAGCTTTTCCTGAATGATGGTCTACCTATTATGTGTCTTTTATATGCATCTACACAGACTTGGTGTTTATAACCACTTATAACATTGTGTTTATATTTCCCCTTGTGTGATTGCATTGACACTATGTTTTCATTGTTAGTTTCCATCCCTCATGATTACATGGAATTTTTACTCTTCTCTTTAACTGCTCGTGTTCTCTTATAGCTTTAATGTTGCCTTTTAATGCTGTAAGATGCCCCTCAATTCCTTGTTCTCAAACTTAAATATGCCTTAAATATACTAGATTGTATATACACCATTACTGTAACCAGGCATGTCCAAACTTCGGTCCTCCAGATGTTTTGGACAGCAACTCCCACAGTCCTTTGCCATTGGCAATCTAAGCTTAGAATTCTGGGAGTTGTGGTCCAAAACTTCAGGAAGGCCAAAGTTTGGACATGTCTGCTGTAAGCCAACTTGGGTCCTTTTTCAAGGAGAAGGGCAGAGTAAAAAATACTCAAAAATGCTCAGCTATTTGGTGCACATATTAATGGGACAAAAATGAGCAAATAATTTATCATGGTATAAATAGATTTTTAGGGGGAGGGTTGATAGTTGGGCCAATTCTCAAGTTTATTCATCTAATGGATATATTTTTGGCTAAGCCAGTGGTTCTCAAGCTGTGGGTCCCCAGATGTTTCTGGACTACAACTCCCAGAAATCCTGGCCAGCTCAGCTAGTGATGAAGACTTCTGGGAGTTGCAGTCCAGGAACATATGGGGACCCACAGGTTGGGAACCACTGGGCTAAGCCATCTATATTCAAGGGAAGGGCAAGCTAGTGCAAAGATTCAGCAACTTTTAAAAGCTGCAGAGGGCCTTTCTTTCATCACACCTTATCTACTTCCTTCTCTTGGGGGGGGGGAAGCTACCAAAAATGGAGCAAAAAGCAAAGTGTCCCGCTTGTATACCGCCCCATACCACTTCAAGTAGTCTCTGGGCGGTTTACATTTTAATTATGCAGGCTACACATTGTCCCCCCAGCAATGTTTTTAATCTCTTTTATGCCATTAAAGGTTTCTTGAATGAATGAATGAATTCACAGAATGACCACTCAAATAACAATAGTTACAGGTAAATAACTTTCTGAATGAGAGGCACAGTTTCCACTTAGCCCAGACATGTCCAAACTTTGGCCCTCCTGATGTTTTGGACCACAACGCCCAGAATTCTAAGCTTTGATTGCCAATGACAAAGGACTGTGGGAGTTGTGGTCCAAAACATCTGGAGGGCTGAAGTTTGGACATGCCTGACTTAGCCCTTTGTAAGCCGAACCAAAACAATTTGCCACCTTCAGATGGAGTTGGCAAAGAGTTTTGGCTAGTTCATCACATCTCTCTTCACCCAGTCTTTATATTTAGCGAAAACCATTCAGTTGATGAATAATCAGAGCAGCTCTTGTATCAGGGCAAGAAACATGATCAGAGAAGACCTGTTTCAACATTCTACTTGAGTGTAAGGCCTACAGGGGAGGAGGGGGATAGTGCCAAACATACTAGCTCTACTCTCTGCTTTTGTCTTGCCTTCTCCATATGGAGGATGATTGTCAGCTGTGGTCAGCCTCCTGTATCCGGGGAGGCTGCCCACCTGTATTAGAACCCTGGAAAATTAGCGTTTTAACATCTTGGAGAGAGCGCCTTTGGGTATGGGGAACTCCCCTTTGCCAACAGTGACTCCTTATAAAGAAAGGTATAAACAAAAGGAGAGGGCAGAGCCAGCAAATGTTTCCCTGCTCTTTTTCTGTATAGAGCTTACACTTGAAAAGAGCAATTAAGCAGAGCTTCTTTGATTTGCCTGTTTCTTACACTTGCTGGCATGGCTCCATTGGCATAAACCCATAAATCATTCATGCTTGGTGTCCTGCACCAGTTGTATGACTTTGTGTATGACAACAAATGCAAATACGGGTTACTTATCTAATGACAATTTCCTGCTGAAATGTACACCAGCCGATGGATGGATGCTGATGTAATCGTTCAGTCAGTTGTTCTGCCTACTGGGTTTTCTTTCTTTCTTTCTTTCTTTCTTTTTTTGGCCTATCTCTTTTTTCTTTTTCTTTCCTATAGAACATTCATCTGTAAAAGAGAGAGAAAGAGAAAGAGAAAGAGAGAGAGAGAGAGAGAGAGAGAGAGAGAGAGAGAGAGAGAGAGAGAGAGAGAGAGAGAGAGAACGAGAACGGTCTGTTGCTTATTTCTAAGTAAACTGTGTCTCCTTATTCATGTTTCTTCTTCAAGCCTCTAAAAATACATGTGGGGGCTTTGGGCAAAAAGATTTTTAAATCTCAAGGAATGAGACTCAGTTTCATTTCCTAGAGCTTGGATGGGCCTATGCAGACTGGAGGCCCTGGACTGCCTCCGTCTTGACACTGACTTTGTAAGAACTTTTAAGTTTTCTGTACAGATCTTGCATCTTTAATGTGACTTTGCCATGAAAAACAGCATTTCAGCAATCTGCCTTGATAGTGATCCCCCCCTTATCCTTGCCAATATTTTTGAAAGTCAAAAGCCACGTGAAATAGTGCACCATATTAATACTGGATTTTCTAATGTAATTGTCAGCTTTTTTGGAAAAGGATATCACTTGATGGGGTGCTTAGGTGAAGGCCTGGGGATGGAAGGGTTATCTACAATTTGAGTGAGTTTATTATGGCTTAGTGATTTGCTGATTGATTTCATTTGCTGTCAGTTAAGGCTTTCTTAATGTCAAGTTTTTTTGCATAATGCATTGAAATAAAGACTGATGAAGTTATTCAGAGTGATACCGCTTACATAAACTGACCCTGATTTGCCCGGTTCTGCATGACAATTTAAGTGACAGCAGTTACAGGAAAATATAGCCATGAATATGCAACTGTAGTATTAAGGAAAATGCAGTGTAAACGCTTCAGAATATAAAACCGGCACATAAGAAAAAGGCTAGTTTGCGAATTCCACTATTCTTCTATATAGAGGAAATAGGGCATTGTTGTATCCCAAGTGATGCACTAAATAAAAATTCAAAGGGAAAAAAAAGTTTAGAGGAAATTAAAAATAACCTATATTCCTGACTTCTGCTAAATGTTTGCCCTGTTTGAGAGAGTAGATTTTGGAAGCATGTGAATTTCAAATCTACGAGGTCCTTTGAGGTTTTATTTTGCTTTCATGCTCTCATAGTGCATAAGTACATAACATGTATTGTTTCTAGTGTGAATGGATTGCTAGGCTAATGGAAATAAATTGCTGATGAGATCGAAGATTGAACTCCCAGCACTGTTTATTAGTAGTTTGCATCATTAGTCTTTAAGCAGTATAATATTGTTATTTTAGGGGTTCAGTGGGAAAGTTGTACTAAGAATGTCACTAGTTTGGTTGGGTCCTACTGATTTTGCTACACTTTCCCTTCTGCTGCAGGGCCAAAGTGTCACAAAAAACTGAGAGAGTTGAGAGAATGATTAAGGAGATTAATTAAAAGCATAATTAGTGATTGAACTAGAAACTGTTCTCCCTGATAGTTTGTTACCCTGCAGTAAGTTTGTGTGATGTTATTCTTAAGTGTAGAAAGCAGTCAATGAATGTGGATATTCCATAGTTGTGTGACCTTGTGAGGTAACAATAAGGCGGAAGATCCTGTTTTCCAATTACTGTAATCTGAAATCTTCCTTGTTCAGGATGAATGTTCTGCTTGTGGGAGAGGAAGAGTTGGACCTACAGCCCTTTCACAGTCTCATTTCTGGTGAAAAGATTGGTCACCAAGAATCAGCTGCGTTTCGATCTTGATGCTACATGATAAAAATAAAAGGTTGATTAAACTCAGAATTTATATAATTTTGAAACATTAAGAATATGGAAGAAGCATATAGGAATCTTAGCTCCTCCCACATCACCTCTCTGTCCCATCTTGGAACACCCTAATTTTAAATCTCAAGAGAAATTTGGACAAATTAGGCACTGGACTGAGATTGGACTCCATAGTATTAGAGATTTATTTGAATCAGTGAAGCCAATAACGATCAATCAATTAGAACAGAGAACAAGAGGAATTAAAACTAATTGGCTAAAATAAGAAATTTTGCAATGAAATTATACCAAACTCAAGGCCCCATTAGACTATTAACAGAGTTGGAACAATGTTGTGATGAAAAAGATAATATAAATAAGGGATTAACTTCAATAATATATAAATGTATTATAGACAAAGAATTTACCAGAGGTCTATGGTCTAAATTGTCTGGGAAACAAATTTAAACAGTACTAAAGCAAATTAAGTATGGGGAAGGATTTGGACCAGGTACCCTTATAAATCAATCTCGGCAAAAGCTAAGGAAACAGTTTTAAACATAGTACCTAGATGGTACTTCTTCCCAATAAAATTGCATAAAATTAACAGAAGGGTCTCTGACGCATGTTGGCGTAATTGCGGGTGTAAAGGTTCTTTACAGCATATGTGGTTGGCATGCCCAAATATAGAGACATATTGGAATAAGGTAATTAACTGGAGAGAGAAATTAACTAAACAGAAAATAGTTCCAAATCAAATGTTGTTATTTTTCTCATTATTTACTGGGGAAAATGAAAAACTAGCTCATAAAGAATTGAAGGCAATTCTTTTGGGCGATTGGAAATATGCTCAGGATCTCTCTCACACAAAATTTGTAAACCGAATATGGGAAGTTGTAGTTATGGAAAAACTGGCTAGTAGGTTTAAACCAAAGAGGGGAGAGATAAAACTCGATAAATTTCTGAATACTGTATATGGCAACCTCTATTAACCTCAGATGTTATACAAAAAACTAAATTGGATAAATCAGAATATGGATTGGACTGTTGGATAGTTTAATAATATTTAAATTGTTGTGTTATTTGGTATTGTTTGTATAACAAGCTTGGATGGCATGTATTATCTTAAGTGGATTGTCAATAAAATCATTTTTTTTTAAAAAAAAATCTGTTTACACTGGTAGGCGTACAAGCCAGAGTTACAACTTCCATATTAACAAGGAAACCTAAAAACAAGCAAAAAGCAAAGAAGGCAAGATCCAAAGGAAAAAAACTAAAGCAAAACAAGAAAAGAAAAATAAGTATGTGGCACCTTGACGGCTAGTATATTTTAATAAGAGCTTTTGTGGATCATGTCCACTTCTTCAGACATATGGAACAAAATGAAATGCAGAATGAAATACCAAATTCACAAGGTTTTTTTGTTTTTTTTTTAAGACAAACAGACAAATAACAATACTAGTGCATCCCCATCCCCCTGGGACCATCCAGTTCTTCTGTGAGTTCTTCTTTATTACTCCAGCGTCTGTTGTTCTGATAATCTTCTCAAAGTCCTCTTTTCCAGAACTGTCTTGAAATATTCATCGGTTCTTTCCCCTTCCCTTCTACTAATACAAAGTCTATAAACTTTCCCCAAATGTCATAAAAATTTCTTTTTTCATTTCTCCTCGTTTAACTTTTAAACTACAAGACAATTTATCATGTATGGCTATATCCCAAACTTTTAAACTACAAGACAATTTATCATTTATGGCTATATCCCAAAGCTCGTTATACCAATCTTCCATCTTGAGATCTAGTTTGGATTTCCAGTTTCTTGCTATAATTAATCTGGCAGGTGTCATAAGATTTGCTATTAGTTCCTTGGTTGTAACATCGTAATCTTTACTAGTTAACAATGATAACAATGCTGTCTCTGGATTACAGTCAATATCTACTTGAATCATCTCACTTAGCTCTAAAAAAACCATTTTCCAAAACTTTTGAACTATTTCAGATTCCCACCAGAGATGCATATATGTACCTATCTTTTTTCACATTTCCAGCAAATCTTAGAATATTCAGCGTTCATTTTATTCATTCTAATTGGCGTCAAGTACCATCTAGAGACCAATTTGAAATAATTTTCTTTTATTCTAACTGATAATGATCTCAAAATTCTCTTGTTCCAGATTTTCCCCCAGTCTTCTTTTTTTATCTCTACATTAAGATCTTGTTTCCAGACCTCTCTCAGAGAATCTAACTCCTTCACTTCCAATGAGTCCCCTATTATTTTGTATATTTTACGTACTACTCCTTTCTCTATATTATCCTGGTCAGATTCAAGCGATAATAAAAACTGTTCAAACTTTATGCATTCTCTAAGTTGACTGTTTCTTCTGACCCAGTCCTTTGTCCATTTTCCTAACTGGATATAGTTTATCCATATTAAATCACTAGATTGCAGAATATTTTTTATGTAATGGTTTGTTCTAATTTTGGCCATCCAATCTTTTAATCTAGCTATTTTCTTAGCTTTAAATAACCCTAAATAATGCTTCAAATTTATAGGAAAATTTTCCAAGTCTGTTACTAAACATAGTGGGGAGCCCTTGGGTGACAAAAATTTTCTATATGTTCTCCATGTAGTCATTAAACCATTCAAGAGGGGATTCTCAATCTTTACCTTGTTTTTAAAATCACTAAACAAAAATTTATTTATTTACCCCCTTTATATCCAATGTCTCTTGCTCCCACCATATTACCTTCTCCGGTTTGAATAAAATTTCCCGCAAACAACTGATTTGATTAGCTATATAGTAATTTCTTAAATTGGGTATACCTAATCCTCCTTCTTTTTGGGATCTATACCACAAACTTTTGTTTATTCTTGTTTTTTTCCACCATTACAGTACCTATTTATCATGTCTTAGAGAGTTTTAAGATCCTTTTCTAAAAACTGAACAGGTAACATTCTAAAGATAAAATTAATTTTAGGCAGTATCTTCATTTTTATCATTGCTATTCTACCAAACCAAGATAAATTCAATTTAGTATAATGTTGTAATCTATTTTTCATCTCTTCTTTTAATTTTGAATTTTTTTCCCTTAGTCTTAGTAAACTCCTTATTGAATTCTAATCCTAAATATTTAATACTTTTTCCAGATTTCAGCCCAGTTTTCAATTATCTTAAGATCTTCTCTTCCATAATTAAACAATAAACTTTCTGATTTTTGCCAATTTACACATAATCCGGTTATTTCCCCAAATTCTTCTAGATGAATTTTTACTCTTTGAATACTCTCTAAGACATGATAAATAAATTCTGTAATCCCCATTTTTCTAACAAGATTTTTAATGTAGCCCATTGAACACAATCAAAAGCTTTAAAAAGATCGAAAGATAACATGCTTGCTTTAGTATTACTTTTTCCCATTTCATGAAGAACATTCAGATTTCTTCTTATAATGTTCGCCATTTGTCTTCCCTTGATAAATCCACATTGATCATCTTTAATATATTTAGCTACAAAATTATTCATTCTTTTGGCCAGAATTGCAATAAAAATCTTAGCATCCTGATTTAATAGGGAAATTAGTCTATATGATCCAATGTCCATTAAGTTTTTATTATATGGGACATTTTAAAAGCTGTAGCCAGAGGCTTTATTATAAGAGAAAACTCTAGAATAAAAAAATGCAAGAGTTTAACAAAAGAAATCTAGAAAATGTAATAGCAGATTTAGAATCCCAATTTTTTTCATACAATGACAAGAAGATATTGAGGCAGATTGAAGCAAAAAAAAAAAAGAATTAGAGGAATTAGAACTACAAGAAGTACAAAGAAATTTACTGTATTTAAAAAGAATTTTTTTGAATATAGTAATAAAAATTCAAAACTTTTAGCCAGATTAGCTCAGAAAAGAAGGGATAAAAATACGATAGGGCATATAAAAGATTCTGCAGGTAGGGTCTGTACACAAATGAAAGACAAATTAAAAGCTATTCAAGAGTTTTATCAATCTCTATATACAGCAAAAAATAAGAGCAAGGAAGATATAGAAAAATATATTACCAAAAATTTGAAGAGGGTTTTGGAAAAGGAAGATATGTTGGAAATGGAGAAACCCATTACAGATCAAGAGATAGGCGAGGTAATAGATAAATTAAAGAATAATAAAACTTCTGGAGTGGATGGTCTGGGACCTGAATTTTATAAACTTTTCAAAACAATATTAGTACCCAAACTAAAAAAGCTATATAATAAAATAATGGAAGGAGAAAAAGTTCCGAAATCCTGGACCCACTCGTTTACCATCTTAATACCTAAACCAAATTCACAAGTAAAACTTTCAGAATACTTTGTGGCTTTAAGAGTCTTGGTTGTGTGGTAACATCTTACCTGCAATAATTTATGGCTTATGTTTGGTGTTAGGTTTGATTATAAACATTACCACAGGAGACAGAAAATAGAAAACAGGTAACTAGGCAAGAGCAAAGAAGGAGGAGGAGGAGGAGGAGTGGTGGGTCTGGGTTGGTGAAGGTTGACAAGAGGAAGGATATCATGCTTGCACAGACTACAAAAATGTTGTGGCCCCTTAAACAGTAGCTTCTATATTATAATTTGGGTTTCCATGGACAAGTTCACTTTATCTTTTTGCGTTAGCCTTTAAATTGCCACAATGTTTTTGTCTTCTTTATTTTTTTTAAAACAAATTTCTTTCTCTTCTTCAATTTTTTGTTTTTGCGTTGGCTGATGTGATTTGAGAGAGTATTTGAGTACTGAAATCTTCAACTCCTTCAGGCAAGGGCTTATCTGAATGTATGAAGTACTAGCCCCGGCCCCTTCCCTTGTCATGCTCTTTTTCACAAAGAAAGGGATCATCAAAAGAGAAAAGGCCCCAAAATTCCTTCATTTTTTTAGGGTCCCCTGTTGCATAAGAGAGCACACTTGGGGCAGCCCCTTTCCTCTTCAGACTGTCTGTTTTCATGTCCATATACTGTAGTGTTTGGGGAAGGTATAAGCCTCTAACCTACTTTTCAAACTAATGTTTTGCTGGAAATGCAGATTCATAAGTCTTGCATTTTTATTATGTTCTCTCTTACATAAAGCTTGGTGCAGCATTTTAAATTGCCCTTTTTCTGGAATATATTGCTTTTTGGGGAGGGAGATATTGCTTATCTTGTCAAAGGTGAAGGGTTTTCATGTATTCAACCAACAGCACAAATTTCCGTAGTTAGAGCACTGTATTCTTGTAAATACCGTCATTTCTCATCAAGGAAAGTTGAATGGAACAGAGGTGATGTATGTAGGTAATATGGTCCGGGAGGTAGTTAACCTATATTGGGATTTAGGAAACAGTTCCCAAGACTATTAGGAAGTATGTGTGAACATGTCAGTCTGCTCTGCTTGCAATTTGTCTATTGTTAGGAGCAAATAAAAGCACAAGGGCTCCACATGCCAAACTGCAACTTGAGCTATGTAGAACTGAGTGTTCAAATGATTGTTGGGCTTCCAAACCCACTGACAAATCATGGTTCAGAGCTGCTTGCCTGCATTGATTAGTTTTGTCTGCTCCATCCTGCAATGTCCAGGTGGAGCACAACCATGCTCATAGTCATCATTCACAGTTTATATTTAATGCACTCAAATATTTCAGTAAGCTAAATAGTGTTTCTATTCCCAACAAGACTAGACTTGTTTAATTGGATTCTTGAATGCCACATCTGTACTTATATAAATCCATGCAACTAATTCTAGTTAGGAGCCCCAACTGATTTCTGGCCAGTGAGTTTAGAACAGAGCTGCCAGGTTGCCCACTAACTCTTAAAACTGCTTTCGGTAAAATTCCAGGTGCTGGTTGTAACCTTTAAACCCTTGTAGGGACTGAGTGTGAAGTAAGCAGTTAAAACAGGCATATTCAACCAAGAAGTCTGTGGCTCTTTAAAGATGGATAAGAGTTATTGAAGAGCGTGTTTGAAGAAAATGAGAGCCAATGCTTATTATGCTGAATAAAACATGCTCATCTTAAAGGTGCCACGTGCCTCTTTGTGTTCTTAGAACAAACATAGACAGTCTTTTCAGGACCAAGTGTCTCATTTGTTTGGGGCGAGCAGTAATAGTCATATGAGATTTCAGCCCAATATAGACGGAAAGACCCTCTCGTGTCCCTCTTTCTCCTACCCAAATCCATCCATCTTCTCTTTCACTTCCACATATAAGCAGTCTCATTTCCTCCCTCCCCGCAGCCTTGCAGTTCTCCCCACTCACACACCCAGGAGCACATTTGCCCTCCTCCCCAGCTATGAAACATCCAAATGGCAGAAGGAGAAGAATTGGGGAGGGATTGGGTGTATGCTACCAGGCTTTTTGAATGCCCTCTGAGAGCCAAGAGCAAACGAAGTCTGTTTCCTCATGGACCTAAGCCAGGGGTGTCCAAACTTTTTGCAAGGAGGGCCAGATTTGGTCAGGTGAAAATGTGTGGGGGCCAACCATTCAGCCGAACTTTGGACAGCCTCTAGGACATGCAAGGAGGTGGGGAGAACACTGCAGCAACAGAGCCGGGGGCAGGTAGGCTGGGCAGGTGGCTGGGGGGGGGGGTGGATGGAGGCAAGGGAGGGCAGGCAAACTGTAAAACTGCAAGTTGACATCTCTACCCAGTATGGGAGGGGCTAGCTAGCGGGGCTGTGTGACAGGCTGAGTTGGTGGGGAGAAGAGGCTGCGGGCCACTCGAAATTTGAAAACAAGCCGCATTTGGCCGCCTGGCATGACTTTGGACATGCCTGGTCTAAGCAGTGCTGAGATTATTTTCTGATCTCCTCATGCCAAATCCTGCCATCTGTGCCCATGAGGTGAGCGTTGGCCAGGGGAAATGGCCTTTTCATGAAGTCACCTTCTTAGCAGAGCTCTTCTAAGAGTATATTGCCTGACATCATTTTGGGCTATACTGGAACCTGCATTTTAAATTAAAGAGGGAACCAGCGAACATTTTAAACAGAATAAAAAGTAACTGAACAATGGCCAGAATCCTTTTGCATAAATTATGCCTGCAGAAGTCTTATGTCATCACCAGCAGGAGATTTTCCATAATTAATGATTTTCTCTATCCCATAGTTTGTCAGAGTTGCAAGCTATTATTTGTGTTGTGTGGGAGTGATAGAAGGAGGTAGTCTACTGAAAATCTCCACCTGCAGATGACGTTATTAGAAGGGAGAGATTTTCAGGAATTAAGGACTGTCTCCTAATCTCCCATGGCACTAATGGCTCCCACTCAAATAAAAAGAATGGTTGTGATCTGGACTAACTATGGGGCAGAAGGAGGAAGTCTTTAGTTATGGAAGATTTTCCCCATCTGTGATATCATCATCCATATACAGGTGTAACTCATACAGCAAAATCTTCACCCATGACTTGCTAATTTAGAAAGTGCCATCCCACAGAAAAAACTATGGCTTCCAGTAGCATTCTAAAGCATAGTTCTAATTCTGGCTCCTTGGTCTATTGCAAACTATGGTTTCTGAGTTCAAATGTCATGTTAAAAATTGCTAACGCTTAATTAGTTTGGCATTACAGTAATTTCTTGGTTTACAAGCATAATCCATTCCAGAAACATGCTTGTAAACCAAAGCACTCTTATATCAGTTATATTTCTTATGGGGAAATTATACATTTTCCCATAAGAAATAATGGAAACTCAGATTATTCTTTCTGGGGTCCCATAGACCACATAATGTACACACAAAATGCCAAAACTCACAAAAGAAGTCGGCCAGAAGTCCACGTCCATGCTGTGGTTTAGGTACCTGGCTGCAGAATCTGCTCCGTTTGGGACTAACAATTGGATTGTATTGTGTTTTTAATGTAACAATAATAAAGTGCAATTTGTAGCCCTATACACACCTGACTAGCTGCCCCATGACTGGAAATGTTTTCAAAAATAAGAAAATATGTTGAAAACTAATTAAAGAAAAATAGAAAAATTAAACCCTAACCTGCACTCTCCTTTAAAAATATTCATGGGTGTTGCAAAAGAGACTTTCTCCTCTCTCTGCTTTTGAGGCTTGCCTGAGACAGAACTTTCCAGGCAATCCCCCACAATCTAGCAGGGAAGGAGAGCCACACTTGGCTCAGTTGTGATAATGTGACCTGTTCCAGTGTTCCTATTGCAAGACATTGCTTGTTGATCCAGGCAAAATTGATCAGCAATGTTGGCTCGTCTTGCAAAACACTCATCAACCAAAGTACTGTACCTGTAAACCAAGGTACTATATCTCAAAACTGACAAATGGTTTCATGAACTTGTTTGTGAAAGAAAGCCATTATCCTGTTACCCAGCTCTGCCTGCACAACAAGAATAGATTAACTGTCAGCAACAAAGTGCTAATCATTTGAATTGCTGCTTATGTCAAAAAGAATAATCATTTAACTTGTCAAAGAAGTGGTTTAAGCCACATGACATCTTGCATATTCTCAAAATAACTTAAAGGAGACTATGTTTGATCATGAACAGATGTGGTTAAAAAGTATTATAATAGGAATGACATTCTCAGAGTGTAGTTAAAGGTATAACTTAAAGGAGACCACGTTTGATTATGGACGGATATGGTTGAAAAGTATTATAATATGAATTACATTCTCAGAGTGTAGTTAAACGTATAGCACAAAAGTTTATTTTTGGGCCAGCGGGAGCAGTTAGAATCATAGAATCATAGAGCTATCCAGTCTGATCCCCTGCCCTGCAGGAACACCCATCAAAGTACCCCCAACAGATGGCCATCCAGCCTCTGCTTAAAAACCTCCAAAGAAGGAGACTCCACCACCCTCCGTGGCAGCATATTCCACTGCTGAACAACTCTAACCATCAGGAAGTTCTTCCTAAAGTTCAAATGGGATCTCTTTTCCTGTAATTTGAAACCATAACTTCAAGTCCTAATCTCTGAAGCCATGGAAAACAAGCCAGCTCCCTCTTTGAAATGACATCCTTTCAGATATTTCAACATGGCTATCATATCCCCTCTCAGCCTTCTCTTTGTAAGACTAAACATTCCCAGATCCCTAAGCCACTCCTCATAAGACATTTCTTCCAGACCCTCAGTCATCTTGGTTGCCCTCCTCTGGACTCACTCGAGGTTGTCAACATTCTTTTAAAATTGAGGAGTGCAGAGCTGTACACAGTACTCCAGGTGGGGTCTGACCAGAGCAGAATAGAGTAATACTATCATCTCCCTTAGGGGGTCCTCAAACTTTTAAAACAGGTTTGAATCCACTGCCAGCACCTGTGGGGAGATGCACCCTCAGTTGCACATCAACGCGCTACCAGCCAGATACACAAGCAGGTAAACAAACAAAGAGCACAGCAGATGGGGCAATCAGGCTGGCTGGCTTGGAGGCGCCTTGGGCCCCGGGCTGGTACTCCTTCTCCTCTTCCTCCTCTTCTGCTCGGCTGGCCAGATTAGGTGCACAAAGCACCTGATGAGGAGAGGAGGTGGCCTGGCCCCTCCACCAGCCCGCTCAGCGACCCCCCCAGTCAGGACAGCCTTGGAAGTGAGAGGGGCCAGCTTTGCCTAGCTTTTCTTTGGGCCCGCCTGTGGCTGGCTAGCTGGCCAGGAGGGAGGGAGGGAGGGAGCCACGCAGCCAACCCACCAGTGCTGGGCAACAATGCATTTATTGCTGAATTGTAAGATATTAGGGGGAAGACTGGCAATACAGTTCAGCAATGGAATAAACTTAGAGGCAAGAAAAATGATAATATGTAAATAAGGTAACTAAGAACCTTGTTTCATTAGAGCTTGATACAGCATACCACTGCTGCCTTTTTCCCACAGAAACAGACAAAGTACAATATATTATACCAGATCAACCTCTATTGGAAAAACCTCAAAAATATTTAAAATGCCAATCACATTATTCAAGATTCATAAAATAATGCACCAAGTGTTCCAGTGGTAATTATGTGGGTAAACCTAAACACTAAAGACCATAGATGAACTAGAAACATTATTAGGGGTAGTCCAAGGTGATTAACTACTTCTTCCACTGGTTGTAACTCACTCAGCCCTTTTGACTGGACCAAACCTAAGTAACATGATACACAAGCTATATTTATTTATGAAACACCTAGAATTTGCTAAGACCAAACCTCACAAAATGTACTGAACAATTAAATTCAAACCCGGACCAGGTAAAGACAAGGCACATGAGAAACAAAAGTGAAAGGAGTAGCAATCTCTTAGGAGGTGCAAGTGGTTTCTGAGGAATCCAGGGGGTATTTTTGCCTCTACCTTGAAGCTTGGTGAGCTGCCCACCTGAAAAGCACATGGAAAAGAATATTACCCCTAAATGCCAAAATACACCAGGAGCAGCTTTGAGGAGAGGATTTGCCACCTAAATGTTACTTCTCTCCAATCCTGTTTAGTTTATATAGAAAAGTAGTTTCCAAAAAGATTTTTTTAAAATCACATTTCTGTCTTCTGAAGCACATGTAGAAGGTTGTTCCAGAGGGTGGGTGCCACTATAGAGAAGGACTGTTTTCATGGTATGTACATAGTGTGTTCCGTTACTTTTGGAAATGTCTATAAGATCTCCTGAGAGCTCTTCTGAAGTCAGTATAAATGTGAAATATGTCTGTGAAGATACTCAGCCATCCAGGTGAGGTTATCTGTAAGTTGACTCATGGCATTGCATAGTTGGGGCTTTCACACAGCCCAGGCCATTTTACATCTAACAAGCCTATTCAGGCCATTGTCTAACTCATGAGCCTATTCAAATGAGAGTGATGTGAAATCAAGGTGAACTATAAAATGGAGGCTCACCAGTAACATTCATCAGACCGACAAAGCTGCTTGGATGGGCTTGCAAAATGTTTCAGTCTCACAAGAAAAGATGTCCAGTTGCCATGACTCAAATTCCAGATACTTCTGAAGTCAAGTTATTTAGGGCTTTGTATATCAGAAACAGCCTTGAGCCTGGCTTGGTAGCCATTAAGCATCCAATGAGGCTTATTCAACTCAAGTGTAACATATATCTGTCCCAGTGAGTAGTCTGTATAAGCTGCAGCTCCTAAATGAGTGGCAACCCTGCATAGAGCAGTCTCAGTAGCTAGTCACTCCTGCCCCAGAACAGACATGGCTGTCATGCCAGCTGAGATCATCTGGACCTCCAATGACAAAGATGGATGTCAACTGTGAAGCCATTTCTTCAGAGGGCACATAGTTTCATCCAAAACACCAGATTCTTAGACCTGCAAATTTGGGTTACAGTATTACTGAAGCTAAGTGCTGACGGAACACTCATGAGACCTCTTGTCATTCAGATTGTAAAGAAAAATAGAGCAGCGTATTATCATTCATCACCACAAATCTTCTAATATCTTTGTATTAGAACAATCAAATCAAATCAAAACAAGATAGTTTTGGTCAAATCAAAACAAGATAGTGCCCTGGAGCATCTCACAGTTCAGCTGAAGTTGATCAAGGTATGGTTTGCCCAGAATTATTTTGGAGCGGAGCCTATCCATAAGAGCTAAATCCCCATTATACGGCAACTAATCCATTACATTTCCAAGCTCTATGTAATAAAAGAATTTCTCCTCCGATCCTTATGGTTACATTTTAAATACTTGCCCTGCAAGGCATTTCATGATTTATCGATTTAGTTATGGATGCTCCATTCTGTGAACAAGCAGAAATTATCCCAGGATTGGCTTGGATCCGTATTTTCATCGCTAAAGTAAATGATGAGGAGAGGAAGGAACTCAATCCTTGGTGCAAGACAAGAAAGTGAATCTTGCTAGTCCACTTTCTCCCTTCACGATCCTTTGTGCCCTCCAAAAAATGGAAGTCCCTCCAGTCTAGGAAAGCTCTCAAAGAAAGGAGGAGCTTGAAGGAATTCCTCCCCCCCATCATCACACAGTTTTCTTATAGGGTAGAAATATGTTTATTTATGTCATTGATTTATACTGTGCATTGTCCCATTAGCACAATACACTGTTTTGGGTGGTTAAGAGATGAACAAAGCAAGACAAAGCAACAGTGAGATCATCAAATAAAAAGAGCAAGCTAAACAAAGAGAATAAAGCTATAGAACAAGGCCGCACAAGGATTCCATTGTAAGACGGCAGAGCCCAGGCAAAGAAGAAACAAAAACAAAAAAAGACAAGGTTGCATTCAAATGTCTCTCTGAAGTACTGCATCTTCAGCAATCTCTTGAATGTGGGGAGGGAGGGGGGCAGACACAATTTGACTGGGGCCAATTCCTGAAGGCTGGAGCCACTATGGAGAAGACCCGGCTTCTTGTTGATGGTTTTCTGGCCTTCTTCGGAATGGCAGCCCGGAGGAGCAGCATTGCCTGGGAGGATCTGGTGAGGCAGGTGGACGATCTTGGGAAAAGACATTCTGACAAATTTGGGGTGGGTGGGTCCCAAACTTCTGAAGCTTTGATAAGTTAGCACCAAGACTTTGAAGAAAAGCTTTCTGTGGATGGCATATGCTGTTGTTCTCACACCGGCAGTCTAGGATTCTCTAAACCAGTGGATGCCTGGTGCTCTTGAACTGCAGTGTCCCGGAGCCTTCACCGCTAGCTGTGTTGCCTGGGATTTCTGGGAGTTACAGCGCAAGAACACCCGGGTTACTCAAGGTTGGGAACCACTACTATAAATGGGTAGCCCAGTGGGTGAACTATATTGTTCCACTACTGACCTCTGCTCTGACAGTGAACTGAACTACTTATTGGTGGGTGAGAGGACCGTCACTAAGCAATTCATCCCATTTCTGAGTCACAACGTACCAGCACTTCTGCATCTGAAATAAAAAAATCAGGCTAGTCCATAGCAGTTTCTCACAGGCCTAACTGTATCTTGGCAATCAGAGCTCTCTCTCTTTATTCCAGCCATGCTGCTGGCTGTCCTTAATGTTCTTCAGATCAAATTTAATCCTCTTTTCCTCTCACTTTAAAGCTTGACTAAACAGTATGCCTGCCTAGCCTTGGAAACAATATTTTTCCTTAATGATTTCCCCCTGTATCCGTTTTCGTCTTTATTATCACCATCTTCCGTCCTTTCTCCACTTCCAATTTTATTTCCACCCTTTTTTCTGTTCACTGAATGGCTTCCAATCCCTTTGCCAGATTCATACAATAAAGACATTTTTTTTAAATATTATGAATTAAAATGGCAGATACATAGTATAATACATTCCAGTTAAATGCCTTTTCCATCTCTTCACTGTCTTCCTCTATGCTTGTTCAAACTGTAGATTCCATGGCATGAAGACTTGCATATGCATATGTATATATTTTGGTAGACTATTACCAGTCGTGCTAAGCTGTGTACTACATCTTGCTTTTTAAAATATCTGACAAAGAGATTATAAGCGAAGGTCTTAGCCAGAGCTGGGAAGTGTTTGGGTTTTGGATTACAACTTCCAGAAGCCTTCCAGAGAATGCTGGGAATTGTCATCCAACAAAGCTATACTTCCAAATTGTAACTTGGCCATTTTCTTCTCATGTTTAAAATTCTTAGACTGTATCCTTTATGTATGTATGTATGTCTATCTTCTACCTTCATTAAAAAATATACCCAAAGTGGCTAATGCAGTCATATTAAGATGAATTGAACAGTGTAAAGCTACATCACCCATACAGTAAAATAGCAACAGTAAGAAATAAATATAAATAAAAATAAAAAGCAACAACTGACCTGGCTGAAATAAATTCACTGAGGCAATAGAGGCCTGTAAAATGCAGACATTATTATCTTAAAGAATAGGCCTCAAAGATCATAACACAGAGGACAGGCACATCTGAGTGACATAAGATGTATGTCTGAAGGAGAGCGAGTTCTTCTTATGGCCTGTCCCTAAGCCAGGGTGGATGACATAAGTTAACTGAGCTGCACGTGGCCTCAAGGCATTTTTGTAACTCCTGAAAATGAACATAAAAACATAAGAAGAGCCATGCTTTATCAGGCGAAAGGCCCATCTAGTCCAGCTTCCTGTATCTCACAGTGGCCCCACCAGATGCGTCTGGGAGCGCGTGAGACTAGATATCTGTCTCCTGATACCACTCCCCTGCATCCGGTCCTTGAAGTACCCCGGTTTTAAGCTTGGAGATAATACATCTCCCTCATGGTTTGTAACCTGTGATGGACTTTTCTTCCAGGAATCAGTCCAATCCCCTTTTGAAGGCATCCAGGCCAGATGCCATCACCACATCTTGTGGCAGGGAGTTCCACAAACTAACAATGTGCTGGGTGAAAAAAATATTTTCTTTTGTCTGTTCTTACTCTCCCAGCCCTCAATGATAAGTTCAAAATGTGGCAGCATATCATGCCATCAAATTTCAGTGGCAGAAACCGCTTCCTCTATTTTTTAAAAAACGTTAATGGTAGACAAGGAGGGAAACTCATTCATGCTTATTCGAATGGCTCTTTCCAGTTGACCACTAACATTTCCTGATACAGTTTGCAACTGAATTTCAGCAGTGGCTGTAGGTGTGTCTGGTAGAACTTTGACCGTCACCATCCCCAGACTTCTTGGCATTGGCCATCCCCATCCTAAGACTAAAAGAACATCAATAGTCTGTTCTAGAGATGGGCACGAAGTGCCGAACCGGTACTGGTTTGTTTTTCGACCAAACAGATGTTTGGTGCTTCTGAGCCTCACCTCCTTCAGCAGGCACTCATTCAAAGGGAAGGGAAGCACTGAAAAATTAGAGATGGACACAAAACGAAATATGAAACACTGTTTCTGCCCATCTCTATTTTTCAGTGCTTCCTTCCCCCACTCCCTCCGGTTGCTGCCTCTGAATGAGTGCCTGCTGAAGGAGGTGAGGCTCAGAAGCACCAAACATCTATATGTACTATATTTTATTCTTTTATTTATTGTTTTTTTATTTTTGTTTCAATTGATGTATTGTTCCTTTTGGGTCTGTCTTGCCCTCTTTGTTCACTGCCCGGAGTTCCTTTGGGACGATGGGCGGTATAAAAATGAATAAATAAACATAAATAAATATCTGTTTGGTCAAAAAACAAACCAGTACCAGTTCGGCAGTTCGTGCCCATCTCTATCTAGTCTGTTCATTTGTACTTGGATATTGAGAGACAGAAAATAAAGCTGTTTCCAACTTGCTCTATAAGACTTAGTTAACAACCAAGTAGGCTTTGTCCTGAAATAAGTCAAAGCAGAATTAAAATAGAGGGCTTTCTAATATATCATATTGATCAGGTCAAATGAACAAGTACCATATTTTTCCGGCTATAAGACACTGCCATGTATTAGACCCCCCACTTTTAAGACCCCATATTAAAATTAATAAATCCTCCTTGTTTTCTCCTCCACCCCACCACCCACTCTTTCCTTCCCTTTCTGCATTCTGAAGACTCCTCTCCACTTTGCTTTCTGCACAGATCGGACGGACCCTTCTTTTCAGTGGCGAAAGCCTCAGGGGTTGAGCAGCCCATTAAGAAGTGCACTTGCATGGTGAAAAGAAGGCTTTAATCATTGCAAAAATAAAGCAGAGAGGAAGGCAAGCAAGCGCTGCTGGAGAGGAAGTGAAACAGTGAGGTCAATTTGGATTCTCCTCCACCCCACTCCCTGCTGTTTTCCACCCCTTGCTGTTTTCTTTTCTTTTTGGAGTATTTGATTGCCCTCCTCTCTGCTTTGCTGTCGCAGGAATCAGAGCCTTCTTTTCAGTGTGGAAAGGCACTTCTTATTTTATTTTATTCATTTATTTATTTAAAATATTTTTACCTAGTGGGTTATTCAACTCCCAAGTCTTTCCCCAATGAGAAGGCCCCAATCCTTTCAAAAGCAAAGTGCAGAGGAGTCTTCAAGACATGAAGAGTGAAAAAAAAGCCTGCCAGAAAGGAAGGGAAACAGCAAGGTGGGTTTGGGTTCTCCTCCACCCCTCTCGACCACTTGGGAAAGGCCTACTTCCGTGTATACATCACCCCTTAATATTTATTGCCATGAAAATAGTGTCATATGCTCAGAAGCAAGCCCTGTTAAACACTGGAACTTTTTCCTTACTATGTGTACATAAGATTACAGTTATAATTTGAACTATCAGCATTGTTCTCACGACAGCTGTACTTGGTGATAAATGCCACAACAGCTTTGATGTACCAGTCTCTTGTGGTTTAGAGTAGAAGCATTTTTCCTCAGATCTGTCAGCATCAACACTTGCTCCCTTAAATTTTACTTTTCATTAGAAATCATGTTGTTACTACTTGAGGTGCATTTAGCATTTAACCGCAAGCTTCATTTCTGCGGGGTATCCACCGAGACATTGGCAGCAAGGGTAGGGTAGGAAAACATAATTGAGACTGAAACTAGACAGGCAAAGATAGGCCCAGTGCACCCACTGCATATGCTTTTGGAGTGCAGGAGAAAAACTAGAACTTGAGTTGCTCTCTTCATTCAATTGTGTATGGCGTGCATAAATGAAGCCCAGAATGAGGCCTGGGGAAAGGAGATCATTAAAGCAACCACCAAACAGCTGCAAAAGAACAGTTCTGCTGAATGTTGTTTCCCAGGGGCCTGCGTCTGACGCCTGAAAATGCCTTAGAGTTTAAAGACTCTTCTGTAGCAGCCATCAGGCATCCAGGCAGGGAAAGGGGAGCATTGGCTTTTTTTTTTACAAGTACTCTTATGAGGGAAATTGAAATTCTTTGGCACACCCCTATAACATAACCTCTCGCAAATCTTCAAACTGAAATCATCTGAGGGATTTTCCTGTCCTTGGATTCCACATATGTGGATGCATTAATGGCAATAGATACTGCATGGCCTTCCAGCCCCGATGTGAGGGTTCTTGCTTATCCCAGGCAGCCCGCCCTTCAGGATTCAATAAAGACACATATTTAAAAGAATAAACAGGTGTTTTATTTTGCTCTTGCACAACAAGGGAGGTCCTTTCCTTGATAACCGTTCCAACATCTTTAACATCAACAGTAAAGGGATTGTTCTTAGATTCATAGGATGGAGTAAACACAGAAAAGTCCAAACTCCCTCCTACTCTTGGAGAGATTTGGTTCCACTCTTTCCTTCACCTCCTTCTCGTAGAGGCTCGGCTCCCCCACTTCCACCCAATCTCTGAAGTGAGTTTGAGCCCAGGACGCCTCTGGTGCCGAGACTTGAGGGGATAGTCGTCTCTCAAAGTCAGACCCCTCACGATACACATCTTCCCGGTTCTTTCCTCCTCCTCCTTTGGCTTGGCTAGCCATGGTTCCCAGGCCAGTTCCCGCCTGAGTTCCTTTCTCTTATGGTTGTACTCATGCTTTTCCCGTTCACCCCAATAGGAACAATCTTGGTGATGGGCACGTCTTCTATAGCTTTCAGCCTCGGGCTTTGGCATCATCATTTGTTCCCAGTCGCCCGTCCATGGATTTTCCATCCAAACCCAGTCCCAGTCTGGGGGCAAGACACGTGGTGTTCCCTTTTTACACTGTCCAAACACCACCTCCACCACTGCTGATTGGTTTCCCGCCTTTTCTGGCTCCTTCTCTGTCTTAACAGGGGCCTTAGCCCTTCCCTCCTCCTTCTCCTTTTCCAATGTCTTCAGGGAGTCATTAAACTGTTTCCACAGCATCTCTCTTCCTTGTGCTTCTCTGTCTTGAGCGGCTCTACATTCATCATCCTCTGGTTCTCCAACCATTCTTCCCTCTCTTTCTCCTGTAGTGCAGGTGTCACTCACCTGCTCACAGCCCTTCAGGGTGGCTTCCCTCACACCTTTCAGAATGCCATTGATTTTTTTTAAAGCAGCACATTCTGTCACTCACCGGTTGGTATCACATGCAGAATTTTGCTGTTGCCAATAACCTTTTTTTTGCAAAAGTAACTCACATAACTCACATGTTGCTTATTGTGATTATGGTAAAATCACCATTACTTTGAAAACCGGCGGAAAATGCTTGAAAATGCTCACCCATTCCTAAAGTTGAAAGTTCTCTTTAGTGCACATTGGAAATATTGTGATGGGCATACACTGCAGAATTTGCTTTGGTGCTTTCTTCCCAAACCCTACCCACCCACCTCCACCCCCAGAATCGAGCTTGAGATAGGGCGCGATTTGTAGGTAACAATATAAAGAAAGTGCCAGGTCAGTTGGAATTCTACATGCAGGCATTTCTGATGCGTATAGATTGAAGTCTCATAACAGAATATGTTTCTATAGGCTTGTATCCGCCTGCCATATTCCCAAACGTCTCAACTGGGAATTAAAAATTGCATCCCTGTTGTGATCGTTGCCAGTTCTTGTTGTGTGGAAGAATTGCAGGAGGCCCTCCTAATTGCAGGAGACACAGGGTACCCAAATGCGGTTGTATATGATACTTTAAGCAACCAGTACCGTGAACCCCTTTTTGAATCTTTCAAGTGTACCATTAGCCCAGTGCCTGGCAGTCATTATTTTTAAAGATTGAAATGGACTGCATTTTTAAGGCTTTCCTGATTCCATGTATCCCAAATACAACTTCTCTAAAATTCAGCTTTAACTATCACTTACAGTCTTTTATGAGAGAAAGCAAAGTTGGATTTGGCACACGGCCTTGGCTCTCTGTTCAGTGTCACTTCAACCAAGTCTGATTGCCTGCCAAGTGCCATGCCTATGAAAGCCACAGATCTAAACTTGTTGTCATTTGTTCTTCAACCACGTGTGCTCTCTTGCTCCATATATATGCTGTCCCTTGCACCCTTTCTCTCTCACGTGCTACTTGCTCAAGCATGCACATCCTTGTCTCTGCTCTAGCACATGGTGCTTCGTCTCTTGCTGTGTTTGCCTGTGCTCACACTTCTGCTTCTCTCCCTTGAGTCCCATTCAGCCCCACCCTGCAGTGCTTGCCCAGAAGGGATCCACAACAAAGGGTTTTGAAGCAGGAGTCCTCAAAGTTTTCAAACAGCAGGCAGGTCCACCCACCCCCCAGACACCACTGGAGGCCGAACCACAGTCCCAAAAAAAAAAAAAAAAAAAAGGCCGACATGGGGGGAAAAGAGGGAGGGAGGGGCAAGTGGGTTGAGTCCCTCCACGATCAGCCCATGATCAGTGCACCTTTGGTCCCCCAGCATGCCTCCTGCTTCTGATCGCCACCCTAAGGTGCCACCACTGGGATCCCTCTGCTGTACCTCCTCCTCCTCCTCCTCCTCCTCCTCCAGTGGCAGCAGCTGGAGTGGCTCTCCTTCCTTCCTTCCTTCCTTCCTTCCTTCATTGTGTTGGGAAGGAAGCGGCAGCCCACGCAAACTCAGGCCCCTCATCACCTAGGGGCCACTAAGAATGAGGAGCAGCAGCCGCGGCAAGGGCAGCAAATGATGGCCCTGGCCATCATGCCCTCGCTGCGTCATGGAGGGAAAGCTGCCTCCTCTCTTGGCCTGGCCTGACCAGGCTTGAGTTGGTGCGCTGCAAGTGAGGGAGGGAGGAAGCAAGGGCTGGGAAGGAGGGAGGGGAGGCAGGAAGGAGGGAGGGGAGGCAGGTGGCTCAAAGCCACCGAGCCCAGCCAAGCTGCGGTGCTCTGCTGGCTCGTCAGCCTGCCCATCACCAACCGGGGATAAATGCAGCCCTGCCAGCCTCCCAGGAACCAGCCCGGGCCACTGTTGGCCTTTCCTTCCCTTCCCTTCCCTTCTTTCTCCGCCACCTCCTCCTTGCTACTCTCTAACCCAGTGGTGGTGGCGGCGGCCTCAGCCTCTGGCTATGGCTGGACTCCCTTCTTCCCTCCCTCACTCCACGGAGCAAGGCAGCAACTTGGAGGGGGCTGGGTTGGTGGGAAGTAGCTCCGTTTCCCATTGATCACCTGCCGTCCATCCCTCCATCAGCCTGTGGCTGCTCCGGCTGGCACTGCTTCTGCTTGCCCCCTTCCTTCTTCACAACCACAATAACGCAAGTGGCGGCCACACAAGGAAGGCAGGTGGGTGGGGTGGAGGAGCAGGGGTGGGGCCTCGGGGCCATGGAGGGAGTGCGAGACTTTGCCGCAGCCCTCCCATTTTAAATTGCCCCACTCGGCTGAGGCTGGTGCCCCAACCATCTGGGCGGCAGGTGGGGGGAGCAGGGGAGCTTGCCGTGGCCCTCCCACTTTGAACTGCCCCACAAGCCAGCGTGCCAGTTGTCTGGGTGGTGGGTGGAGGGAGTGGGGGAAGCGACATAGCCCACCGCTTTGAACTGCCTCAGCATTAGAAGCAGCTGCAGAGGCTGGCTTGCTCGCGAAGCAGGGAGTAGATGGGGGGGTCAGCAGTTGGTCCCGGGGGCCGGATTCAACACCCTGGGGGCCTGCATCCTTTTGACTTAAGCCCGGGCCTTATGTTGAGGACCCCTGTTTTGAAGGGAGAGGAAGACGACAGGACGGAGTATGGAGGCTGCGTGTGGAAGTCAAGGATCTGAAAAAGCCCAACATCTAACTAGAGAAAGTGCTTTTGTATTGACATCTCGGGTGATTGCTCTTCTCCCTTTTGAGTTCTCTTCTCCGTACAACACCTCCTCTGCAAAGAAAGACAGTGGAAGTTGGCAATCCAAAATGAACCAGCCATATTATAACCCTTCTCTCCCCACCCACCCACCCACATATCCCTCAGGCCACCATCACCACAGGTAACAAGTAGCACTCATTCTTGTCCTATGGAAAGTAGCATAGTATAGCTAAGGCTGTTACAGGTTAAAAAAAGGTAACTCCATTCTTTCCTGCTACTGCAGGAAATAGTAACTAAATAAAATAGTGACTTCAAAGCTCTGCAGATCCCATTACCCTCCACTGTTAACTATGCTGTCTACGGATGATAGGAGTTGTGGCCTAATAACATCTGGAGGGACACAAATTTCCCACCCCTGGATGCAACAGTTATGGCAGATATGTCCAAACTTTGACCCTCCAGATGTTAAGACCACAACTCCCACAATCCTTTGTCATTGGCAGTCTAAGCTTAGAATTCTGGGAGCTGTGGTCCAAAACATCAGGAGGACCGAAGTTTGGACATGCCTGAATTATGGGCTTAGAGCAATAAACTTCAGGCAGTATGGGGACCATTTATCCCCTCCTCTGCACAGGCTGGAGAAGAGGGAATAAATCTTGCAAAATACAGGTCCTGCCCATCACTGCCCCAAAGCCACTGCCATTTTTTAAAAATAACTTTTGGGTTCTCTGTCTTTTGCTAGATAATGTTTGTGGGGTCGCATACTTAGCTGAAATGAGGTACATTCTTTCAGAGGAAAGCCATGCACCCCTTCTGGAGAGAAAATTGTCTCGTTTGGTGCAGTAAATTAGGGAGGAAGGTGCTGTGGGTCTATAAACATGGCCACAAGGAGCCCACATAGCCTATAGGACTCCTGATTCCGGCCCTTGGCCGAAAAATGACTTCACATACTTTTTCCAGCTGTTTTTAAGAGAGTTAAATGGTGAAAGTGAGACCACGTGGCTCTCTTCTTTGTTTGCACTCTCTGTTGAGGAATTTATTATGTGAAATGTATGCTTCTCAATGAGCTTTCTCCTTTTCTCTTAACATTTCACTTCCCATTAATATGCATTAAAGAACCAGAGCCTGCTACCCTTGCACTGGTGTTGATATAGGATAGTAAATGTTACTAGCTGTTTCTCAAAGATTGACGTGTAGATAGTTGGGAGTGTCAATCATGCATTGCAAAATAAATAAATAAATACAGTGTTGCCTCAACTTACGAATTTAATCCGTTCCGAATGCATGCTCTTGAGTCAAACTACTCTTAAGTTGGGATACCTATCTAAAAAAATTGAAAAAATAAGCTAAAAAAATCAAAACAATGGGGGAAAACTTGTAAGTTGAGCAGAGCATATCTAAAATCTGTAAGGCGGCAGTTAAAACGCCGTTTTCCGCTCTTAAGTCGAATTGCTCTTAAGTCGAGCTGCTCTTACATAAGGGTGCCACTGTAAGTTCTTCTGTGCTCTTGAATCAGAAACCAACTCATAGCAACCCTATTGGACTTTCAAGATATGCAAGATATTTACAGCGTAGCTTTTCCCAGTTCTACATCCTCAGTGAGCTCCCATGGCTTTTTTAAAAAACAATTTTGAAATTTTAAGACATACAAACAAATAACAATACAAGTGCATCCCCACCCCCCGGGACCATCCTGTTCTTCCATGAGTTCTTCTTTGTTACTCCATCATCTGTTCTAGTATTCTTCTTAAAGTCCTCTTCTCCAGAACTGTCTTGAAGTATTCGTCGGCTCTTTCCCCTTCCCTTCTACTAATACAAAGTCTATAAATTTTCCCCAAATGTCATAAAAAAAGTCTTTTTTCATTTCTCCTCGTTTAACTTTTAAACTACAAGACAATTTATTGTTTATGGCTATATCCCAAAGCTCGTTATACCAATCTTCCATCTAGAGATCTAATTTAGATTTCCAATTTCTTGCTATAATTAATCTAGGGGCTGTCATAATATTTGCTATTAGTTCCTTTGTTGTAACATCATAATCTTTACTAGTTAATAATGATAACAGTGCTGTCTCTGGATTACAATCAATATCTACTCTAATCATGTCACTTAGCTCTAAGAAAACCCTTTTCCAGAACTTTTGAACTATTTTGCATTCCCACCAGAGATGCATATATGTACCTATCTTTTTTTCACATTTCCAGCACATCTTAGAGTATTCAGCGTTCATTCTATTCAACCGAATTGGTGTCAAGTACCATCTAAAAACCAGTTTAAAATCATTTTCTTTTATCCTAACTGATAAAGATCTCAAGATTCTCATATTCCAGATTTTCGCCCAGTGTTCTTTTTTTATCTCTACATTAAGATCTTGTTTCCAGACCTCTCTCAGAGAATCTAACTCCTTCACTTCCAATGAGTCTCCTATTATTTTGTATATTTTACGTACTATTCCTTTCTCTATATTATCCTGGTCAGATTCAAGCGATAATAAAAACTGTTCAAACCCTGTGCATTCTCTAAGTTGACTGTTTCTTCTGACCCAGTCCTTTGTCCATTTTCCTAACTGGATATAGTTTATCCATATTAAATCACTAGATTGCAGAATATTTGTTATGTCGTGGGTTGTTCTAATTTTGGCCATTCAATCTTTTAATCTAGCTATTTTCTTAGCTTTAAATAACCCTAAATAATGCTTCAAATTTATAGGAAAATTTTCCAAGTCTGTTACTAAACATAGTGGGGAGCCCTTGGGTGACAAAAATTTTTCTATATGTTCTCCATGTAGTCATTAAACCATTCAAGAGGGGATTCTCAATCTTTACCTTGTTTTTAAAATCACTAAACAAAAATTTATTTATTTCCCCCTTTATATCCAGTGACTCTTGCTCCCACCATATTACCTTCTCCGGTTTGAATAAAATTTTCCCCAAACAACTGATTTGATTAGCTATATAGTAATTTCTTAAATTGGGTATACCCAATCCTCCTTCTTTTTTGGATCTATACCACAAACTTTTATTTATTCTTGATTTCCCCCGACCATTACAATACCTGTTTATCATGTCTTGGAGAGTTTTAAGTTCCTTTTCTAAAAACTGAACGGGTAACATTCTAAAGATAAAATTGATTTTGGGCAGTATTTTCATTTTTACCAATGCTATTCTACCAAACCAAGATAAGTTCAATTTAGTATAGCTTTGTAGTCTATTTTTCATCTCTTCTTTTAATTTTGAATTTTTTTTCCTTAGTCTTAGTAAACTCCTTATAGAATTCTAATCCTAAATATTTAATACTTTTTCCGGATTTCAGCCCAAAGTTTTCAATTATCTTAAGATCTTCTCTTCCATAATTAAACAAAAAACTTTCTGATTTTTGCCAATTTACATATAATCCGGTTATTTCCCCCAAATTCTTCTAGATGAATTTTTACTCTTTGAATACTCTCTATTGGGTCTAAAATTGTCAATAGGGCATCATCCGCAAATAGGCTAATTTTGGTTACCCCATCTTTCCCAACACCTTTAATGGACTCGTCATTCCTTATAGCATTTGCCAAGAGTTCAATTACAATACAAAAGAGAACTGGAGAGAGAGGACAACCTTGTCTAGTTCCCCGGCCTAGGGTGATTTGTTCGGTCATTCCATCATTAACTATTATTGAGGAAGTACCTTCTGAGTATAATTGATTTATTACTCCTAAAAAAAGTTTCCCAAATCCCCATTTTTCTAGCAGAATTTTTAATGTAGACCATTGAACACAGTTAAAAGCTTTAAAAAGATCTAGAGATAGCATGCCTGCTTTGATAGTGCTTTTTCCCATTTCATAGAGAACATTGAAATTTCTTCTTATAATGTTTGCCATTGTCTTCCCTTGATAAAACCACATTGATCATCTTTAATATATTTAGCTACAAATTTATTCATTTTAGCCAGAATTGCAGTAGAAATCTTAGCATCCTGATTTAATTGGGATATTGTTCTATATATTGGTCTATATGATCCAATGTCCGTTAAGTTTTTATTGGGTTTAGGTATTAAAATGGTTAAGGAGTGGGTCCAGGATCTCGGCACTTGTTCTCCTTCCAATATTTTATTGTATAGCTTTTTTAGTTTAGGTATTAATGCTGCTTTAAAAAGTTTATAAATTTCAGGTCCCAGACCATCCACTCCAGGAGTTTTATTATTCTTTAATTTATCTATTACCACACTTATCTCTTGATCTGTAATAGGTTTCTCCATTTCCAACATATCTTCCTCTTCCAAAACCCTCTTCAGATTTTTAGTAATATATTTTTCTATATCTTCCTTGGTCTTATTTTTTGCAGTGTATAGAGACTGATAAAACTCTTGTATAGCTTTTAATTTGTCTTTCATTTGTATACAAATCTTACCTGAGGAGTCTTTTATGTTCCCTATCGTGTTTTTATCTGAGCTAATCTGGCTAAAAGTTTTGAGTTGTTATTACTATATTCAAAAAAAATTTTTTTTTTAATAGAGTAAATTTCTTTGTACTTGTTTTAATTCTAAATCGTCTAATTCTTTTTTTTTTTGCTTCAATCTGCCATGGCTGAGTGGAGA
Source organism: Phrynocephalus versicolor (assembly GCA_023846285.1). Lineage (NCBI taxonomy): Eukaryota > Metazoa > Chordata > Lepidosauria > Squamata > Agamidae > Phrynocephalus > Phrynocephalus versicolor. The sequence continues at coordinate 25,285,133 of JAHTLZ010000237.1, read as the reverse complement.
TTTGAACCCATGGCCTCCAGAGTCCTAGCCAAGCACTCTATCTATTACACCACACTGAGCATCCAAAAACAAAAACAAAAATACAAATAAAGCAAAACCTCTAAATGACAAGAAAATGAACGAGACTGGTACATGTTGGGAATGGCTAAGCTTTTCTATAGAATAATTACAGGACTGTCTTGGTTTGACTTCATAGATCTGTAGCAGACGTTCTTTTCCTGTGCCACTTCATGGCCAAACGTCACACTGAACAGAACATTTGTAGTCTCTCCATATTTTCGTCCCAGTAGTTTGCTACACTAAAGTTAGGCTCACATTCTTCTGAAGTACATTTATTATTCCCTCTCTTGTTCCTTTTCATCTCTTTGTGTATATTGCCCTTAGCTAAATTTATTACCTACTAACATTCTTTTTAGTTCAGGAATTTCCTGAAGGCTGAAAGCCTAAAAGGCAAACATTAATTTGGATTTTTCCCTCTCTTCTTTTTTCCTTACATAAAAAGAAATAGAACCTTTTCATTTTAGAGTTCTGTTCTAATTTTTGGACATGGACTTCCATCTTTTTGTATTATCACCCTATTTGTCTCTTCGTGATTTAATTTTACATGTGTCTGTTAGTGCAAGTTTTATATTTGCTTTTCATTTTCTCTGCATCTATTCAATAAACTTTGCCTAAATTAAAGTTTTTTCACTGCCAAGTAATGATTGAAGTATCTAACTGGGTTGAGATAAATATTGTTATAAAATTGAAACCACGTGTTACCACATACTGGCCAGAATTCTGTTGGTTATTTATACTGATGCAAGTGCAATGACGTAAATGGGAAATGCAAATTGCCTTGGCTACATGAGTTGTCACTTGTAATCCTTGTCCCACACCAGTCACACAGCAAGTAATACAAGCAGGGGCTTGCATTAACTCACTCCTGTGATTTATGCCATTGCATTTACACTGGAAGAAATTACCAGCAGGATTCTGACCATTAGAAGCTTTTATTAAAATTGCTGCTAGTTATTTAAAAAAAAGCCCTTATGTTCCTGATAACTAGAGGAAAGAAATATTGCAATGGGTGTAATGATATTACATTTTCGGAGAAACAGGGTAATTAGTCATCAAAATAATTATGGCTAACTATTTTGATGACTAATTACCCTGTTTCCCCGAAAATAAGACATCACCCCAAAATAAGACCTACTTACAGTTTTGCCTCTCACTGAAATATAAGGCATCACCCCGAAAATAAGGCCTCCCCGATAATAAGGTAACAAGAAATGTGTACTGTATTCTTCTTCATGGAAAAAATAAGACATCCCCTGAAAATAAGACCTAGCGCATCTTTGGGAGCAAAAATTAATATAAGACACTGTCTTATGTTCGGGAAAACAGGGTATTACTGTCATTGTTGTTGTTGTTGTTCAGTTGTTCAGTCGTGTCCGACTCTTCGTGACCCCATGGACCAGAGCTCGCCAGGCCTTCCTATCTTCCACTGCCTCTCGGAGTTTTGTCAAATCCATATTAGTTGCATCGATGACACCGTCCAACCATCTCATTCTCTGCTGTCCTCTTTTCCTTTTGCTTTTAATCTTTCTCAACATCAGGGACTTTTCCAAGGAGTCCTGTCTCCTCATGAGGTGACCAAAGTACATTGCTAATGTTTTATTTTTCACAAATATTCACCTACATGTCCACAAGCAGTTTACTCAAAAACATAGCAGCTGGCCAATTTTCACTGTGCATTTAGTACTTATCTTTTAAGATACTTTATCTTTCCTGCTGATCAGGAAATACCTAATGTGTCGACTCCTTTCTTTAAGCCTAGAATATTCCCCTGTTCACCAGGTTACATGTCAAGAATTCTCAGGCAAATACGCAGTAAAGAATGTTCCCTATAAATCCCCATGGATGAATGAAAGCATAATAAACACATCAACACCTTACCAAGAACTCTTTTACCAACTTGTACATTAAGATCTATGCATTTCCTATGGTATTCCCTCAAGCATTTCCAGTCTTGAAAATGCCTTGGACGACTTTTTGATGTTGCTTAGTTAGATCCGAAAGATATTTTTAACCCTTATTTTACGGCTTAATCTTCAAACCATTTGACCCCTTCTGCAAAATGTAATGGCTAGGATCCAGTAGTGTACTTTCACTGGGTCCCATTGCTTCTTCCTGAATCAATGACCTTTGCTTTCATCCTCAGCTCTCTGGGTACTCTTAACAACCCACTCTGTAACTTGGCTTTGGCCCCATGGAGATTTAAGGCAGTAAGAAGCAGCAAAGGCAGTTCCTGCAGTGATGTACAGGTAGTTAGATACTGAAAACAAAAATACCAACTTAGAGGGTAGATGCCAGCCCCTCCACTCTCAGTCACTGTTTTCTGCATGTGGCAAGTCTGCAGGGAACAAGTGCCTGCTCACATGTAATCCTTACACATGAGGAGGAACCCCGGTTGGTGTGGTGAGATTCTTCAGTGGAGACAACTGAAAAGCGTCTTATTTAAAAAAATCAAAATGAGCTAAACCTTGTGAATTTCCAATGTCGTGTATTTCATCGCTGCTTGCTTCTCCTTTCTCTCTCCTCTTTTTGAGAACAGTGTTTGCTTTGCAGCCTCGGGAAAGGCCGGGAAAAGAAACAGTCATGTTAATTGTCAAAATTGTTAAAAGTCATCAAAAATCATCTTACATGAATGGTCTTGTATGTCTGGTGATACGAAGACTTGAACATTCAAAATACTCTAGTGCTTGACAAATATTGTATAGTACATGTATAGTACATGTATTCTATCGTCATCATTAGAGTGGGATGGTAGAGTTATCCGACGCCCCTTTGTACACATGTATGATTGGGTTTGATAAACATTTATCCTTATATTCAAAGTGTCACATTAAAGAAGATATCCGAGACCTTATGTCTAGATTTCCACAGACTTTGCAACGGTCTGAAACACCTTGTTAGGGAAGAGTAACAAAAGACAGCTGTTGGGAGTCTACATGAGGAATGTGATACTTTGAAAGAGTGGATAAATTAAGCAATGTTATAGCATGGTATAGAGGGCAGGCCAATGGACTAGGAAATCAAGAGACCTGGGTTTGAATTTCCACTTGGCCATGGAAGCTCCTTGAGGGGGCAGGGCTGATAAAACAACTTCTTAAATATGGTATCTCACTAATCACAAGAGCCCTATTATCATCGCCATAAACTGGTTCCTACTTGGCGGCACATCACACACACACACAGGAGAAGGTTATGTAAAATGATGAGGGGAAAGTAAGATTTAAATAAACGGAATGCACTTTTAAATGGCATACTACATGTTCATGTATACATTAGTTGATTATGTATGCAGATCAAAATAAATAGTGTGTTAACATTATCCTTGTTCCTATTTACGAGGGGGTATCCCAAAGTTTTAATTATAATAAAGAAATACCTTTCTACCAAATTAGCTGCTAGGAAAGTAGAGCCAGGCACAATTTTATTTTATTTTCTCAGGCTCAAAACTAGCAAGTTGAAGTTGTGTGGTAGACAGTGAAGAGATTGCTGTTCCCTCTCGGTGGGCATCCCAGGGGCCGCTTCTATATTAATCTCTTAAGTATCTAATTTACTTCGCAATTTGGAACCAATTAACTGGGATCTTTATGTTATATATTTAGTTGGCTGATGTTGTTCTAGAAATACTTTTCAGTACACAGTTTTTTTTTTTAATTTGGTCAATGCTCTGAAAGTTGGTATAAAGCTTACCACCATGGTAAGCTGGTTGGTTATAAACGAAGAATTTGTAATAGAAAGGCAAGAAGGTTAAAAGGACAGGAAGGAGGTCATGGTGGGAACAGATTTGTTCTCTTATTGCTTCCTTACATTTGGTTGCTCCTGAGTAATTCATTACTGTTTCTACTCTAAAATTGGCAGCCCGATGTATGTTTTAGACTTTATTAACTTCCATCCTATGTTTCAATTTAAAATGGCTTTTTAATGCTTAAAATTAAAATTCTTCGGCCTTTAGACTTGCTGTGGCTAGGCTTTCTGCCCCACTAACATTCTTACAATAGTCCTCAGTCTGGAAAGGATTTGGGGTTTTTAAATGAATGTGCCATATGAATCTGTCTGGGTTGCAAAAATGCTTGCCATATAGTTTTCAGGAAGACTTGATTGCTTTCTAATAAAGAACAGTATCACTTGTGCCTCTGTGGGAAGGCTGTCTTTTTTAAAAATAATAATGATAGGTGACTAGTTTCAATTGTTCTCTTCATTCCAGGACTGCCAATTCGCTGAGAAATTAGGATTCTGCATTCTTGTAACATATGCATATATGTTGTCAGTTGTGAGATCAGTGTGTGGCATCCAGAGATCAGAAATGAATTTCTTGCCCAGGAGATCTTCCTCTCTCTTTTTCCAGCCCCTTTATACTCTCTCAAAAAAAGCTGCTTCTGGGTGGCGAAAAATCGTCTAGAATTACCTATAATATGACAGAGAAGCCTTGTCCCTGAAAGAGGAAAGCAGCATATGCTTCAGAGCCTCGTGGCGCAGTGGTTAAATGCCTGTACTGCAGGTAAAACTATGCTCACGACCTGGGGTTCAATCCCAGGTAGCAGGCTCAAGGTTGACTCAGCCTTCCATCCTTCCGAGGTCGGTAAAATGAGTACCCAGCTTGCGGCGGGGGGGGGGGATGCAATGCGTAGCCTGCACAATGTAATTAAAATTGTAAACCACCCAGAGACTACTTGAAGTGGTATGGGGAGGTATATAAGCAGACCACTTTTACGTTTGCGCACAAAACTCGGTTTGATTTAATAAATGAAAGAATGCTCTGGCGTGAGTGGCGTTTTGCACTATCACTGGGCAAATGACACCTGTTCCAAATCTGAGGCTTCCTAATCTCCCAAGAAGGCAGGCAGAGAGCTTAAGTGAAAGAGACATGCATGGGTGTTTCTGCAAAAGATTGCTCTTTTGAACTCGGATGCCCAGAATTGTAAATCAAGCTCGGCCGCTGGTGGATTCCTCATTCTTTGTAATCCAAGAAAGTAACTTTTAAAAAACATTGGTGAAAATCAAGAAGCACACCCAAGATCAGTCAATACATATGTATAGTTTGGAAGCACCTAAACCAATCTGCAAGGAAAAACACAATTTTCCTTTTAAACTTGAATATTTGAGCACCCTGCAGATCTCTCTCTCTCTCTCTCTCTCTCATTTACACTTCTCCATTGAAGAAGAAAACATCTTTGCTCCTTGTCAGCCCTGATTGAACTGTAAAGATACAAAAGTAAGCTGAACATGAACTTGGATGGTATTGCACACACACATTTTCATGCTGCTTTTGCAGGTCCTACAGGTACATATTCTACAGATGATGTGCAGGGTAAATCCTCACTTGCCTCATTGTTGTAGTCAAAGACGAGGAACTGCACAATTATTATTTTTGCCCCTTGGGACAGGAAGATAGTGTGTTATATCTTCCAAAAGAAAAGAAAATGAAAAATCAAAAGGATTTTTGTGCAAATACAGTAAAATTACACAAGCGAGCACTTTAACACAGATAGTTCTTTAGCACAAACAACACAACTGGTACAGAATGGCAGTGTCTGGCACCTTGTTGTATGGTCTAGTATCAATTAGAACCATTAGAGAAGGTGTGGTTTAAACACTCTTTAAGCCCTCATCCATAGTTCTGTGGTCGCTTTTTGTGTGTCTGTTTGGCTTTGCTTCTTAAAGAGCGGAGGCACCAGTTTTGTGCAGATCTACATTTTGTGAACATTATGGAATGCTTGAGAAGAAGAAGGGAAAAATCATTTTCTTGCCATTGTCTGGAAAAGTGGAATCTCATGGGAGCTGAATTTCTTCTTTAGAATGTCTTGTCAAGTTGAGGCAGCCCAAAATAATGAGAATGAAGAATTTGGAGCCTAGTATCTAAAATCTCTAGATGAGTTCCATAGAAAGGTGAAACAGTAATTTTATTTATCATAAGGGACTTTCAGAAGAATATGCTTCAGGACATTCTTCTCTATGAAAAAGTATAAATACCTGACATGACTGCATTTACACATGTTCATAAAGAGATGGAGCGCAGCTGCGACTAGAGCAGTAGGACACACAACACTGGAATTTAGAATGTGCAAAGGTTTGTAGCTGGAAGTGTGCAAATCAGCCCATTGATATTGGTTGCAGGGAAGGCATGGACACACCACCTTTGACCAGGTATGTCCCTTCCAGCAGGTCTTCACCAGGCAGAAGGCGACAACAAGCCGGTGGGCTTAGTGCACAACCAGTGGGGCCATCACATGCTGAGACTAAGCTCCCAAATCTACTCTCTCCCCATACGTGCCCATTTCATGCAATCTCCATTTAACCACTATGGGTCCAAAGCCTTGGAGCAAAAATTATCAGTTGCAATGTTGAATGGAACCCCCAAGAGTACATGCCTACTTTCAGCTATCTGTTAAGTTCAATATCTTACTGAAGACTAAAGGTGAAATCCAGTGTTAGTCCAGATTAGAGTAGACTTGTTGAAATGAATGGGGCTTGTTGATCATATAAGTAACATAGATTTCATTAGTTTCAGTAGGTCTTCTCTAGTTGGGGGCTGATACTCCTTCAGCCCAAAGTGTGACAAAGCCAAAGATTCTGGGAAATCTCCTTGTTAGGCAGGGAAGAGCTCAAATAAACCATAAAACTGGATTATCACTGCGTCAGTGGAAAGGGCTAAGCAGCAAATAAGCAATCTTTAATCCTAAATTGAAGAAACGATTTAACAATAGTTTTCAAAATTCGAAGTTGTGCGATATTTTAGAGAACAAAAGGGGACTCCTGCGGTTTAAGCCTTATAGACCCTTCCATTTACAGTCAGCCTCCAGTAAAGAACATTTCCCCCTTCGAAATAGAAATCTCAGTGTTTCTTAATTATCCCATAGGATACTTTATGCTGAGTCAGCAGTAAGTCAGTTTCTGGCAGCCGACTAATAAATAAAGTGGAGTACTGGAAATACCATCTTTCTACTGAGTTTTAAATACGAGGCTCTGAACACTTGATACTGAAAACTCCTTGATTCCTTTTGGGAAAGCAGAAAATGTTACCTCAAAGAACTTTCCAAATTAAAATGTATGAAGTCCTGTCTAACTTTCACTAGGGAGATTAAATTGGATTAAAGCAGGATTCATAACGGCCACCGTTTTTAATGGCTAAATAAGATGACATTGTCTCTGTAAAGTTTAGAAAGTATAAACACTGATTTTCAGTCTTTCTTTCTTTCTTTCGTAAATATATATAAAAAGGAACACAGTTTGTCCTGCTGTTAAAAAGAAAAAAGGGAAAATACAGAAAGGTTTGTGACAGTATATTTTCTTCATCTTCCTTGATTAAGAACATTTACTACCACTTGGCATGTGAACTATCTGGAATTCTGTCCTTATGACAAAGGCTGTTACTTCTTGTGGCTTTGTGTCCTCCTCCTTTACTAGCCACTCAATTTAATCAGACTCCTTAGTTCCACTTTTCCTTTCATTGACATCATTCAGAAGTGAAGAATTTCAAACTCAACAGTATGTTCATGTATGAGAACAGTCTGAGTTTTATTGACAATTAGGCAGCAGTGGACAAAATCTACCAAGTTCAGTATTCCCTGGAATAGTGAGTTTTGGTTTCCCCCTCTAGTTACAAATGCAGTTATACTTGCTGAATATACCAATCCAAAATTATAATGAGGCATGAATCCTGCAGTCAATTTCATCATTCTTCCTATGTTTAACCTACCAGAGCTTGGAGCGTATCATGGCCACCCGGATTTTAGATGGTCTGCACGTTTTTTGAGCCAAGACCACCTTCGCCCTCCTTCAGTTATTTTCCTATATATATTTACTTGAATGATCAGCTATATTTTTACCGATATGTAGTACATGTAGATAGACTAGTGCTTCCCTTATTCCAAGTCCTCCTCTGTACCCAAAATTGCATGCCTCCTGCCCATTCTTCACACCTCTTGTAGATATCATCATGTATTATTTTGGGGGAAACTATAAGTGAGTGGATCATTAAGCTTATAGTTGTATAGTTACTACAAACTGTAGTATGACCCTACCGATGTCTTCATGAATCCCCTCCTGATATTTATAGTTATTGGGTGTGTGTTAGAGAAAGAACAAGCAAGAGGTGCCTTCCTTGCTTTTACTTTTCCCAATTTTTTTAAAAAAAAGTCTTTAATTTAAAGTAATGTCAGTGATTGTTGTTTGTGCCATCTTGCAAGGATTTTCATGTGTACAATCTCCTTGAGTATGGAAAGTTTGTAAGAATTGTGTTTATATCTTCTGTTACTAAGACATTTCCATAATGGTACTGTGCACCATGACTGTCAAAATAAAAATAATGTGCATGCTATATTCAGTTGTTGTTATAGCTATGATTATTTGCATTGTTCACGTAGCGTTAAAGGTGGCTTATGTCTCACTCCGGTGTGCGTTGCAGATAGAGTGATGAACTAGGATTCTGGAGAGAGGGTTTGAATTCCACTCAGCCATGCAGACTCAGTGGCGGTGGGGAACTGATAAATACTCACTTACCTTGAAAGTCCTATTAAGGTCTCTATAAGTCAGTTCCAGGTTGACAGTGCAGAGCACGCACACACACAAGGTGGCTGCTGAACTTTTTAAAAGAAAAAAAAAACAGATTAAAAAAGCAGATACAACACATTTAACTAAAAAAATATATAGTCGTATAATCAAGCTGCTTGTAAAACCCATACAATTGTATTTTTTTCTGCTATAGTCCACATCTCAGTGCTCCAGATATTCCAGCATCCTCCATCAACATCCATAGTATGCTGTACTGAAGGCCATTTTGCATCCTTGGGTTTTTGGCCTTCGGTTGGTACGTGGTACTATCCCAGGAAGCTAAGTTTTGAAAGTAGTCTGGTTCCTGAATACTCCACACAGGTGTTGTGGACAAACTGAAGTCATTAGCCAGATAAGAAAGACTTCAATCAGCAGTGGCTAAAATTCCATTTCCAGTTTCCCCATCCAGGAGTTGTTGTTGTCATCAGAAGAAGAGGAACCTGCAGAAAGAGGCTTGGGGACCACGTGCAGCCTTAGCACCACATTTTTCATATCCTTGGGCTAAATGAACAAGAGTGCGGGCCAAAATCCTATTTTCTTGAAGCTCGTGCGGTGTTCTGCTATTTAAGCAGAGGAAGTTATCTTGGTATCCAGAATGTAGGAAGGTGTTCAGTACTCCTTGTGTAAATGTAAGCTTAACTTATACTAAAGAGATCTGCAGCCTATGTGATAGCAAAGGCACTGATAGCAGAACATTCAGCTCACAAAGTAAGAGGATTCTGGCCAAAGCATTAACAAACATTATTTTATATCCTTGCTTTCTTCTAATGCAGAAGGGCTCTTATATTCTTACAGGCAGTTCTTCTTGTTTCCTAGCCTGAACATCCTCAATTGTGGAGTTACTTTATGTGACAAAAATCTGGGTACTGAAAACCTTCCTTCCTTCCTTCCTTCCTTTATCTTCACATGTTCTCAATGAAGAAATAGAATTTTTATCAGCCTTAATCCTGTTCTCGCATTGGAAAAATCAGTATAAGTCAATTCAGCGGGAAACTATAACCTATAAAATGTGATTAACCAGTTGTAAAGAAGTCTAATAATCCCAGCAGTGTTATACTATTTAGGTCAGATATCAAGTTATCAGCGTTGCCAAATCATTTATCCTCTCTAGTGCAGTTAACTTTATTATTGGTCTGATCAATATTACACGGCTGGGACATTCCTCCACTATATACCTGAGCAGAATTATTTTCCCAGCTATATTGTAATCAGATTATTTACTTTCAGAGGTCTGTACCTTTCTTTCGTTTCATGCCAAATTAAATCTAATTCTTTTTAAAGGTGAGTTGGGAAAATTAGCCACTCCATTCATTTTGAAAATTGTTCATACTTACCTTTGCTGTTCTTCGTGGCTTGGCAGAATGAAATTAGCCACGTTTTGGGTTTAAGTGGCGTCCAAGTGCTCTGTTTACTCATCAGAATGCTTTTGAAATGCTGTACTAGAAATAAAATACCTTGCCCTTTTAGCACAACACCACTTGTAATATTAGTAAAAACACATAGAAACTCATATGTATTTTAAGTTATGAGCACTGGTGTTCTGTTTCACAAAGCATTCAAATATCTCTCTGTGTCAGTAGATTTGTACCAAATAAACAGGATGGTGCATTTTCAGAAACGTGTGGTTTGGCATTGACTTGATACAGCATTTATAGGTAATAGTGATTCTTTTTACTTTTCCATTCAGGCTATGATTGTAAGCTTTATGGAGGTCTACCAGCTTGTGAGCTCCAGAGTTGCCACATTAGAAAGAGAAATAACTTCCCATCGGCAACACATTGCAGCTCTGAAATCAGAACTCCAAACCGCCTGCCTTCGCGAAAGTGAAAGCTTACACTCCGTAAGTCTCTGCTTTCTTTCCAAATTCACTTTATTTTATTTTATTTTCTTGTGGTTGTGCCCTGCCAGCATAACAGTGATTGCAGAACCTTCCATTTGTTTGCATAGCATGTAGGAATAATATATGTATGATGTAGCTGAGCTAGATGCAATATATTCTGTTATGGATGATTTTGTTGTGGGCTCCAAGCAAATGAAAATGATCACTGTGCCCATAAATGTTTCTAGAGCTGACACAGGGCAAAAGAGAACTCTGAATTGGTTGATAACACTATATTCTTTCTTGTATATGAAAATGTGTGTTGGATTACCAAAGCATAACATAGTATTATCACCTTTTTGTCTTTGGGAAAGAGGATACCTGTTAGATTCTGGAGCTCAACTATTTAAAGGCATGCTATCTTTTTTAAAATAATACTGTGAACCATATTTTCTTAACTCAAACTGGTAGTTAGAATGCACCAATTTTTTCCTATACAACTTTTTTTTAATAGTGGTGTGCTCCTTTTTAGTGAAATAGGGATTGTTTATTTATGTTGTGCTGAAAGGTTAAACCCAATTTTAACACTTTTTGAAACACATTGCAACCATATTTATGGACTTGCACAACACCGGCTCTTTCAGCTTGAATACGGAGATGAGCACCGCTCCTAGAGTCGGACATGACTAGAATGTCTGTGCAGGGGGAACCTTTACCTTTTTTACATTTTTAGTGAGATGGGAGCATCTGTTTCAGCTGACGAATTTTCATGCTCAAGATTTGGAGTGGAGTTGAATAAGGTTTAAAATAACATGGTAACATTTTTCTGTTTAAAGTTTCTGAGGTCTATCTTTTTTTTAAAAAAACTGCTTTTTACAATTGTAAGCACTCTGTTAAGCAAATTTGTTCTTCCTGCCTTTTGTGTTCATTACCAGTTTGGCTGCATTTGGTCAAAATTTGACATGCAAATATCTCACTTTGTTCGTGCCGTTTTTTTTTCTCCCCACTAGGTGAGATTATGAGAGTTTTGTGCATTTCTGGAGTTTCTTTGGGGGGGGGTACTATGTGAGGGGTGGCACAAAAACCTTACTTTTCTCTCTTTTTTGCTGCTGATGGAAAGAGCACTGATCTTTTCAGTGATCCACGAGCAAAAAATATCACCCAGCAGCTAACAATTCAGGATCACTTGATAATAAAGCGTCCTTTTTCAGTGAAGATGAGAAAGCTTAAGAGTATTCCTTACATACCGGTACTTGTCCATAACTTTGTCTAAAGTTATAAACAATGGGAATACAAGCATAAGTGAATGCACGGGGAGTCAAAGAGTTCTAAGAGTTAAGCCTTCAAAGGTGTGCTCCTGGTTGAGTGGCCCCACAAAAGCAATCTAGATATAAATTTACCAAGTCTTCATGAGGTGTGTTCCCATAATGTGGTGTGAAAGATCCCTTTCCTCATAGAATGAGACCTTCATCACCTACATGCCTTTACCATGATCTATGTTAGATTTGTGATATGATTGTTAATTGTAGGAATGCTCCCCTGAGGGATCTTAGATATTAATATGCATAGGTATTAATGATCCAACAAGCTTCCTGCAATGCATTCTGAGGGGCGATATTTGACTCTTTCTCCTGCACGGGAATGCCCTGGGAGAAGGGAAATGGAGTCCCTAGGATTAAGATGCAGGAAGCAGATAACTGACTATCTTGTCCTTCCATTCTGGCCACAAGGAACAATCAGACCATTAATGATTACCCTTATGTCATGGGATGGGATAGCAAGCTGCTGGGGTATCAGTCATTACCATCCCTTGCTAGGTGACATGTCCACGTCACAGAAAGCCCTCCCCAGGAGTCCATCAAGCCAATGACAGGCTGACACCTAGGACACCACACAATATCTGTAACTCCGCCTCTTACAGCTAATAAAGGTGTGCCTTGCAAGCCTGCTCAGAGAAGAAGAGAAGAGCATGGCTGCCTGACACTTGAACCCAACCCCGTGTCCGTGTAGGTTATTTCCCTACAGTTAATATATAAAATAGATATGGTTGTTAAAATATAACCACAGGCTTAATTTGAAGATCTGATTCCTGAGGCACACCATCTGGAGAAATCCTTCTATAAGAAGGAAAATGGATTAATAGCAAGAAATACACAATTACCCTTAACACCTGGTTTGAGACTCACTTTTATCATGTATTTTATTTATCTTTTAAATCTTAAGATCCATGTGTCAAATTTATGAAAATTTTTGCTAGTTTCGGAACATTTTGTGCAAAAAGCAAACAAACCCCAAACTAAAACCTCCAGACCGTATTATTTTAATATTATTTTATCTTATCTTATTAATAGGCTGTCTTTTCCCAATCAGGGGATTCAAGGTGGTTCATAGTATTAAAAATATATTTTGTTAAAAGTTATAAATTCAACACAATTAAATTATAAAACTAATTAGACTATATTGAATAGTCAAAAACATGTAGAATATTAAAAAAACTTAACTTTCAAAAAATGACAGGGATTCAGTTCCCACCCCCGTGTCATGGTCAGACCACCACCTGCTGTCTTTCTCTGTATCAATTGCCGCCCCACCCCGCGGGGACCCTCAGCCCGCTGTTTGGGCTCGCCCCCGTAGACTCCTCAACCCTGATCGGTTTCGGGAAGTCCTCGGGGAGCCTCCTGGCGGACTGGCTGACGATCTGGTTGACTCTATGGTAGATCAATGGTTCGACGAAACATCACGAGCTGTCGACCAGATCGCCCCTAGGCGCCTCATCCGCTGCAGAGCTCGTTCCTCTCCGTGGTTCACGGAAGAGCTTCGAGCGATGAAGCATGAACGGAAGAGGCTGGAGCGCAGCTGGAGGAAGAACCGGACGGCTATCAAGAAGGCTGCAGTCATCGCTCAGTCCAGGCGCTATGTTCATGCGCTCAGGGTGGCTAGAAGATCTTATAACACCCTGAGAATTAGTGAGGCCTCAAACCGCCAAGCAGAATTGTTCCGTGTGGTTCGCGACCTCACTAATCCTGGACTGTCTAGGCCTCCTCCTACTGATTTCAGTAGTGAGAACTTTGCAGCCTTTTTTCGATCGAAAATAGAGGCCATCCGTTCCGGTTTCGAATCCTGTTGCCATAGCCCACTCTCGGCATCCCCGGCGGCTGTGCCCCCTCGGTCTCCTCGCATGGTTGAGTTTGGGCCTGTCACCTCTCTTGAGGCCTCCAGGGCTATTGCCCATTGCCGGCCCGCGTCCACCCCCTTCGACCCTTGCCCTTCATGGCTTATGAAAGCAGTTGCCACGAACATCTCAGGGTGGGCTTCGATCATCGCCACGGCCTCCTTCAGGGAAGGGATTTTCCCTTCCCGTCTGAAGGAGACCGTGGTAAAGCCCATCCTGAAGAAACCGAGCTTAGCGCCGGGCGAATTATCCAACTATCGCCCGATCGCTAACGTTCCTTTTATGGGCAAGGTGATCGAGAGGGTGGCCGCGATCCGGCTTCAATCCTATCTGGAGGCCGAGCATGCCCTGGATCCGTTCCAGTCTGGGTTCAGGCCTGGTCGGGGGACCGAGACAGTCTTGGTCGCTCTGCAAGATGACCTCATCCGGAGGGCCGACGGGGGGTGCTCCTCCCTGTTGGTCCTCCTGGATTTGTCAGCGGCCTTTGATACCGTCGACCACGGTATCCTGCTGGATCGGCTCTCCGAGGTTGGGATCGGAGGCACTGTTCACAGTTGGTTCCGGTCCTTCCTCGGGGACCGTCCCCAGCAGGTTCAGCATGGGGGTGAGATGTCGGCCCCTTGGATACTCCCTTGCGGGGTTCCACAGGGGTCGTCTCTCTCTCCCATGCTGTTCAACAGTTACATCAGGCCGCTAGCTGAGGTCATTAGGAGGCATGGAGTCTGCTGCCATCAGTACGCTGATGACACGCAGCTCTATGTCTCCTTTTCTACCGCTGCAGATAAGGCTGTCCGGACCCTCGATCTGTGTCTGGGCGCAGTCATGGAATGGACCAGGGCTAACAGGCTCAAACTCAACCCCGATAAGACCGAGGTCATGTTCTTTGGGGCTTCCTCATCCAGCTACGGTGGCCCGTATCCCACCTTGGAGGATGTTTCCCTCAGGCCATTGGACTGTGTCCGAAATCTGGGCGTAGTCCTGGACCCGGCGCTCACCCTGGAAGCCCAGGTGTCCGCCGTGTCCAGGGCTGCCTTTTTCCATCTTCGACGTATCGCCCAGATTCGTCTGTACCTGGATGAGGACTCCCTCAGAACTGTGGTCCAGGCGCTGGTGATCTCTAGACTGGACTATTGCAACGCGCTCTACATGGGGTTGCCCTTGACTCTCATTCGGCGCTTGCAGCGGGTCCAAAATGCAGCAGCCAGACTGGTGGCTGGTGTGCGTCGATTCGAGCACATCACCCCAGTCTTGGCTCGTCTGCACTGGTTGCCCGTTGCAGCCCGAATTAGATCCAAGGTCCTGGTTTTGGTTTACAAAACCCTCCATGGCCTAGGACCTGGCTACCTGACGGAGCGGATCGACCAGCGGTCAACTTCGGCCCGTCCGACTAGGTTGTCGCGGGCGCACATGCTGCGTGTGGCCACGCCCAGGGAGGCTCAGAGAACTTCCACCCGTACCCGAGCCTTCTCTGTGGCTGGCCCAACCCTATGGAATCACCTACCAGCAGAAGTGCGCCTTGCAGAGTCCCTGCCTGCCTTCCGGAAGGCGCTGAAAACCCTTCTCTTCCGGGAGGTGTTTGGGTGACACAATTTTTTTTATTTTTATTTATTTATTTATTTATTTTAGTCCCGCCATCTGCTGCAGCCGTTTTGTTTTATTGTTTATTTCAGTTGTTGTTTTAATTTGTTGTCTGTACATTTATTGTAAACCGCCCGGAGTTCCTTTCAGGAAGACGGGCGGTATATAAGCTGTATAAATAAATAAATAAATAAATAAATAAATAAATAAATGATTGGTAAAATCCTCACTTTAAAACATGGTCCTTTAGCTGTCAGCCAATGGATAAAAGGGAGGGTGCCAGCCTGATCAGTCTCCTGAGGGAGAGCATTCCATAACCTGGGAGCAACCACAGAGAAGGCCCTCTGTCGTATGCCCCTCAACCATGCCTGCACTGGCAATGGCACCAACAGAAGGTCTTCCTCTAATTATGTCTTTATGATTACAGTGACCCCCCCGCCATTTCGCAGCTCCAGCATTGCGGTCCCACTACATTGCGGGACCACAGTACTGGAACCGTGGGGGGGTGGCGGGGGGCGGCTGCATTGCTCCGCGCGCCCCTCCCACGCACCCCGGAGAAGCCTCGGGCGGATTGCTCTCGCCCCCAGGCGCCTCTGGGAGGCCTCGAAGCCGCATGGG
This sequence comes from Phrynocephalus versicolor, assembly GCA_023846285.1. Classification (NCBI taxonomy): domain Eukaryota; kingdom Metazoa; phylum Chordata; class Lepidosauria; order Squamata; family Agamidae; genus Phrynocephalus; species Phrynocephalus versicolor. The sequence goes on along the minus strand of JAHTLZ010000237.1, from coordinate 25,269,342 downwards.
GGTTGGCGGGGAGCGATCCGATCGCTCTCCGTGGCCCTCCCGCCCAGCTGCACGGCTCACCTGCCCCTTCGGGCAGGCCCTTGCAGCCACCCGGGACCGCTGCGGGGACGGACGGCATCCCTCCACGCAGCCACCACGGTCGATTACAAAGGGCCTCGCAGCCGCGTGGGACCGCTGTGGGGACAGACACCGTCCTTCCACGGCGTCCCTCCCTGCAGCCGCCCCGGGCGACTACGGAGGGCCTCGCAGCCACCCAGAACGCGATTGGCGGGGGGTTACTATATTGAAATCATAACCCCCAATTTTCTTGCAAGTCTTGCATAAATCGTATTACTTGGCTTTAGTATCACTAATACTCACTGATACTGTTTTGATTTACGTACTGTCTTTCCAGTATGCTGGTCTTGTTTTAGCCATGGATTATTGATTCATATAGGTAGTGTTATAGAAATCCAATGTGTGCGCCTTCATGATCCACTAACTGACTCATAGGATGTTAACACTTGACAGCATTATCCCATCAGCTAGAACCTTTACATTTGTTGCATTTGTAGCTCAAGGCACCTCAGCAATAAGAATCAGGAAGTCATTCACGCATCATAATCTGGAGTATGTTGTGCAACAGTGGTCATTAGTCCAACACAAAGCAGCTAAAGCTGCTCAGCAGTTTTGGAAGACTGGCCAAAATTCTGTTGCTTAGTGTACTAAATAGCATGAAAGGAGGTCCATTGAATTGATTTGGTGAATCAGTCAGTTAGGTGAGTCAATCAGTTGGATGAGTCAACTCGTTCGTAAATTCCACTGAGTCAAACTGAGTAATTGTGAGGTCCTATGGTAAAAGTACAGGGGGATCATTCTCGAGATTTTTTGCCCCCACATATAAACAGAACTGGCCACTAGAGGGAGTGGTGATGTGAAGAATACATCCCATGGTCTCTGGACACTTAAGGCCTCACCTCTTGTGAGCTATCTCCTGGGTGGTGGCAGTGGCTTCTCCTGCCTGCTGGTTTACACGGAGTTGAAAAATAAAAATAAAAAATACGGGGCTTTGGAAATGTCAGCAGTGTAAACTAGGTGGGATGGGGGTGACTCTAGGGCAGGATTTTGGGTCTGCTGGCTTTGCATTTAGGTGGCTGTGAGAGCATGGGAGACGATGGCATGCAGGCATATGGCGCTCCCCGGGTGGAGGTGGTGGCCTCTGTCCTCATGCCTCCCATCAGGGTTTTGGTTTTACATGGATCAGAGGGAGGGATGGGGTTCTCTTGGGCCCCCTTGCCCCAAGAGATTCCCTTTACCTCATGACAGGAGGGCAGGGAGGCTGCTTACTATCTTCTGCCGTTTTCAGCATCTGCAGGAGGTGGGCTTGAAACCAATCGCCCACAGATAAGGGGGTCCTACTCTACTCTTAGTCAGCAGTTAAGAGTAGCTCCATTTGAGGCAATAAAACTTAGGAGTCGACTAACTGAATCCCCATTCATTCAATGACCCTGCTCTAGTGCACGAATCAACAAGATTTCAGCCATTGAGTCATGAACATTTCATTGCTGCTTCAGGCTTAAATTTTGGCTGTATGTCCAAAACAGATCTTTTCCAACAGATCATAAACTTCGCATAATGTTTCAGTTTTAATCAAGCTGGGCCTTTTCATTCATAGGGATGTTAAAATAGTTAGGATTCTATCCGTCATGAACTTTGACACACATAGTTCCTGATTATTACAAAATAATATCCTGATTGCTTCCAAAAGTACAAAGGAATAATACGTATCTAGGTCTCATCCTAAAAAAAAAAAAAAAAGAGGACTTAACCAGAGTCTTACAATGACACGCAAGGTTTTCTTAGAAAAGTATATAACCACTGAGACATATTTTATGATGTTTATTTATTTATTTATTTATTTATTTATTTTTACAACTTATATGCCACCCACTACCCAAAGGTCTCTGGGCGGCTTCCAATCAAAAAACTAAAACAGTAAAAATATCAAACAACAATAAATAAGTAAAACAATAATAAAAACCTTATACTAAAATCATCACACTAAAATTGCCATCAGAAGACCCACAATCTAAGTTGTATCAATTAAAAAACTTCTGGAACAGGAAGGTTTTTACCTGGCGCCGAAATGTCGTCAGTGTTGGCGCCAGGCGGATCTCACTTGGGAGGGCATTCCATAGCTTGGGGGCAGCTGCCGAGAAGGCCCTGTGTCTGCAAGACATCCATCTTACCTCCTTGAGGGATGGCTCTTTCAAGAGGGCCCCCTGGCTCGATCTTAATTGCTGGGTAGGTTCATATGGAAGGAGGCGGTCCTTCAGGTATCTAGGTCCTAAGCCATTTAGGGCTTTATATGTCAAAACAAGCACTTTGAATTGGGCTCGGGCAGCAACTGGTAACCAATGTAGGCTACGTAGAATCAACGTGATGTGATCCCTAGTGGCCCCACCGCTTACTAGCCGCGCCGCACGATTCTGAACCAGTTGCAATCGCCGAACCGTCTTCAAAGGCAGCCCCACGTAAAGCACATTGCAGTAATCAATACGGGATGTTACCAGTGCATGCGTAACTGTCATGAGGCTCTGCTCGTCTAGGTAGGGGTGGAGCGGGTATATTTTTCGCAGCTGAAGAAAGGCACCCCTGGCCACCGAGTCTACCTGGGCTTCCAGAGTTAGACCGGGGTCCAGGAGTACCCCCAAGCTGCGGACCCTGTCCCTTAGGGGGAGTGCAACCCCATCCAGGACAGGAATATGGCCCTCTAACCTGTCCGGCGAAGCACCCATTAACAGCACTTCCGTCTTGTCTGGATTGAGTTTCAATTTGTTAACCCTCATCCAGTCCATTATCTAGCCCAGACATGAGTTCAGCACAGAAACCGCCTCACCTGGATTGGTAGAGAACGAGAGGTAGAGTTGAGTATCATCAGCATATTGCTGACTCCTCAGCCCAAACCTCCTGATGACCTCTCCCAGTGGTTCCATGTAAATGTTGAACAGCACGGGAGACAATATAGAGCCCTGAGGAACCCCATGACATAAATGCCACGGGGCAGAGCAACTGTCCCCCAGCACCACCTTCTGGACACGGTCAGCCAGGAAGGAACGGAACCACCACAAAGCAGTGCCTCCAACTCCCAACCTGGCCAGCCTATCCAGAAGGACATCATGGTCAATGGTGTCGAAAGCCGCTGAGAGGTCCAGGAGTATCAACAGGGTTGCACTCCCCCTGTCTCTCTCCCGGCAGAGGTCATCATACAGGGCAACCAAGGCAGTCTCTGTACCAAAACCCGGACTGAAACCAGATTGAAATGGATCCAGAAACTTAGATAGGACAAAATCATGCATAGGCTACAATATTGATCTGTTGGAGTTCTTGGTCCCTTCTTACATTTGAATTCATCTTGGGAGGGTTTTCAGTAGCATCAAGAAATGCAGATTTTGTTGTACTACCCTGGGCCATTTACACCCAAAATTACATACTGTAGGCATCAAATCAATCACAAATGATATTTTTAAAAATATACCATGCATATACACGAATACAAAAGCAATGACACCATAAATCATGAAAGAACTAAAATTATAACAAATGTGAATAATCAAAACGCTCAGACACTGAGAGAAGATGCTATAAAAGCCTTCAGTATATAGCCTTATTTTGAGCATCCTCTTAAAGCAGGCATGTCCAAACTTCGGCCTTCATGATGTTTTGGACCACAGCTCTCAGAATTCTAAGCTTAGATTGCCAATGGCAAAGGACCGTGGGAGTTGTGGTCCAAGACATATGGAGGACCGAAGTTTGACCTGGAGTCTATTTAAAAACAGTGGGTCCACTACTGAGAAGGGCCAGTTTCTAATAGATGACTTTCTGACCTTCCTCAGTTTGACATGTCAAAGGAGTGTGCCCTGAGAGGATTCAGTGGCATGGGTGGATGGTTTTAGGGAAGGACATTCCAATAAGTAGCAAGGTCCCAAGTAGAGATGGGCACGAATCGCTTAGTGTTATGTTATCCTAATTTGTTAGTATGGCACCCCAGGTGCTGCACATTCCTTTTGCCTGCTCATACCGGCCGGCTCCCCCACTCACAAGCCAGTGCCGGCTGCTGGTTCTCTCGTCATCATCTGTTCTTCCCATCCTGACAGGTCTCCTCGGCCTCCTCCAGCAGTTGCCCACTCAGACAAGAAAGCAGGGCAGGGATTCATGCAGCCACCTGGAAGCTTGCCCATGCTTCTTGACTTCTTCCAGCCCAGGCAGGAATCTAGCCCTCCTCCTATTTCTGTTTCCCTGGCATGACATCGGTGTGAAACGTGCTCCAACCACCTCTGAGCTTTATATTCCCCCAGATGCCATACGCGCCATGAGGAGAGGAAAACATTAAAGCATCATTTTTCTGACTTACAGCCCAATCATCGCTACTTCACCCATTCCTTAGGGGCGTAGGACCTGGAGTTATTGTCTCTGGACAACTCAGTGTTGAAGTCCCAATGGGTAGGCTGGCTTCTATTTCTAAGTATAAATGCCACGTATAATTCCAGTTCCAAGTGTAATGTGGAGGTCTGTTAATGAAGAGCACCTCTGGTATTGCTAGGCTGCATCTGCCAAGCCCTTCTTCTGTGACCAAGCTGTTGCTCATAACTGCAGCTATGACTGACAATACACTTTTATGCTCCCATCTGTGTTCATAGTGGAAAGGCATTTATCTTTCCTAGTTTGGTGTGTTTAAATAACTTGTGCTTTACACAATTAGGGCTTCATCTGTGACCATGGAGAAAAGAAACCCCTGAGATTGTGCATCATGGTGGAAGCAGTATACTGGCATTTTTTATACTCAAGTGTGCCTATGTTGCATACAATCAATATGCTTACTGGTATGCAACATATACACACTGAAGGGCTATACTTTTATTAAGGATGTGCAGGATGGCTCTTTCACTCTCCTCCCAGCAGCCTTTTCTTAGGGGAATTCTCCTGATGAGTAGGGGAAGTGTTGTAAATTTTAGGATCTTCTCTTTATACATCTTTGTAAAGGTACAAGAAGGAAGAAGACCACAGATCAGTGAAGTTTTCATCTGCTTAGTACAGACAATGTCCACTTGGCTGCAGAGTTGTCCAGATATTTTGCATGTTGGGAGGAATTCCCAGTAATTCAGAATTTAGATTGTATCAGAAACAAGAAGTGAGGGTAAAGAGAAAGAGAAAGAATTACTAGAAGGACAGAAAGAAAGAATCTGAGAAGTTGGGGGGGGGTCACTTGGATACAGAGGAGGTGGAAACTTGCTTAAGGTCAAGACGACAGTTTCAGATGAAATGGGGTGGAGGGAAAGAATAATGAACCTCAGGAGGGGATGGCTCCAAGTGAGATAACAGCTGGAGAAAGATTTGGGCTGTCATCCTACCACTACAAATACCAAGCGTTGTTGCTTTTGGATGCAAATGCTGAGTGATGTTGTAATCCAAGCAATATTTTTTGTCATTAATGCTTTTATGTGGTTTTTGTGTGTGATATTTCATTGGTTTTAATGCTGCATCATTGTGATGAAATGCCACATGCAGAGACAGTGAGTGGGATAGAGATGACATGATTCAGTGAACTTTCAGCCAGACAGGACAGAAGAGTCTGAGAATTGTCAAACCATTCTAAAGCATAAATCTTGGGAATTTTCCAGATAATTTTAGGCATAGTCAATATATTTGTTACTCAGTTGTTAAAGGGACTCGGGCTCATTTCTTGCAGACCATTACTTGGTGAAAGAACATTGTATTTTTCCAGCTCTGAAATGCTGACACACAATACCAATAAAGAGGGAAATTTGGGGATGGTGGGTGGAATGCAATCTGAAGAAGCTAGAAATCTGCTTCCAAGTTTGGGGGGGGGGAAGGTAGTTCAGTGGTATTGAAAATTGCAAGGAGACCCTCTGTTGTATTTGCATGGTGAACTACCACTTCCTGAGGCCTTCCAAGAACTGCAATCCCCCTTTTTCTGTCAAAAGAAGGAGGACTGAGCTGGCTGGACTTGGTCAGCTGGGCTTGGGTCATTTCAGTGACAAAGTGCTGTGGATACTTATGGACAGTAGCTGTGGCATCAATGGCAATTAATGTATTTGGAAGCTGCAGCTGGCCCAGAATGCAGTGGCGCAGGTTATTCTTGGTGCCCTGAGATCAGCACATGTAACACCTTTGTTACTTGAGCTGCACTGGCTGCCATCTTGCTTCTGGGTCCAAGTCAAGATGTTGGTTATCACCTTTAAAGGCGTACATGGCATGGGACCAGGTTACCTGAGGGACCACCTCATCCCCATTACATCAACCTGTCCCACTCAATCGTGCAGGGAGGGCACACTACAGACGCCGTCTCCAAGTCAATTTCACCTGACTGGTTCTAGGAGACGAGCCTTCTCTGCAGTGGCCCCAGTCCTTTGGAACAGGATGCCTCTGGAGCCAGCCCCTGCCTCACTCCAGCCCTTCAGAAAAGTGTAAAAAAACAACAACTGGTTCTGTCAGCTTGCCTGGGGTGAATCAAGCAGCCATCATTCCTGGAGATGGCTAACATCATAGATTATTTATCTTTTAAAGCTTTGCCACTTACTCTTGATAATTATATATACAGTAGTACTTCTGATAATGAATTTAATTGGTTCTCAGAGGCAATTTGTTATCCGAAAAATTTGTTATCCGAAATGTGGTTTCCCAAATGAATGGGAAACCAATTAATCTGTTCCAGAGGTCCAAAAAAAGGCAAAAAAGCTGGGGGAGGGGGGGTTCCAGACCTCTTCATAAAACGCACTTTAAAGGCTTGCAGTGCTAGAACACCCTCCAGAACATCCCCCTGCAGTGCAATGCAAACATGGACAAGACAAACCAACAAGACTACCCCAGCCTGTTCCCACCCAAAGTACAATGGGGAAAAATGCAAACAAACAAACATAAGCAGGAAGAAAAATCCAGCCCATTTTTGCCTGCAGAGCAATGAAAAAAGACTGCAAACATGGAGAAATGAAACGAGCAATACTACCTCAGCCTCTTCCAGCCAAAAATGCAAAGAAAAGCAGTGCAAAAATTAATAAAAGCTTGCTCCCTATCTTACCAAGTTCAAAAAGTCCAAATCCCTCAGCAAAACATGTCCAGAATGGCTCCAAAACACCGTGAAAAAATGTTCTAACTCCTTCCACCCCTCCACAAACTATGCATCCTGCAATGCATGCAGGGTACAATTTTTTTGCATGTATTATTAAACATTTGTTATCTGAGGCAGCCCATAGGGAACATTTGCTATCCGAGGCAGCCCTATACTTGGAAATTTCCATTTGTTATCCGAAAAAGTTGTTATGCAAGGCATTTTTTATCCCAGGTATTACTGTATACGCTAGTTTTAGATGATTTATAGATATTTTTTTTACATCCACTGTTTTATCGTGGATAAAATCTCCCAGAGTCCCCTCTGGAGAGATGGGCAGTGACAAATCGAAACAAACAAACACAAGCAAATAAACAAACTCAATCTTTCTCATGCCAGTTCTCAGTTGAGAACTGCTTTGGAGTGTATATGAGCTGCCACTGAATGGCAAAATGCATGCTTTGTGTGCAGAACATCCTATGTTCAGTATGAGTAGCGTTACAGAACACCCCGAGACTAAAACTCTGGAAATTTGCTGCTAGTCAGTACTTCAAAATCTATTCCCAGTATTCTCTCAGGGAGATCTCTGAATGGGGGAAGGCGGATGGGCAATAGGAAAGGTGCAATAGGATGCAAACATAAGGGTGGGACTCAAACATTTTTAATTTGGGGAGGCTGCGGTGTTTATCCCTTGTCATGAATTATTTATGAGTTACATGTCTGAATTGCTTTGATGGTGGCTGAACAATGGGGAAGTTTAAGGGTGGAGCCAGAGTAGTTTTAAGTTTCAGCCCGTCACAGAGTTAGTCAGATAGGGAGTGAGAGAGAAACTAGTTGGTGGCAGCGGAAGAGCGAATTAATGGCAGTGCTTGTCAATAGCCTATGAAAGGGCCGGGGCATATTTATTTATTTATTTATTTGACTTTTATATCACCAATCTAGCCCTAGGCCTACTCTGGGCGGTTTACAGCGTAGGACATAGGAACATCATAGGGGCAAGTACATTTGCTAGTTTCAAAATGTTTGGTTCTTTTTTGTGGTCTTTGAGATTTAGAGACGACCACTTGAAGAACCAGTTACAGGTAAGTAACCGGTACTTTTTCTGCAGATATGCTGCTATAGACCCAGAGAATTACAAGGAGCTTGCTCTACGTGTCTCCCGCTTTTTCTTTTTTTATTGTAACCTGGCCTTCCCAATCTGGTGTCCTCCAGGTGTACTGGATTTCGATTCATATCATGATGTTGAGGAATGAGGGTGGTTGAAGTCCAGCAGAACTGGAGGATGCCAGGTTGGGGAAGAATTGGGAACATCTAGAATGGAACATGATGCTCATTCATTCAGGGGAAGGGAAATCTCCATAGACTGGTACGTCTTCTCTTGTGTTGCATTTGTGCAACTTTTTTGGGCTTTAAAGTGAGATTTATGCTATAAATCAGTGGCTTCCAACTTGAGGTCCCTAGATGTTCAAGGACTACAACTCCCAGAAATCTTCACCACAACTTTTGCTAGCTTGGATTTCTGGGATTGGCAGTCCAAGAACATCTGGGGACCCAAGTTGGGAATCATTGCTATAAATTGTACCACTGGTTAGCATAACATGTTAAAAATCAAAAGAGAGTAATCTGACAACAAATCTGCCCCTTGTTTTGTATAAAGAGTGCTTCCTTTTGTATGTAAAGCCTTTTTGATATTCAGTATATGCTAGGTATGTGAACTTTTACCTTGTCAAGCTATTGGAACATATTTGAGCATTATAGTAATTTGATTAAAATGTTGCCTAGAAGGCAAAAGAATGAGTTAATAGAATCCATATGCAATTAAAATGCAGAACTAAACATAATCAGACCCCAGTGACTATATGGCCCTCCCTATTCATAGCCGTACAGTGGCCCCTGAGGTTGAAAGTTTATGTTAAAGTTATCAAATGCCGAAGTTCCACAGCAACTCCAAAGTGAGAAGACAACTCAATGATTAAAGGGAAAAAGAACAACAACCTTCAACAGAATTCAATGATATCAAGCAATAACCAGCTTCTAGGTCTCTCCCATTAGCAGGTGGTAAGGTCCGTTCGACACTTTATGTGTGCTGGTTGAAGAGCAGCACTCAGCAGTAGCCCTCTTAGATCAACATTGAGATGAAGAGCCCTGCTGTGGGAAAGCTGTGAGGGCCTTTTCTATACATACATGTTTATATAAAAATGTGTGTGAATTTCGAAAGTCACAGGAACCAGTCTGTGTGCACCATCACCAAAGGATATTTTATTTTTATTTTTATTTTTATTTTTTAAAAAAATTAAAATATCGAAAGAAAACAACCTAAAACTTATTTTCTCTGGACAGTTTTTAAGAGTCAACATCCTGTGTTGGAGTTCTCTAATCATCACCAGCACAATTTACAATCGGAACACACAGAGAGCCAGTTCAGACCAGCTCATCTGTTGATCTTGGCAGCGATTGGTATTCTCACTGCGTACAGCTGCCACTTAAGAAACGGGGACTCGGCAGTCAGCCGAAGGAGGGGGGCTGGGATTCCACGTTGGTCAAGACGTGAACACATAGGCCTGCTTCATTTCAGCAGTTATACACTACCTCCCCACCACCCGTTAAAAATAGTACTTTCTTTTTACTACCACTTTTAAATACACTCGCTCACCCACATGCACAGACTCTCACCGAAATTAAATGAGGACCTCTCGTGAGCCACTGCGCTCCAGGCATAAGAAATTGTAATGTCTGGCTTCCAGAAACTGTCCCGTCAAAATGTGCTTCTGATTAGGTGGCTTAATTACAGCTGTGAAAACAATGTTGATTTAGGCCTCAGGATTCCAGTGCATGTCAGCCGTTATTAGCTCGCCTTAGACTGAAGCCACCCTTCTCAAACTTTGCACTGTGAAAGTCGCACACTGCCTTGACAACTTTTTATAAAAGTGGAAAGGTTGCCAGAAGCAAGACACTTATGCAAAATATTTTGCATTCCAAAATTTTCAAATGTGACACAGTTGATCGAGATGAAGTGGACAGGGCCTGTTGGGCATCACAAAGTCCCAACTCCTAGATTTCCACCCTAAGTATCCCTATTTTAATATAGGGTTTTTTTAAATAAAGTTTGACTGACATAATGCTTAATTTTAATTCCTTTAATTCAGTTTTAGTCCAAATCCAGTATGTTGGTTTAACCACACAGTTTTATTGCACCTAAATTTTCCTGACAGTTTCATTTGCTGTTGGGAAATAAAATTGCCATTTTTGCAACATGGGAAATAATGGCTAGTTTCAAATCCAATATGTTTGAAACTTCCTTTGCCTCCAGCAGGTTAAGACAAACACTTTACTTATTTTTGGAGGGCAGGGGGAGAAAGCTCATTAAATAGTTTTAATATTTTAATGTAAATAACACTTTTCTCAGTGGGAAACCTTATTATTAGATTCATGTATTTACACCTGCAGAGAAGTAAATTTTAGGTAAACATGCTATTTCCATGTTTCAACGTTTCAGTTTAGCTTCACTATTGCAGGGGAAATTAAGATTAAAACTCCTTTTTACCCCCTTCCCCTCCCCCCAGGAAGAATACACTTTTCTCTTACTGAGCTAGCCCTGAGTAAACATTGATATATTTTTTAACAAAATGAAGTGGCCCTCCTTACCTGTACTATACCAAACTATACATGATTTCAGATTTTTAAACTCTGAATGACATCATGATTCATCAAGAAAGAAGCGGACATCTCTCCCCCCCCCACATACCTCAATGAGTCCCCTGCCCACCACGACCAGTGTGAAAAAGATGAAAACCAACTGTATCTTCAAAAACCTCTGTGTGTGTGTGTGTGTGTGTGTGTGTGTGTGTGTGTGTGTGTGTGTATCTTTGTATAAATGTACCCCCCAGAATTTAATATATCGCATTACATTCTGGTAGGTTTTGCTATAAAATGAGGACATATTGCGTTCTGAACCTTGCTTACTGTGAATAATGCAGGTATTCGCAGTAAGCAAGGTTCAGAACGCAGTGTGTCCTCAGTTCATAGCAAAACCTACCAGAATATAATGCGATATGTTAAATTCTGGGGGGGTACGTTTATACAAAGAGCCATGCAATCAATGTATTACTATGTGTGAGGGCAACTAGACTGGAAGGAAACCAACTAGCAGCTGTTACGCAAACATCCAGGAAGCACCTCTGTTTGTTGACTTGTGTTGCCTTTGCCAGGATGAAATGTAGCCCACCTTTTTTTTTCTGAATAAGTGAAATTGTCACGGACTAACTTCATTTGAAGTATCTTATTTCTATATGAAGTGTTTTTATTCACAGCACTTTATTTTTATTTCAAAAAAACAAAGTGGTGTAAAAACAATAGGAAAACGGCACCATGTTTCTCTATGTCGACCACAATAGCAGCACAGTTAACCAGCAAGCAGCAGTTACTGAACCTGGTTTTCTCCCCTCTTTGCTACCTCTATTATATCCTCTTCCCCCTTTCCACTCTGCTTTGAATCCATTGGTCTGCAAGTGACAGTGCCTGACACATCACTGTACAAAGATCCAACAATACTACCTATATACTGCAGTAGGAATGAAAGGCTGGTTGAAGAGGTGGGGAAAGCAGTTGTGTTGAAAAACTAGAGGAGGCTGTTTAACCTCAGAGGAGATTGTGGGGTTTTTTGTGGATTTTTTTCAAAAGGAATAGAGCTAGGAATATAATTGAACTGGCTTTGCAGAAGAAAAGAGCTATTCTGTACAAGAGTAGATTAATTTACTTCTTTCCAGAGTCAGGGACTTTTCCTTAGGTATTCCCTCACCTTTTTTGAAGAAGCCATTTCAAGAGAGAGGGCTAGAAGCACCCATTATTCAGTGCTAAACTGTGGGTTAAACACAAAAGGAAGGCAGATTTTTTTTCAGGGGTTATGAATCAACGAATACATTTTGTAACAGATTAAAGAATATGTAGTTCGGTTGTTGAAAGGTTTGGTTCATATACTCAGGTGACACCTAAATTGAGGGAACCCACAAGGCCTGTTCATGCTAATGGTACTTTGACTTTCTCTTTCATTTTCTATATCTCTGTAAAGTAAGTACCTACTGTACTAACATAGTAAAACACTCTCCATTTTATTTGGACTCACGTTTCTGGGTTGCCACATCAAAACGGACACAAACGTGTAAGGGCTACTTCATGGTGTCGCAGGGACAAAATATTTCTGAACTTCCACCATTACTTGTGTGTGTGTGTTGTGTCATTACAGTCATGACTGACTCTTCATGACTCCATGTCCATGGAGTTTTCTTGGCAGGAATACTGGAGTGGTTTGCCAGTTCCTACTCCAGGCGCCTAAAGCACCTGGTATTCCTTGGTGGTCTCCCATCCAAGTACTAACCAGGGCCGACCCTGCTTAGCTGCGGAAATCAGACAAGATCGGATGTGCTTAAGGCATCTAGGCAGCTCCACCATTACTTAGCCACACCTTAAAAAGGCAAATTGAGTAAGTGTTTAGATGTCTGAACTACAGTGTAAGCAAAAGCTTAACAATTACCTTTGGTTAAGGTCCCAGTTGTAGGTAAGGCTCTGGACACACAAACGCCCTTCGGACACGATAGAAAAGCCATCCAATGCAGTGGCAAAGCAGTACTGCTAGTTAAGAAGGTACCACCTGTTACTCTTCTCCTGCTAAACTGTTGTTAGACCTTCTGTGAGTATTTTGACGTGTGAGCAGGGTTTTTGTAGAAATATACCTGTACTGTGATCTGAATATATGACGCCTTTCCTAAATCTTGGTAAAAAGCTAGCTGAAAGCACCTAAGTAACACATCTTTCCAGATCACTTGCCCATTTCAGACATGGGACCGTAGATACAGTGGGAGTTCCCCTCTCCGACAGTGAGCCTGACCCTGAGACCAACCTTTTAGTCCAGTGGTTCTCAACCTGTGGGTTCCAACATGTTCCTGGACTGCAACTCCCAGAAGCCTCCACCACTTGCTGTGCTGGAAGGGATTTCTGGGAGTTGCAGTCCAGGAGCATCTGGGGACCCACAGGTTGAAAACCACTGTTTTAGTCCCAAATGGCGGTATGGGTCTCAGTCTAGTGTCTGTCATCAATCCTCTTGTTCACCTGTGTATGACAGTGTTTTTCACCATCTCTAATGTAAGAGGATGGAGGAAGCACACAGAGGTGTGTGGTGGGGGAGCCAGGAGAAAGCCATACATCACTAGGTAATAGGTAGAAAAGCCAGAAAGTGTTGATGGTGTTACTGGAGCAAGGGGAGGGGAGGCAAAACCTTTGTGGTAATCCCCACCATTTTCAGCCTTCATACTCTAAGCCAGTGGCTCTCAACCTGTGGGTCCCCAGATGTTCCTGGACTGCAACTCCCAGAAATCCATGGCCAGCTCAGCTAATGATGAAGACTTCTGGGAGTTTACTGGTTGAGAACCACTGCTCTAAACCAAGATATCCTACTCCTGGATGACTCTGTTTTAAGGCACGAAGACTATCCAGTAGTTCAAAAAGCAAGTTTATTTTTGTTGTGGAAGCTTGTTTGTAGTTTGGAGAATAAAGATTTTTGCTCTCTCTGCTCAAAAGGTCTCCCATACAGTGTTAGAGTATATAAAACCACACATTTTATGTGCCTCAACTAGGTGATTTTTAGTGCTAGAAGGCCAAGTGGAATAATGTAAAACACTTGGAAAGATGTGTGAGGGTGTGTCACTGAAGGCAGGAAGTTCAAAGGGTATAAAAGTTGAGTGCACTATTATTAACCAATACTTTTCTTCCCTTTAATTGCTGAATAAATTAGGGAGCATAGAACTGGGAGTAACAGTGGGATGCTTTATTGTGGCTTTATATTTGGATGATTTGTTCCCTAATGTAACACAAAATTCATTTGAATTTTTCTCTTGATATACTTTGTAGTGATGGCCAGAAATGACTCATCAAGTAAACTTCTTATAAAATATCTAGAGCAGTCTGTAGATGAACTGCAGTCGATAAATATATCTGTAAATTAAACGGCTAAGAAAACACGTTGTGCCATATGTGAGTTTGGTACCTTGCCATTCTGCCCTTCAAATGGGAAACAGGGAGAATAAAAAAGTAAAGCAAATAAAAACTGGCACAGTTTTTGAAACAAAGCCGTTTCGGAAAAAGAGGACTTGCTGCATACTTTCTTTTTTGAGGAACATATTAAGGTCAACCCAAAAGTGTGTATTTAGCTACATGTGTCCTTCTTTCAGTGGGATGAAAAAGGAATCAGGTATTGGGGATAATTTACATTAGGAAGGTTGAGCATGTAGCCTCCTGGCCCTCCTCCAAATCCCTGAAATATTCTGCCCTCAAAATGGGGGAAAATCTGTCTCTTGAAGAGTGGTTCCCAGACTTGGGTCCCCAGATGATCTTGGACTATAAATTTCCAAACTCCTGGCCAGTATGGCTGGAGGTGGAGACTTGTGGGAGTTTTACTTCAAGAAAATCTGGACACCCAGGGTTTGGAAGAAGTAGTCTAGAAGCACCTCTGCAAAATATAGAGATGTAAAATTTCTAGAAACTTTGGGGCAAATATGGAGGGAATCTGTTTTCCATATCAGTTCTCCATTTTTCTCCCAAAA
>JAHTLZ010000237.1:25236615-25254629 GCA_023846285.1 Phrynocephalus versicolor | reverse complement strand
ATAGAGTTGGAAGAGACCTCGAGGGGCATCTAGTCCAACCCCCTGCCATGCAGGAACCCCCATCACAGGACTCCCGACAGATGGCCATCCAGCCTCTGCTTAAAAACTTCCGAAGAAGGAGACTTCACCACCCTCCATGGCAGCATATTCCACTGCCGAACAGCTCTAACCGTCATGAAGTTCCTCCTAATGTTCAAATGGAATTTACATGATTACTTTAAAGTTGTGCTGCCCCAAAACTTCTAATGGAGTGACTTGCTCATTGCTGGTTTTGCTGCCATCACTGCCACTGCCACTGCCATGACCTCAATCTTCACCCACCTACCATGCTATCGCTGTAGTGGTAGAACCCAAATCCAGCTGACTGGCCTGGAATACCAGTTTCAAGCCCCATCCTGGACCCTCTGCTTTAGCGTTGTCTTAGTGTTGTCTTCAGGTGATGTTTCTTCCAGTACAGGAACCAGCAGAGCTGCCTCCTTCAATTTACCCCTAAATGTTCACTTTTGTCAGTATATTGCTTGGAGAAACCTGTCTCCACACAAACATCGGGTCTAAAACTTCGTTTCTTCTTTCTCATACACTCACCTTTCTCCTTGTCTGGACTTGGTCTCTTATCTCCGTTTCTGTATGTACAGTAGGACTTTAGTACCTTGTTGGCCCTGGGGCCAAATTACACCTATATACCTTAGGGAACTGGTGGCGAATCTTTGGCACTCCAGATGTTTTGGCCCACAACTCCCACAGTCCTTTGTCATTGGCAGTACAGGCTCAGCATTCTGGGAGTTGTGGTTCAAAACATCTGGAGTGCCAAAGGTTCACCACCACTGCCCTACAGCTTTCTGGGGCCCACTTTTTCTCCTAGGTGCAAACCATCAAGAAGCAATAGCAGCAACTAGAAATGGGGGGAAAGCATTTTTTTTTTGCAGTATAACAAAGCACATGGGAATTTTTTGCCTTCTTGTAGAGGAGAAGAATTTCACTGCCCAGCGGATTCTGAGAGGGCATTCTCCTCTACAAACATGTTCTGTTGGGGTGGGTGCAAGGAATACAGAAGTGAACAGACAGACAGATACGGTCCATAGGCCCACTCCTAATTTACCAATCTCGGCCACATTTTTAGTCTCTCCTGGCTATTCTGTTTAGAGACGTTACATTAATAGCACCAAAAGACAAAAATAATTTATTTCATTTTAAATGTTCATTTACTAAGGATTTGATAGGTATGCAAAAAAAGCACTGACTATTTAAACTAATTTAATGGCCTTCAGTTTGTATTACCATTTCAGGAAAGACGTTTCCCACTGTTGGTATCAATCTATACAGTCTGACTCTCTTTCTCTCTATATATGATCTTATTTAGGTGCAGCCAGGAGCATAGCTGTATATATAAATGAGGCCAGGAACAATAGAAGCTGTAACCCTAGCTCACCCATACTCATGTTGTTTATAGTTGATAAGCTTGATTCCTTGCCCAGTTAGCATAATTTGAAGCTTGCATGCATGTTAGACATCAACTGAAATTGAGCCGAGAGTATGACCTTTCCTCCTCTTGGTTATTCATATATCAATTAGGGTGCTTTCTTTCTCTTTGCAAAGTATTTTCAAAATGAATTCACTTTCCTCAACTAACTTCTCGGTTTGATAAAATTTGTGTGTGGCTGCTGTTACAATTGTATATGTATTCCTGGAGTAAACTGTAGGGAGGTCTGTATTGTTACACCAAGCCAAAACAATAAAATGTAAACCAATCCAAAATATATTTCAACGCAGCAAGCTTTTATGACTGATAGCATTCTCAAATGTACTCTGCATAGGAAGAAAGTCTTCCCTGCATAGTTATAAAGTCTCGGTCGGCCCTCTTAGTGCTGTTCACCACATATCACACAGAACAAAACATTGGCCTCCCTATTTGGCCTTCTTTGATAGACAATGGGTGGGGTCATGTGAAAAAATACATTGCATTTTGGACCATTTGTGGAGTGGTCGTGGACAGACTGCATACAGGGGATTGTGCTTCAACCCAACCGTGACCCATGCCCAAGCTGGGTCTTTTGGGTCCAGCCGTAGAGCTACCACTTTGCAGTGCTGGGTGATTGCATGGTCTCTTTCGGGGAGATTTCTCCCTGCAAAGCCACCCTTTCTGGCACCATCTGATCACACCCCAAGAAAACAAACAATCCAGCACCTCGGTCTTCGACTCCAGTGAAATGCAAAGCCCACGAAGAAACAAAGAGAATAACGATGGGTGGGCTCAGGTGTTGAATTTGGATAGCGCCTTCACTGGTTGAACAGCAATATTGAAGAGTATTTGAAATCTTAGCAGGGGGTTCTTTTGCACATGCCACATTGCCATCATATCAGGAAGCATTATCTACATACAACTGCAGGTTATCCAGGGTACAGTATAAGCTAGATTGTTCGTTTCCCCCAGAGAACGCTCTTATATGAAATAAAGGCTAAATGGTGCTAGCCTGCGTAATGAAGAGAGATTTGCTGTGTTGTGTGGTGTGTATTGCTTGTAGTCTTAAAGGACACACACACACAGAGCACACAGAGTGTATGTGTGTGTGGAGAGAGAGAGAGAGAGAGAGAGAGAGAGAGAGAGAGAATGAGAGACAGAGAGCTTCTATTCATAACATACTGTGCTTCCACTGGGTTTGAAATGACACATATAAGTTCTGAACAACTCTCATAAAGTGGGAATTACAGCGTCATGCAAAAATAAGGAAATATCTGCAGTGCTCTCCATTTACTACAGGTGTTATTGAAATAACTGGATCTTAAATCTTTCTCTGCTGCCTTTAAAAGATTTATGATACATTGACTTACTTCAATGCTTACTTTGAGGGATACTCACTTTTAAAAAACTTAAAATACTGCCTTCTGTTTGACAGAGTATGTAATAGAGTTAATCATCTAAATGCCTAATGATTTTTTTCTAGTGTAAGAATGCTGAATCATAAAGACACTTTAATTGCACCTCTGTATTTTCCCTCTGCATCATAAAATGTTGCTGTTGGAGATAATGACTTTAGCACTCTCCCCCCACCATCCCTATTGTTAATGAAGAAAGTTTTCAGAAAAATCCACCATGCCTGTATATTTTTTAATCAAATTATTTTGATCATCCAATGGAAGCTGCTCGGTTGGTTTTCTGCTTCAAAAAAAGAAAAGAGAAAAAGCTTCCTTCCAAAAGAAAACAGACCTAACGTATTGTGTCCTTGCTGCATCCCGGATTTTCCTTACCTAGCTTAGTCAAATGGGATGACTAGATCATAGTAGCACTGTTTCACGAAGGAGGGTAGTTAAGCATCTTGCTGTGCGTGAGCAGTTAGAGGGCAGGCAGGCTCCGTGCACCTTGACCACCTATTATGGAGCTTTTTTGCGGCAGTGTCAAGTGAAAGCAAGTTAATTGGGTGAAGCTGTAGAGCATGTTAGGGCCATGGTAAAGGGAGGCTGCCTGACAGCTGGATGTCAGCAGAAGCTACTCAAGTGTGGCTGAAAGACAGAGACCTGTCACAAAGTTCGCGCGGGCTGCCGCACAGTGAGGGAGCTGAAGTGTGTTGCGGTCCCACTTTCTCCCTCATTGCATTCAAGCACCTTAAGATTTCACACTGGATGTGTCAACCCTTGTTCTCTAAGCTGTTTTCTCCTAAGCCTTCTGAATTCAAATGATTGGACAAAAAGATGCTAATGTTTGGCAAAGTGAATGTAAATATAGTCTTTCTTCTGCTCCCCTCCACCCCCCCCCCAAGCTTCCACTTTCTGCCTCAGCATCGGCACTGTAACAAAAATTAGACTGCCGGATGCTGGTCAGATGATAGACACATCTCTCTGCAGAGGGGCTCTGAGTCTGGCAATTAAAACTGTTGACTAATCGGTGCTCTCTTTTTAGGCGTGAAGGAAATTTTGCCTGTTCCAGCTATTCAAGAGTGAGCCTTGGCAGAGGTTGTACAAACATACCGTTGCCGTTCACCCAACCTCTTTTTTAATTTCCTTTTAATTGATTTCCTCCCATCTCACTCGGCACTCCTCCAGCCATTAAAATAAGGGTAGCAACGGGGGGAAACAACGTAGTGAAAAGCTCTAGGAAAGTAAACTTATCATTAAGAGTATATTTGCTTGAGTCTAAGGGCTACTTCTTGGTTCACCCAAAATGAGCGCCAGATTAATAGAAATAAACTACAGTGGACCCCCGTATAACAAACATTTTGTATAACATAAAATCTGTACAACATACAAAATTCCAGAGATAGGGGAAATTTGCTTCACAGAATCGCCTATGGGGCAAATCCGTACAACAGAAAAATGGTCGCGATTAGGGATTACTCCGTTTTCATTGCATTCTGATGGGAAATTTGTATAAAGGAAAATTTGTTTAACATAATTTTATTTGGAACGAAATAATTCCTTTATACAAGGTACCACTGTACTTGAAGCCATGGGACTCAAAAAGAGTAAAATCAAAAGGAAAATACAGTGTCGCTGGTGTATGAATGCTTAGAACTGTGCTCCCTGCATTGAACTCCATCACAATATTTCACAACCAAAGGTGCGAAAGCCTGAGGTGTGTCAAAGTGGACCCCTTAATCATAGTATCATGTTGTATAAAACATTCAGGGGGTGACCAAGATGGCACTCTGAAAGAATCCTTGCCTTTGGATTTGAAAATAAACAGATTCCTCGTGGCTAAATATGCTCTTAATCCGATGGCACACCCGCTCGGCAATGACTCTAAGGTCCTTTTCTTTATAATGCAAAGCTTCAACAATAACTTCTTCCACTCAAAAAAAGTAAATAATATAAAAGAGATTTATTTCTAATTAAAAATACAAAGTAAAAAGATTCAAAATGTATCTAAAAATCAGGCATCAAAAGAAAACAATACAATAACAAAAAAATCTGCTCTAATTTCCCTAACTCTTTGCTCTGATCCATCCCTATTCTATATATTCCTAACATTAATTTAAAAACATATCTGCAGTTAGACTGAAAAAGCTAAGTAATGGTGATTCTCTGTCTCTTTCTGCTGTGAACTCTCGCTGCTTTGTCTCACGTGATGCAGGATAGCCAGTTACATCTCTCTTGCAAGCTTCTGGAAGGATTGTTATGTCTGAAAAGGTACAGTCTTTAGATAACATTTCTATTGCAAAGCGAAACGTGCTTTAATATCACAGCTAAGAAACGCATCTCTGTCCTATCGTGCCTAATTGCCTTACAGGTACAACTCTATTTGTTTTATTATTTATTTAGTGCATATGTATCCATTGTCTTTTCCATTGAGCTCAAGAAAGTCTTTGTGACTTTCTCCCTCCCCATTCTGTGAGGCCGTGGACACTGAGAGAATGGGGAGGGCTGTAGGCCACCCAGTGAGTTTTATAGTCAAATGGGTGTTGGAGCCTAGGGTCTCCTGCACTCTCTGGTTTTCTGCTTGCTCTTAGTCAGTCCCAGGCAGGTCACTAAATGTTGACAGACAATATAGATGCAGAAGAGAAGGACTAAAATGATAACTGGGCTGGGGCACCTTCCTTATGAGGAAAAGCTACAGCATTTGGGGCTCTTTAGTCTGGTAAAAAGGTGCCTGAGGGGGGATATGATTGAGCCGTACAAAATAATCCAGGGCATGAGTAAAGTGGATGGAGGGACACTCTTCTTCCTCTCACAAAATACCAGAACTAGGGGACATGCACTCAAATTGAGGGCTGGGAGAGTCAGAACAGACAAAGGAAAATACTTCTCTATCCAGCATGTTGTTAGGCCTGGATGTCTTAAAAAAGGGATTGGGCAGATTCCTGGAGGCAAAGCCCATCACAGGTTACAACTTACAAGCCATGATGGGGATGTGTAATCTCCAGGTTTAAAAAAACAGGGTACTTCAAAGGCCAGATGCAGGGGAGTGGTATCAGGAGACTAATATCTAGCCTGGTGCGCTCCCAGAGGCATTTGGCAGGGCCACTGTGAGAGACAGGAAACTAGAATAGATGGGTCCTTGGCCTGATCCATCATGGCTCTTCTTATGTTCTTAATGAAGAGTTGCAGTCCTGCACAACATCAGAAGGGTCCCAGTTTCTCTACACCTGGCAATGATGAGGCCACTGCTGGTCCTAAGTGCAGCCCAAATAGTATTCCATCATCACAAGAGTCAACATTTTTAGTAAGTGATGCTGCACTGTTCAGGCAGTATTTCTTGCCTTCCCATGTTGCCCACTTCTTGGTGCTACCTGAAGCTAGGCCAGAAACAAACATCAGAGATAATATGTAAACATTGCTGACAACACATGATATGTTGCAAAGAGGTGACTGAGGTAGCCCTTTCATCAAACCTTAAAGGAAGCCAGTGTTCATGTCCTGGAAGACAAATCAGCAAAAACAAAAAAACAAACAAAAAAAACACAACCACCCTAATTTACATGGTGCTAGAGATGATAGCGATTGTTGCAAAGGGCAACTACGTTGACAAGAAAGGTAGAGCAAAGTGTTCCTCTTATATACTGCCCCCCATACCACTTCAAGTAGTCTCTGGGTGGTTTACAGTTTTCATTACAGTATGCAGAAGTATGTGCAGTGGGCTGCTGGTTGGCAGGGTGAGTGAGGGGAAGGTGCACTTGGAGGAGTTTCCTCTCAGCCACGCACTCATTGTCCATGCTTTTAAAAATGCTGATTCCTCCCCAAATTGCCTCAATTTTTTTATACCATATCTGTCTTCCCCACTGTTAAAAAAATTAAATAAATAGAAGTAGGTTTCTCTTTTCAAGAGTTTTCAGCCATCTTTTATGTTAATGCAATCCTGATGTCAGGTAACATTTTGTTTGTTTGTTTGCTTGTTTGTTTGTAAAGGCAACTTTCCTTTGGAAGCAGGGAAGCTTCTTTTTTCCCTGCACCCACCCCAGCAGCACATGCTTGTAGAGGAGAATGCCCTCTCAGAATCCGCTGGGCAGTGAAATTCTCCTCTTCTAAAAGAAGGCAAAAAATCCCCATGTGCTTTGTTTTACTGCAAAAAAAATGCTTTCCCACCCATTTCCAGTTGTTGCTATTGCTTCTTGATGGTTTGCACCTAGGAGAAGGAGTGGGCCCCAGAAAGCTATAGGGCAGTGGTGGTGAACCTTGGGCACTCCATTGAGGAGGAAGAGGACAGCAAGGCTTGCTTCTTTTAGAGGAGGAGAATTTCACTGCCCGGCTGATTCTGAGAGGGCATTCTCCTCTACAAACATGTGCTGCTGGGGTGGGTGCAGGGAATACAGAAGTGGCCAGACAGACAGATACCGTCCATAGGCCCACTCCTAATTTACCAATCTCGGCCACATTTTTGGTCTCTCCTGGCTATTCTGTTCAGAGACGTTACATTAATAGCACCAATAGATAAAAATAATTTATTTCATTTTAAATGTTCATTTACTAAGGATTTGATAGGTATGCAAAAAAAGCACTGACTATTTAAACTAATTTAATGGCCTTCAGTTTGTTTTACCATTTCAGGAAAGACGTTTTCCACTGTTGGTATCAATCTATATAGTCTGACTCTCTTTCTCTCTACATATGATCTTATTTAGGTGCAGCCAGAAGCATAGCTGTATATATAAATGAGGTCAGGAACGATAGAAGCTGTAATCCCAGCTCACCCATACTCACGTTGTTTATAGTCCCTAAAGCTACCCACCTCCAGTCCTGCTAAGAATGCATGTGTCAGGACAATGGAGAGACAGGGACAAAAGGAGGAAGAAAATATTCTTGTTTGCTGCCACCATTGCCACCTATGGTCCTCACATGCATGTAATGGGAAAAGTGAAGATGCTACTTGTGGGGTTGGAAGAGGCAGGGAGGATGGATACAAAAAAACCCATCTCCAGAGCACATAATATTCCAAAGAAAAGAAGGGAATGGGGAAGAGGAAGAGTTTCCTAATAAAGACTCATTTTGCCTTTCAGAAAGACTTTTAAAAGCCCAGGAATATCATTTTCAAACTCGGAGTAATGACGGCTCTTTCCATGAATATGTGAAACGCAGGCCCTATTTCAAAAATGTGACTCCTTTTAAAATGATTACACCAACACATTTATTGTTGGTGATGCTGAACACAGTGTGCCCTTTCTGTAAGGCACCAAATAGAGCCGAGGTGCCTTGATCCTGGGGAAATGATCTGATCCCCATGGGTACACTGTTACAGTCACCAGCCATGCTCTTTTGAGCTATCCCAGTGGTGTGCTGTGTATTCAGGCAGAGAATGGGATGTTTGTCGAAAATGCTCAACCGCTTAGGGAACTTATAGCGAGGCCCAAAATCGAATTCAGTTGGCAATTGTTTAATAGTTGAGTTGTTACTAAATTACAGTTTAAGTTAAATCACGACAGTACAAGTGTTTACCAGCAAAAAAAAGTGGGGAAATCTCGTGCATTATTTTCCCCTGCTGCTCATCCCTTCCCTTGATATTTGCTGCATAAAAACCCTATTTTGCTGCCATCCTGCCCCATCTCTTCTCTTGCTTTTCTTTGTCCCCCTCCCTGATAGTCTCACCTCTTTAACCTCCTCATTCTTAACTTACTGATCTCCAAGTCATTACCGGCAATAGTTGCCGCTTGTCAAAATTCAGTTTCCTGAAACAGACGGGGAACTTTTACGTGGCATCCAGGGTGGAACAAAAAACGGACCGTCATTTTGATGGAAACAAAGAAGATCCCTCCAAGCTGGCTTTATTGTCTGTTGATTTAAAAAACTTTTAGCCTTTCACTATAATTGTTTATTTGCATTCTGCATTCTGTGTGTGCATCAGGCACCGCATTCAATGAGGTTCACTTACAGGAAAAATATTCAAACGAGCGCAGTTGCTTAACTGTGCAAACTGTTGTAGATTTACTGAGCAGTACATCCTACTGGATTCTTATTTATTTGTTTGTTTGTTTATTTATTAAATTTATATACCGTTCCATCTAGCTACACAGCTACTTTGGACGGTTTACAAAACTGAACAGAAATCAAACCCACATAAACAATACAATACAATAGAAAACTTACTCATAGTTATGTTTATTTATTAGTTACACATATAGTCTTCCTATAAATATTTTCTTTTTAAATAAACATATTTGTCTGAAAAATATTTAGGGCCAGACTGTATGCAGAGTTGGGGGAGGCTGTGATTGTTCTTACTGTTATGTGCTGTCATTTCACTTCTGACATAGCAGACCCTATGAGTTAGTGACCTCCAAGGAGTCCCTAATTCATGAGTCGCATTAATCTGTGATTGAAAGCTGGTGAAACTGCAGTCCTGTATCCCCCACACCTGGGAATAAACTCCCATGAATATCAGGCTTCTGTAGATGCACGACATGATAATTTATAAAACAGACTTCTTGTCTCGTGACGATCCTTAACAATAACATTTGATTTTGGGAACAGCCTGAAAAGGCCTTTTTTCATAATGTGTAGTGGGTTTTTAATCTGAAAATGCTCAGAGGAACTTGTGATGGTATTACTGTTATTGTCATGTTAGAGCGGAGTAAAACCCTGGTACTAAGAATATACCCTTGCAGATGGCCGTATGTACCGTGGGCAGTCCCGCCACTACGAAGTAGTTAAGGCTATAATGCAATATTTGCTTTCTGTGAGGAAGCTCAATTGATCTTAGTGAAATTTACTTTGGAACAGAAATTTAAAGTTGTATGTTCCCAGTTGTGCTTAATCCCCCCACTTACAATTTAGAAAGAGAATGTTCTCCATTTTATATCGCCCAGATATGTGCACGATTGCTAAAGGTGTATCTGCAGATATCTCAAGGAGAGGAAAGCCAACATTTCATGAAAAGGAGATCAAAATCTCCCATACCTGCCAACCCCCCCCCCACCAAAAGGAAGATCAAACCTGCAGTAACTGGAGGACTGATTACAAGAAGAATATTCTGCATCAAAAATGGCAGAAGCCATGGTATAGTAAGGGATAACAGGTTTCCAATATGAGTTTGAAAGGAGAATCCACGAGTATTTTAGACATATCTCTTAGGGGGTTTCATCTCTTCCCAAATGGGTTGTACCCATGAATCAGGTCTTTGACTCAGCCAGCCCTAATCCACTAACAAATTCTGAGTTGCTTGACTCACTCACAGATTGTTCATGTATACAAAATATGGGGTTGCTAAAGGACCACACATGACTTTCTCTTCATCTTCTCTCCTCGTCGCCAAGAAAGAAGGTGGAAGTCTTTCTGTCATCCTTGCTTCTCAAACTTGGCTGCTTTTGGCAGAAATGAGTTGGGGTAGGGTAGAGAGAGCCAAGGGACTGTGGGTACCTCAACAGCCATTAGATAAGATAAGATAAGATAAATCTTTATTGATTCCCACATCAGGGAAAATTTACTTGTTACACAGCTCCCAGTATAAAGAACAAGTAAAGATGGGTAGGTGCATAAAAAAGTGTAAGGTGAAGGAGAGAAAAGAAATAGCTAATAGAAAAATAGCTGACACTGCTTCTCAGGTTTTTCTTCATTTTAACATAAAAAAGGCATCTGTTTATATTCCAACCTGCTTCTAAACAGTAAATGCATAATTTAAGTCTAAATAAAATTTAAATTGAGTTAGTCTCCTATTACAAAAAAAAACCAGCTTAGTGGGCTAACTCCATTTATTTTTACCTGTTATTGTTGATTTCTGCTTTCAGGTGAATTTTACTACCTCATTTGCTTTCATTTCTTAAAAAGTTCAGAATTTAAACTGCACAGAGTAATACTAACCAGCCATAGCTTTTCCTGCTCCGGCCAAAGCTGCTGTAGCAATCTGATTTCCATTCCATTGGGTGGATGTTATTCTACCCTGGCTTCCTCCGAAGTGCAGCCTGGGCCTGAGAATTGAAACAGACCTGCCCCCCCCCCCCCCCGCCCAAATCTCCCGCCACCTCTGCTGAAGACTGAAGCCTTTTCCTGTAACAGTCTATTGACTAGCTGCCAATCACTAAGTTTCATACTTTTTTTTGTGCAACTCTCTAAGGAAACCTGATGTTTCACCCCCTTGCTTGCCTTTTTGCAGTTGTTTTCTTTTTTGAAGAAACAGCAGTATTATAAAGAAAATAAAATGTGAGCAGCATTGGAATCTTTTAACCAGAACAATAAAGCATGTTAACAGAGATAACAAAGTCGTGACAAAGATGTAAAGCGAGTTGTCCTATACACATGACCGTTTTAGGAAACCCATTGAACCTTCCCTTGAAAATGACAATTTAACTGTTTTTGCAGCAAGTATAGGGCAGGAATTTTAGAAAACCATGCTTTTGTGTTTTGCAGGAAGCTAAGCTTTTTTTTGCATTTCTTTTCTGTCTGAGGTCATATTTAAGCAGTCTGGTAAATTAAAACTTTCCGGTCAAAATACTCATAATAGGTGTGCAAGGTAATCAATGAGCCTTTTACTGAATACAGTGGTTATTATCACCCAGTCTACAGTACTCTTGATGTAGTGGGACTAACTAAAATCTACTAGTCCTGAAGATGCTGTCTAACTCATTTTCACAACCCCAAACCCTTTGTAGAGTTGTAAGTATGACTACTTCTTAAATATCTCTTTGGGGTAACCATTTGAACTCGCTACCATACTGGTGGTTCTTAAAGGTCCATCTTTTCTGCCAGCTACAAGATAGCTCGTGTTGTATCAGGAAATCAAAGAGACAACATCAAAGAAAATCACTGAACTAGGTGTTAGATGCAGCCATTGATTTTCTTCCTTCCCAGCAGCAGTAATGGGAATGAGGAGGGGGAAGCTCTCAAAAAACCTGAAGCACAAAAGTGGAAGAATTCCAGATATTCCCTTACAGCAATCTTTGCTGTGTAACTGAAGCTTATACTGGCTAGGCTTAATGTTTGCCAAATGCATATCACACCATTTTGATGCTAGTGGTTGAAGCAGTCAAGTGTCTCACAGTGATGGTGGTGGTGGTGGTGGTGGTGACAAACAACATTTTCCGCTTTATAATTGTTAGGATCATGACTTACTGGAATGATACAAATAAACATAAATAAAAAAACCAACCCCAAACATAAATTAGTCATACTTTAGATAAATTATTGTTTATAGCTTTTTGGTGGTGGTGGTGGTGGTGTGTGTGTGAGAGAAGGAGAAAATACAGATTTCAAAGCTATACAGCATTAATATGTATTCAAATTATCCCACATTGGCTTTAGAATGTTCTGTTGGATTTGGCTTGGTTTCTAGATATTGTCGAATGAACAATATCATGCCTCACTAATCTGTTGGAATTCTATGAGAGTGTCAACATGCATGTGGATAAGGGAGATACAGCTGACATTGTTTATCTGGACTTTCAGAAGGCTTTTGTCAAGGTCCTACACCAAAGGCTCTTGAATATACTTGCCATTAATGGAATCAAGGGACTGGTCTTGTCCTGAATTAGCGACTGGCTAAGGGACTGGAAACAGAGAATAGCTCTAAATAGACACTTCTCCAAGTGGAAGGAGGCAAAGAATGGGGTTCCCCAAGGTTCAGTACTGGGACCCTGCTTTTCAGCCTCTTCATAAATGATCTAGAAGTAGGAGTAAATAGCAAGGTAGCCAGATTTGCCGACAACACTAAATTATACAGGGTAGTAAAAACTGAGAGATTGTGAGGAGCTCCAGACGGATCTCTTGACACTGGGGAGTGGGCAAACCAGTGGCAAATGAGCTTCAACATTAGCAAATGCAGAGTGATGCATGTTGGGGCAAAAAAAACCCAGTTACATTTATAAACCAATGGGGTCTGGTCTCTGCAACAAACCAGGAAAGGGACCTCGGTGTCCTGGTGGACAGCTCAATGAAAGTGTCAACCCAGTGTGCCACTGCAGTGAAAAAAGCAAACTCAATGCTAGGAATCGTTAGGAAGGGTATAGAAAATAAGCCAGTAAGTGTCATTTTGCCTGTGGTGAGGTCCCATCTGGAGTATTGTGTACGAATTGAAGTTTATAAAATAATGGTGTTGACAAAGTAGATAAGGAAAAACTGTTTTTTCTATCGCACAACACTAGAACTAGTGGGCACTTTATGAAACTTTTGGGTGGTAGATCTCAAACAAATAAGAGAAAGTACTTTTCACCCAGAAGATCACTGGTCTGTGGAACTACTTGCCAGAAGAGTGGTGACAGCTGTCAGCCTTCACAGCTAAGAAAGGATTGGAGAAGTTCATGGAGAACAAGGGTATCAATGGCTAACGTTATAGATGCCTAAGAGAGATAGGCAGGATATCTCTCAATGCCATTTGTGGGGAATCATAAGCAGATGAAGACATCTTCTTGTGAATACCCTGAAGCAAATGGTGAGCCACTGTGTGAAACAGAATGCTGGACTGAATGGGCTGTGGCCTGTGGCCTGTTCCATCAAGGCTTTTGTTATATTCTTTTGTTCTAACCCTGTCTCTCCAGATAATCCTGTTGAATACTGTGAACAATATTCTGCAGGAATCTTCCCTTTTTTGTGAACGTAGTTTGTTACTATGGTTAATGTACTCCACAGATCAAAAAAGAGAAATCTGGGAGCTATCTGAAGGTTTAGGATAAGCACAATTCCTTCTCTTTTAAAACTTATGTTGTGTTTTGTTGCTTATTCTTCTGCTGTGTTTATATAGTGAAACAAGCATAGGGCTCTCAACAGTGGTCCTAGGATTTTCTTTAAACTGTGGGAAATTGTGTAGATAATTTAAGAAGCGTTTGCCACGCTATTCAAATAGGAAAACAGTGAGGAAAATTATCTCCTCAAACGTGTCAAAATGCAAAACAAAGGAATACACTTTCTGAAATTAATAACGTTGAAGTATATGAAAATGAAGATGAACGTGGTTTTCTGACATCCCACTGAAATTATCGAGAATTAAGCCTGCTTCACTCTATTGTATTGTGGCTAAATTTGCCGTACAGTGTGGGCATATGAGAGATTTTAAAAATTATTGTCCCTGCTTTTTAAAATTGATTGAAGGCTCATATTTGTTTTGGGTTTTTTCTCTCCCCTCCAGGAGTCACGGAACACTTCAAGCATCCCCGCAGCCTCAAGATCATTACACCAAGTCAGCCCAAATTGCATTCCAGATTTTTTGCCGCTGAAGGCTGAATCGGATTACGATACACCCTTTACTTGGGCGCAGGACAGACCCTATTCTCAAGCTTCTTCGTCTTATTTGTCAACCCTAAATGTTGCCGCTGCCACAAAATGAGCAATGCCAAAACAGATATTAAATTTGATATTTTTTTCTAAGCAGTTGCAGGGAAGGGGGGTTTGAAAACCTAACTAAAATCCCTTTTGTTTGGATGCTTTTTAGTCTTTGCATTTCTGTCTTTATGCATTTCTGTGGCTATTATTTTGTGTTATTCACTGCAAGGTTGGTGAGGGGGGAGGATTTCTCTTCATACATGCCTTCTCTTCACACACCCAGCAATCCATATTTTTTTTTAAAAAAAGTTTTATTTATCATAGCACTGTAGCTCATTTTTAATGTAATATATTTTTAAATGTTAAAGAATGACACATTTTGGGTAATTTTCCTCAGACTTTTTTAAAAAAAAAATCAATAAGCCATTTTAGTCTCTATCTATCAAAGTTGTTTCATACTTGTCTGTTTTAAAGCAGGCCTGCAATACTTTAATAGGATTGAGAGAGCTATTTGAAATGTATGCCAATGATTCCTGTCATTTCATGGCAGCCCTGCCATGGTTCACTGAGCCCCCTCTTCTCTCTTGTCAGCTCGACTGAAGACAAGCATTTAGTTGCAAACTTTAAGCAGGTTGTGCAAAACAGAAATGATGTGACTGCTTCTCCTCCTGCACAATAATGTCACTCCTGGTCAATGTGAGAAGGTCAGGTTGCGCCTTGTAAAGCTACATGATACCACTTGCCCATTTGAACAAGTTAAGTGTGGAATCTGGTCCCCGCAGGCATTGCCAACTCATCCCTTTTTTTATATCAAGTCGGCGTTTGATGAGGAAGGAGGAACAAATGGTGCAGGGAGGATTTTTAGATGATATGTTTATATACTTTTATAAGGGCAGTTCCCAGACCAGGGTTGCGGGTAATAAATTAAGTCCAAACTGCGAGGCTTTAAAATAATAGCTGTTTTGACCTTCAAAAAATAGACTTCTTTTTGTTGTGGTGCTTGTTGTGGTTGTTGTTTTTGTGGTGGTGGTGGGTAGGACCCAAGAGTGACGCCCATCTTGGAACGCTGACAGAATTTAAAGCAAGGCCATTGCCCTGCATTTTCTGCCTTGTAGCACACAAAAGTAAAATTGTATGTCAGGCCGAGATGTCGGGGAGCTGACAAGATGCCCCAGTGACATTTCAGCTGGAAAGAGCAAGTGTCTTGCAACCAAGTGGTCAAATATCAAATAATAGGTCAAGCAGGAAGGAGCTGAGTTCTAACCACAAAGAGGTTTCTGGTAAGTTACTTGACAAGCTTTTGGGCGCTTTGTGGCTTGACAAAATGATGTTCTGTTGGGTCTCGCTAGACAGACTGTTCTTTATCGCCTTCAGAAGATCAGACATTGACATTGATTAAACTCTTTAACCCTTAAAGGTTAAATCCTGGCTGTATGCACCGTTTTGTGAGTAAAGAACAAAAGGAAATTTGTAATATATATACCATTTGTTATGGTATTAATCACCTAGCTCCCCAGCACCATTAACATTTGAGGGGTGATGTAGTTTTTGACAGGGATATTGAATGCAAAATCTATACGTTAGATTGCTTCTCATTATGGATCAGGGATCCATTAGAAAAATATCATTGTGCTTTATGGAATTTATAATTCCTTGTGCTTTGATAAGAGTGGTATTTCATTCTGTAGGTCTCAGCTGCTAACATTTCTCTTTGTTCTTTTGCCCTAGATGATAAAATTTGCATACGTAATACTCCTAGCACTATAAAATCATGCAAATTTCCCAGAAATGTACTCCAAAACCACTCCATGGAACTTTTGAAAATGTTCAAGTACCTTTTAGTTTTAGTTTACAGGAGAGGTTGCACAGGTGGCATTGAACGATATTGATTTTTTAAAACGAGCAACTAGTGAAGGGGGGGTGGGGAATAACCCAAGCTGCTTCTTCTGGCATGTTTTCTCTAGATTATATAAGGCATGAAAGTATTGTCTTATGGTTGGTTGGTTTCTGTTTGTCCTTGTACTGGGGTTGCTAGTTCCAAAAAAGAAGACGAAAGGGAAAAAAAGCTGAACAGATTCCTTTCAAACTGGGATCCATTGTCTTAAGCCCACAGATGGCTTGCTTTGTTTTGTATTGTCCTCCTTGGGGTGGGGGGAGTGCCAAGGTGAATGTCTGGATCCATTAACATTATTGAAAAGGTTTTATCATGTGGCCAGAATTTTGCCACTTCATGCAACATCTGCCTTGTGATAGCAAAATCTCTCCCCGATGATCAGTTCTAAGACTCGTGGATCGCTGTGACATGACCTGTGATTCAAAGGAAAAGGGTACATTTAAATGACTTTAACACTGCTGCATTTGGGAAACTGGAAAAACACTAGCCTCCCCTCAGTAAAATCCCACAAGCAGAAGTCTGCAAATGGTATTTAGAAATTTCAGTTTTGAGAAACAAAGAAAAGCAAAAAACAAAACAAACAAAAGCACACACACACACACATACAAAACCCCCACCTGTAATATTTCACAAGGGAGAGGGTTTACACATAATCATGATTACAGCTGCTGCTCTGGAGGCCTCGAAGAAGACTTTGGCTCCATTTCCAAGCCAGTTAAAACTGTGTCATGGCGAAGATGCAATACCCACTATCATAGAGCGTTATAATCCTGCATTTTTCACAGAAACCAAGATCCTCAGCTTCTCCACAGAGCCCTATTCCCCCCCACCACCCCAAAGTAATACTTTCCAGCCAAATTGAGAATGAGGGTTTGTAGTTTGGGAGTGTAGTGTTCCTGACATTGAATATGTGTGTAAGATACTTTCCCAATTACAAATTTATATATAAACCCTTCTCCCTTTCTCTGTATTCTCTGAATACTATAACGTGTTTCTCTTGTATCTCCTCTCTTTTGCCTCTGTCTGTGGGTGTGTATTATCAGCACATTTTACTAGCTGTGAAGCTGGTGAACGCTGAAAAAATGTGCAAGCCTAATTCTTATTGTAAGTGTAGCCAATGTATAGAAATCATGAATTGTGTTTCCTTCATTACAGTACATGTTAAGGGCATTGGTACAGTCAATCACTAATAACTCACAAATAAGACTTGAATTTATTAATACTCACCAACACCAACATATATGCTTTGTGAATTGATACATACCCAAAGATATTTAGCATGGGTGATATGACATTCTGTTGTTGGAAACGAGAAAAACAGCGCTTGCACTTTATTTCTGTGGTCAGTGGCCATAATTCAGAACATCTGAAACTTGGTATTGTCTTATCAACACGACCAAATAAACTCAGCAGCTTTAGATGTCATCCATGGGCAACTCATCTTGTATAGATATTTATGTTATGTACTTAGATACATAATTTTTAAACAAAATCATAAGTATAAATCTATATACAAAGAGTGCCTGATAAGAAACAATAAAAGTAGACATTTTTATGGCAAAGCAAAGCATACCAGCTAACAAAACTTAAAGAGTTAGTCCAAATACAGTATAATAATGCTTAGCAAGTACAGTGGTACCTCTTAAGGCAGATGCCTTGTAAAACAAAACAAAAAACTCGTAGGAAGAAAAAAAATTATGGGAATAGGTATGTTTCACACGACCGCCCCCCAAATAACCCCTATGGGATGCTTTGCAAGACAAAAAACCCATTCTCCATGTACCCAGAGGGAGGGGAGAGACCAGTTATTTATGTCTTTATTCTAGCCTCTGGAATGGATTAATCTGTTCCCAATGTATTCCTATGGGAAACTGCATTTTATAAAACAAAATTTTCATAAAACGAAGTGACCCATAGCCTCCAGAACAGATTAATCCATTTCCCATGCATTCCTATGGGAAGACAAAGTTTTCTTCAAATTTCTTTGCAGACTTTACATTGTTCACTGCCC
>JAHTLZ010000237.1:25217305-25236605 GCA_023846285.1 Phrynocephalus versicolor | reverse complement strand
TAAATAAATAAATAAATAAATAAATAAATAAATAAATAAATAAATAAAGCAAATTGACCCATAGAACAAATTTAATTTATTTTAAGAGGTACCACTCTACCAGGGAGCAAGTAATCAGAACTAGTTTTCCGTCCTCTTCTGGGAGTAGTGGGTGGCTGGATGGCTCAATGGTTTAGCCATCTGCCTGCAGAGCCAGAAGTCGGGAGCTTGATTCCTCCATTGGGCCTCCAGGGAGAAGAACCAGCCCTATGTGGTCCTTGAGTAAGCTAGACAGTCTCAGGATGCACCCCCAAAGAAGAAAATGTTAAGCCACTTCTGAGTACAGCATTCTCTCTACCTAAAAAAAAAAAGCCAAACAACCCATGAAAGGGGTTTCTGTTGGCCAGAACGGACTCCAACAGCACGGGACATTTATTCTGCTGCGGGTGCGCTTGGGCTTACCCAAAGCCACGTAGAGTGGCTCTTTTCAAACTCCTGACATCTGCCTCCACCGCCAGATACTTATACCACGGAGCTATCCTGACCATGGTGGCAAGCAACACAAGAAGTGGGTGTTATGAACAGGATTTTGCTTGTTATCTATTTGAACTCTCTATTTGAACTCTCTAACAGGCAAAATCCTGTTCATGTAGGAATAATTTTACCAGTGCCACTCACCCTTTGAGTTCCCATGGCCAGGCAACATTTCAACCCAGGAGTTTTGAGTTCTAATCTCACACTCCGTTCACTAGTCATATGATCTCTGTCTAGAAGATACTGCTGTTGGTGTATTTTAATTTAAACTTTTGTTTTTTAAATGGGTCACAAAAGCATTGTATCGAGTTATCCCATAAAACTGCTAGGAAACATTTAATGATTGGAAATGCTGGGATCCTCTGTTTACAGTATTCTGTTTTATAATTTTATTAAATTCTGTAAATATCCAATCCCCAAGCCCTTGATGTGGGATTATAACCATACCACATATGCATAAGAGTGCTTGTTTTTTGGCAGTTGCTAGAAATCACATCGAATATTCTTTGGTACATTCTACAGGGCTAAATGCCACCACCAAAATACTGCTTCCCCAACACCGCCGCCACCACCACCACCATCAAGCTTCATTATTACAAATCACTTTCTGATAAAGCTCAGTTTCATGTTTACCGAGTCAAGAAAACCAGGTTCTAACATCTGTTTCATTCCCAAATAGATACAGTTAAGAGGGAAATGTGAAATCATATCTTGGCCTTCCACCCCATAGACTGATAAAATACAAGTAATGCCTTGGTTTATGAGCACAATCCGTTCTGGAAGCATGCTTGTAAACCAAAACAC
Source organism: Phrynocephalus versicolor (assembly GCA_023846285.1). NCBI lineage: Eukaryota > Metazoa > Chordata > Lepidosauria > Squamata > Agamidae > Phrynocephalus > Phrynocephalus versicolor. The sequence goes on along the minus strand of JAHTLZ010000237.1, from coordinate 25,235,288 downwards.
TCTTCAATCAAAGCAAATTTCCTCATAAGAAATAATGGAGACTCAGATGATTTGTTCTGGAGTCCCATAGACCACATACTACTGTACACAAAAATGCCAAAACTCACAAAAGAAGTTGGCTAGAAGTCCATCTCCACACCATGGTTTTTACGTTCCTGTCTGTGGAATATGCTATGCTTGAATTTAATTAATTGGATTTTACTCTGTATTTTCAATGTGACAATAATAAAGTAATATTTGTAGCCCTATACACACTTGACTAGCTGCCCCATGACTAGAAATGGTTTGGAAAAATAAGAAAGAATGTTAAAAACGAATTAAATAAAAATATAAATATAAAGAAAAATATTCCTCTCTCCTCCCTCTGTTTTGGAGGCTGCCTGAGACTGAACGTTACAGACAGACACTCACAATCCAGCAGGGGGAGGGAGAGCTACTGTTGGCTCACTTATGCTCATATGACCTGCTCCAGTGCTTTTATATGAAGACATTGCTTGTTGATCAAGGCAAAGTTTTGAAGAAATGTTTGCTTCTCTTGCAATAAAGACATAAATATATCAAGGTATTACTGTATTGCAATTCTCAATTATGTTGGCCTGTTCGTTCCTTCAGATTACGTCTGCCGAGATAACTCAATTGCTTCTTAAGTACTTTTTCTGTCTTCTAGTGCTAATGGTCAACAAGCCCCAAAAGGGTTCTTTTTTGGTGATCTCTGTGATACATATAATGGGTTTTGCACCTGCACAGAACACCACACACAAAGCTCTGCAGAGAAAAATTCCCCTCCCCCACCCTAGCATGCCATCTCCCATTGCCACTAACGGATTCCTCGATCCTCCCCTTTCCACCACTCCACCTCCATATGAGAGCCCTCTGGAGCTTTAGTCTGTTTTCTCCTTTCTAAAGGGAAGAAAAAGAAAAATATTGAATAGCCTACCTTCTTTGTTCATAAGTGGTTTTTCTCCTCACATTCTTCTTTACTGTAAAAAAAAAGTTTTCTCTCAAGTTTATACCTTCTGTTGGCCTATTTAAAAGATATACATTCTGTGAAGCTGAAATCCCTCACAGACAGATGCTCGAGGTGCCTTTTTTGTGTGGCAGGTCATCATAGAGGTGTTCAATTCATAGGAGCTTTGCAAAAGTTGCATTTTCTTTTAAAGGAAGAAACACCAAACAAGACAGAAGTCTTATTTGGGGGGTGGTTGTTGAAGGCAGTGGATTCTCTGGAGCAACAGTCAGAATTGGCTCCAGGACCTTCCTTAAAAACCATAGTTTCTTTTTTTAAAAAGGGATCAAAAGGGATACACAGCTATGAAGTTTGGAATGCTACAAAATGGCAGATGGGATGGATGCTCTTCTCCAGCAAGGCTCTTAATTGCTGCTGAGATTTGAATGTTTAGTTAAATTCCTTGTAAACCGCCCAGAGAGTGTTTTAAGCTGTAGGGTGGTAAATAAACGGCACACTTTGGTTTGCTTTGTACTGCTCTGTTCACCGAAGTTTGTTTCCAGGCAGGCATGTATAAAATTGAAAACTTACGGCTACATCAATGTGCCACTGTTTGTCTAACAGGGCATGCCCTTTCTCCCTTCCCCTCTGCAAATGGGAGATAAATCTATTCTGCTTTGCTACTGGTAGCCCATGGTTCAAGTGGGGAGAGCCTTATGCCACCATAACTGCTGATTGGATCAGGAGTTTACGTCTCTGGCTGTGGAGCAAAAGGCTGGGAGTGCTTCCTTGATGGGCTGGACTTGATCAGTTGGGTCGCTTCCAGCTCTGCATGGACTAACAGGCTCAAGCTCAACCCTGGGAAGACTGAGGTTCTGTTCCACAGGGGATCTCCGGATGGGTACAGTGGCCCTCTCCCCAGTTTGGGGGGATTGACCCTTCAGATGTTGGAGATTGTGAGAAGTCTGGGCGTGGTTCTGGATCCAACGTTGTCCCTGGAAGCCCAGGTGGCAGCTGTGTCCAGGCCGACCGTTTATCAATTTAGGCTTATCATCCAGATTTTCCTGTACCTGGTTGTGGATTCCCTTAGGACGGTAGGATGGTTGTGCAGGCACTGGTGATCTCGAGGATAGATTACTGCAGTGCTCTTTACATGGGGCTTCCCATGACCCTTGTTCGGCGACTGCAGTGGGTGCAGAAAGCAGCAGCCAGGCTGGTGGTTGGTGTGGGCAGGTTTGACTGCATCACCCCCATCCTGGCTCGCTTGCATTGGCTACCTGCTGCCTCCCGAATAAGGTTCACGGTACTGGTTTTGGTTTACAGGGCTGCGACCTGACTATCTGGTGGAGCAGATCTCCCAGAGGTCAACTTCATCCCAATTGACCAGATCTTTGCTCACCATTTCACTTTGGGTGGCCACTCCGAGGGAGGACTGAAGGGTTTCTACCCAGAATCGGGCCTTCTCAGTGGCTGCCCCATGTCTGTGAAGATTCTCAGTCATCCAGGTGAGTTTATCTGGAAGTTGAGTCATGGCTACTGGACTTCTTTTTCTTGAGAAACAGAAATGTTTTGCTGCTCATTCAAACAGCTGCATCAGTCTAAATACAGCTAAGCACTACAGTAGCTGGAATACACTGCCAATGAAGATAAGGCTGGCGGGGTCTCTGCTGGCCTTTAGGAACGCTCTAAAGACTTGGCTCTTTAGGGAGAGCTTCGGTGATCACTGAGTGCACTACGGTATTTAGTGAGTTGGTTTGTATTGTATGTCCCAGCCTTTTTGTTGGAGTCTGTCACTCACGAAATTCAGCTTCGAACAAGGTGAGGTATTTCCCAAGTTTTAAGGACAATAACTCAGTTTTCCTAGTTTAGTTCCAAACCCTGTCCTACTTAATTTGGCACATTGGTAGAACTTCTAATCTAAATTCATTTTAGACTTCAGACAGAGTTCCTCAAATCCTCCTTGCAGAGAGATGGAGCTTCCATTGAACGCCAAAAAGATCTAGCCCCCAGTTACACAGAGAACTGGGGAAGTCACTATGGACTGGACTTGGAAGTCGCTGTGGACGGGACTTGGCTGAACCAAGGTGAACCCGAGTAAATGGGCTTTTCACATGGATGCAGTCCTTTTGCAGTGCAGAGAGGACCAGGCAACTTCACTCTGTACTCTGTGGCCCTTGACTTGTACCGTGGAATTGTTGGTCTGGGCTGCCTCAAATGCTCTTTATGTTGTCAACTACTGGGCCAAAATTATCTGATATATTTATTTATAATACTCTGATGGTTCTGATGTGATCAAAGAAGATTTTGGACTCCAAGATTGGGAACCACTGTTTTTGGTCACAGACCCGTGCTCTCTTACCTAGGACTAAATCCAATGGGTTTTCTGTGGTTTTAAGACAATGAAAGAGACTGTGAGTCAAGTTCATTTTTCATGTTTGGTCATTCTACTAAGGATCAGCGTGGGTGTGTTTTTGACATTAATAAATAAACTCAAGGAAGCACATGGCAAATTTAGAGGTCCTGATCAATATAGGAATGAGTTCCTGTAGCTTCAGTGAGTATGCCTTAGGACATGCCTGCAGCTTTTCTTCTTGTTTTTCTTACAGGAAAATCACTTCTCTTTCTCTCTCTTCCTCTCTCTTTGTCTGTTTTAGCCGAGAAGCGATTTACTTTTGATTTTAAGAATTATGGAAGTCCTAAGATTATTTGATAGTAAGTGAGGTGGCTTGCAAAATGCATCACACTTATTTAAATGGCGTAGGCTGCCGTATTTATTTATATTTATTTCATTTAAAAAGAGTAAGTCCCGCCAAGACTACTGTAATGCATTCTATGTGAGACTACGTACCAATGAAAAGTCTCAGGAATCTTCAACAGGTCCAAAATGCAGCAGCCAGATTGCTGATGGGGGCGGGGTACAGAGATCACATTACACCCCTATTAAAGCAGCTCCACTGGCTGCCAATCAGCTATTGAGCACAATTCAAGGTGCTGACCTTGACCTACAAAGCACTGTATGACCTGGGTCCTAGCTACCTCAAAGATGGAATCTCACAGTATGAAACAACTCGGGTGCTAAGGTCATCAGGAGAGGCCTTTCTCTCCATCCCGCCACCCTCACAGGTACATCACGTGGGAACACATGAAAGGGCCTTCTCGGCTGTGGCGCCCAGACTCTGGAACGCCCTTTCACTAGATGACAGGACTGCCCCATCTCTGTTGTCTTTCCAGAAACAGGTAAAGACCTCTCTCTTCAGGCAAGCTTACCCTAAATTTCCTATTATATGTCTTTCATATGAATCTATAGGATCACATAGACTTTGTGATTATAATCACTTATAAACTCGTGTGATTACATTGACACTATGTTTTCAATTTTTGTTTCCATCACTCATAACTTTACCTGGAATTTTATTCTCCTTTTAACTGCTGGAGTTCACTTGTAGCTTTAATGTTGTCTTTTAATGCTGTAAGATGTCCCTCCATTCCCTGTTCTCAATACTTGAATATGTCTTATTTGTGCTGGACTGTATATTGTCCCTCACTACTGTAAGCCACCTTGGATCCTTTTCCAAGGAGAAACGTGGGGTAAAAATACTCTAAATAAAAAAGGGTCCTTTGAATTGACCTGTATTGTGGAAAGAAGCCACTGTTAGAACAGAATATGGAAAGGCAAAATGGTTTCCTATTGGCAAAGGTATCAGACGGGGTATTATCTGTTCAAACTGTATGCAGAATATATTATACAGAAAGCTAGACTCAGAATATATCATACAGAAAGCTGGATTCAAGTGAAGGAGGAGTGAAAATAGATAGAAGAAACACCAACATTTAAGATATGCAAATAACACCATCTTACTGGCAGGAAGCAGCAATTACTTGAAATGACATTTGGTTCAAATAAAAGGAGAAAGTGCCAAAGCAGAACTGCAGTTGAACATTGAGAAGGAGAAAGACCATGGCCACAGAAGAACTAAACAACTTCAATGGTGGCAATGAAGAAATCGTTGGAGATGTTATGTTCCTAGGTTCAATCACAGTGAAGTACTTAAGGGAGTTCACTTCCAGCACAACAACCCAATTCAATTCTTTTTCACCTGATTGCATCCAGAGACTCAGAGTAGCAATGAAAAAAACTAGAAACAAGCATCAGTTTTAAGGATATGCCCCTGTAGACCAAGGGCAAAATGATCTACATTATTGTATTCCCAATTATTATGCAGGGCAATAAAAACCTAACTGTAAAAATAAGTGTGTGGGGGGGTGATTCATTTAAAACAGTGGTTCCCAAAGTGGTCTGTATAGACCTCCAAGGGCCTGTTTTGACTTGCAGGGGGTTTATGACAGTGAGAAAAAAATTGGGGGTCCACAAAATGTAAAGGGGCCCCACGTGAGCAGACCCCATTTAGGCAGATCATCATCAACATGTAGGCGTTCTGTAAATGTCTTACGCCTAACACAAATTGTTTTGGCATCATTTTTTAAAGTTTTTGCAGCAATTTTTGGAAATTCTCAAGTGGTGCAAAGGTAGGGACCTGATCCTTGTGGTGTGCATACCTTTAAAGTCCATTTTTTTAAAAAAGGACTGGGTTTCTGCAGCATAAGCTCCAAAGGAGATAATCAGGGTATACAACTGTTCCTGCTCTCTGTCCCACTGTTAGGTAAACTTTGTTTGTACATGTATTTGCATATTCAGTTGCACACCTGGGTGTACAACGGATGGAGAGAAAATTGGAAAGACGGCTGATGCAATTTTCCTGATGCTCACAGTGTTTTGCTGTAGATTTCTGATTATTGTGATGATTAATAATTGCTTTACTTATTTAAAATTATTAACAACAAACTTGTGAAGTCTGTAAAATGTCATCTCCCCCTCCTGCCATTTTCACTTAAAAGCATATAATTTTTGTCATTTTTTTTTAAAAGTAAGAAGTGAGACAATCTAGGAAAAAATAGGACTGTATTAAGAAACCTTGAAATGCTGTGTCTCGTTTCGATTCTGCATGTTTATGCTAGTGTAAAAGATTGTATCCTTAGTGCCATTGATTCTGCAATAGTATTTTCTGAGTATTTATGCAATTTGGGAGGTTGCGCATGTATACTTGAGTGATGGGGTTAGTCGCCACACTGGGAAAGGTAGGGAGATCAATGAACGTTACTATTGGGATATTAGATTTGTTGGGATTCCAAACAAATTACTTAAAACCTAAGGGAGAACACTCTGACTGATCTGGTTTTAGATTGTCACTAAGAGTAAATTTTAAAAGGAGGTGATGAATAAGACCTTTCAAGAAACGCCTGGGCTGATCTGTTTGCTATAAATTAAGATCAAAAGCTGCCACTTGGCTACGTAAGTAAAGTTAAATGGCCAAGTTAGTGGATCTAATTTTGCAAACGGAACGTGTGTGCATTTCCTACCAGAGAGTCCCCAGGGAGCTGAAGTTCCTGTCCGCCCTACAAAAGAATGAAGGTTCACAATCCGAACAGTGCTACTCTCGATAAAGGAAATTAGTCCCCCTATCTTGCTCCTTTTAAAGCGAGGGCCAGGTGAACCAAAGAGCACTCCTATTTCAATCCCAGTGCTGCTTCCTCACGTACACACTCAGCAGGACTCCCTGAAGGGTACAGACTAAACAGTCGGGGTTATCTGCAAAAGTGTCTGAAGTCTTCCTCCTTGCCAGAAGGAATTACACTATAAAGGTATAAAATTTGAAAGGGGAGGAGAGTCTCCTCTTGGTGCCGGGCCCCAAAAACGGAAGATTCTTTTAATAACTAAAATGGCTCTTAACCATAATAGGGATTCTGCAAGATCCTCTCCATACAAAGTTCACCAAGTAGTTATGATTCACCCTTTGAACTATTAGAATACAGGCCCGTTTCTTTTGAGTAGCTTCCAGTCATTGTAGACATCAAATGAGGCAGACCTTTTCACTGCCAATTGGGAGAAGGTTATAGGAGCCAAACTCATTTTGCTTAGCATCATAAACTGCACAGTAGGCTCCATTGATTCAAATGGGTCTACTCTAACTGCAACATACTTCAGCATCGCAGGTCATAATTAGAGGAAATCACACCCCAAGCAAGCTAGTCTGCAAACTGTCAGAGGTGTCAAAACTTTGTGCCATGGCAATCAGATGTTCCCAGGTGCTAAGGAATTCCCTGTCCTAATGTAGTGTTAACTTCTAATGTACAATTTGCCTCTAAGGGAAATGCAAAGGACGCTGTATATAATGAACTGCTGCCTACCAATTGTTATGAATATGTGGTCAGGAATGCTATGAAAGCATCTGGGTTCCTCACCCAAATATTTATCACCTAGGCTTTGCAATCATTACTCTTCCTGATTGCAGAGGAGTTGCACGTTCAGCATCAGCCCCCTGTGGATGAGACCCACAAGAGCTGCTGTGGGTACTACAGCAGAAACTGGTAATCCAAGTGAATCTCTTGTGCTTTTGGAATTCCCCACCAAAATTTGCTCCAACTTTTTCAACAAGTTATATGAGAGATATGAAAGAGCAGCCTGGTGTTCTCAGAAGAGCAAACTCTGGGGCCTCTCAAAGTGAGATATTGAAGCAATACGAAATTGGTCCTGGGATAACTTTATCTCCTCTCCTGGTCAAAAATCAGCCAACTTTTAAAAGCATCTGAGTTCAATTTTTAAATCAGTTGCTGGTGTTTGCTTAATGAACCCCCTCCCTCATATCTAGGTCCTCCAAAGCTCAATGTCATAGAAGAATAAGGCAATTTAGTATAAGGATAAAAGTGGAATGTATAGAAATTGCTGATGTCTAGAAAATGAAAGGGCTGGTAATTGCAATTAATGATTGCAAAATCTGCTATTCTGGTTCTGCAAGACTTTTATAACCATATTTAAAAGAAGGAAGAAGATTAAAATACTTATTGATTGACCAATGGGGAAAGGTAAGGTTTAAAAGCAAAGCATTGACCAGTGTGTATTATATTAATTAAGCCCTTCTCACCGTGGTGAATAAACAAGAAGAGATAAGTTGCACCTGCAAGTTCCTGAATTGATTTCAGATCGATGGCTCTTCAGAGGTCTAATGCCAGTATAAGCCAGAAACTGCTCTTCAAAAAGGTTCTTTGCTCAGAAGGGTCAAAGAGAAAGCATCACTTGTCATGGATCTGGGTTGGCTATAAAGCCTTCCAGATGCATCATTGCCTTAGTAGGTTTCTACCAAGGCAAGGATGGCATTGACAAGGAACACAGGAAGTAAACTCTTCATGCCCTTTTCTCCCAAACAAAGCTCTGCCAGCAAAGCCCTTCCCACTGCACTCCAGTCCTCCAAAGGAACCCATCAGCCATATTGTCTTTCTGATGGCAACTGTGGTGAGATGTATTGGTAGTCCAAGGTTTATACCTTCATTCAAGTGGCCAGTGGTGGTTCAGCAAATTAATTCATTCTAAATTGGTCAAGAAGAGTTGGTCCGTCACTCAACAGAAGAGTGAAATGAGTGCCAGTTTGACCCAGCAACTGCTGTAGATGCACAAATAACTGAGGTGGTCAGTTATCAGAATCATATTTTTCAAGGTGCAAGAGGAACAGTGAAACATCTCCACATAATGATCTAGCATTTTCCACAGTGCTCTAGGGCAGGGTAGGCAACAGGTTAGGACCCTGATGTTTTGGTAGTACAATTCCACATCACCCTTCCTTGTTAAGTTGGCTGCATAAGACTGGTGAGGTCTGGAGTCTAGCAACATGCAAAGGGCCATGCCATTGCCTACCTCGGCCATGAGTCTTAGATTACGAGGAGTTGCCCACAGAAACTCCTGAAGCACTGTGAAGAATTCTGGATTGGAATGCTTTTCTGGCTCTTTGCCTCTCATGCCATAATTCAGCCCCACCACCCACCTCAGTTGATTGTCAGGCAATGGAAGCATCACAACATGTGCGGCTCAGATATGCCGTCCCATTTGTGCTGTTGGGTATTTCCTGTTGTTTGTTTTCACACAACATTCAAGACCTGTTTTACGAACATAAGAAGAGCCATGTTGGATCAGGCCAAAGGCTCTGTAGGATAGCAAAAGACTTGGTTACTGCAGATGCCTTATTGAATTAAATCAGGGATTTCGAGAAGCCTTTGGCTCCAAATGCCAAGTCCAAATCAGATTCTTTCATACTGAATCCCAAGTTTGAGTCAATATTAAAAACAAGCTTCTCCCCATGTCCCCCCGCCCCTGAAAAAAAGGAAGCAGATGAGCGGGTTCCAAGTTGCAAGTAAAGTCAGAGTCAAGTATCTGGTCCAACTTAAGTCTGGCTTGACAGTGCATCTTATGAGTTGAGTCCCCATCCCAGAATTAAATACCAATTTACTTTCAAATTAGTATTCATTGCTTGCTTTTATTTTGGAATCACTGGCTAAATATGCTAAAGAACTTAAAACAGCTTCAAAAACTCTCCCATGTGAACATAGGAGGAAAACAGTAATGTTGTGCAATGAGAGACAATCAGGATTTGGTTCTAAATAACACGTCTAAGATCATGTACAGTGTGGGACTACTTGGAGCAGAGCTAGTGAAAATAATAGGATTTAAGTTATGTTAAGTCATAACTAAGCTACATGCTGTTGATTTCAGCAGGTATGCTATAGGTGGAGTCTTGGAGAGGGAATTTATGTATGATTTCGATGAGCCCAAAGAATTTAAAGCACTACTTCCCCTATTTCAGTCCCACTTCAGGCTATGGGTAATTTGACTATTATTGCTAGCAGTAATGGCGTATCATCATCATCATCATCACCATCATGATTCTCATCCAATATTGTTCTTTTTCTCACTAAAACAAAAGTAGGAGTTCCATAAGTTGTTGTCTACTTCACATCAAATGCTGGAATCTCCGTCTTCAGGAAATTTATAGGACTATGGTAAATGCTCTTCACTCCTATTTTTGAAAATTATTTGACCACGACTTGGATAGTTACTAAGGAAGGGGTGGGGAGGTCTGTTCTTTAGGACTAATTAGGCACTTTTAAAAAAATCAACTTTCCAAGCAATGAAATGTAGTAAAATACCCCTTTGGCCAGATGGATGGTATATTATTTATTTATTTATTTATTTATTTATTTATTTATTTATTTATTTATTATCACCCATCTTCCCATTGGAACTTGTTTTCATCACTTATGGCCCATGATTTCTTGGAATTGCCATGCAACTGATTTCTTTTTTTGTGAACTGCCCAGAGTGGTCTTGTAACTAGATAGGCAGCATATAATCTAATAAATAAATACATGCATAAATTATCTTGCATGGTAAACAACTCTCTCTTTACTTAATAAGAAACCACAGCAAACTGATGATCAGAGTTATTGATATATTTACAAACAATATCCAACAGAGATGTTTTCAATCTGAATGAACTGAACTTTTTCTGGACACTGGGTGGAATGAATAGCTCAGTGGAACCAGAGGCAGGAATTGACCCTCCATAGGGTCTCTTCCAATGCTGCATTTCTGACATTATTTTTATTAGTAAACAAGTATATATCTTCAGCATTAATGCCAAGAGAATCCGAACACTCTATTCCAATGGTATAACAAGTGGTGCAAAGCTGCAAAAGGCTTTATACATATAAATATCTTTATCCTTATGTTTGCTTTTCCTCCATCAAAGCCTGATCTACATTATTGATTCCCAAAAGGTGTAGCATTTGGCCACTGGGTCAGCACTGAGCTTTATTCTTTGTCTTTTACTGCAGAGTCAACATAATATAAAGACTGTTTCTTCCGAGTTGGCTATAGGAACCGAGATATATATCTACAGATTGGTTCTTGAGCTGACCCAAAAGAGATGGGTCTTATATGCAGTGGAAATAAAGCTGTTCTGTTTTCCACTGTGCCTCCAGGAACCAGAGACAGCCTGGCTACCCTTGGGCAACGTGCAGAGTCCCAGGATGCCCCCCAGAACAAAGGAAAACATGATGATGATGATGATGATGCTGGTGGCGGCGGCGGCGATGATGATGAAGAAATTTAATTATCACACAGCAGACACTTGATTTTGTATTACCAATCACTAGTCGAATGCTTCCCAAGCGTTTAGGACTCAGTGATGTATCGGCGAATTATGTGAGCAGATCCCAGTAAGGTGGCTTTCTGCAGCTGACTGATGGTGACTTTGTCAACTCCAATTTCTTCTAAATACTTGCTTAGCTCTTTAGGCACCTCACCCAGCGTGCCGATTACCACTGGGACCACCTGTACCGGTTTATGCCAGAGTCTCTGAAGTTCAATTTTCAGATCCTGATATCGGGTAATTTTTTCAAGTTGTTTCTCTGTGAGTCTGCTATCACCTGGTATAGCAACATCAATGATCCACACTTTTTTCTTCTCCACAATCACAATATCCAGGGTATTATGCTCCAAAACTCTGTCTGTATTCAGATGTCCCAAAATAATTTTGCATACTCATTTTCAATCACTTTTCCAGGCTTATGATCCCACCAGTTCTTTGCTACAGGCAGATGATAGTTCTGACACAAATTGTTGTTGTTGTTGTTGTTGTTGTTGTTGTTGTTAAATACACTATAATCAAAGTAAATTAGAAATAGCTGACAATATTTGTGAAGAACAGAGCTGGGGATATACAGTACTGTAAGTGTGAGGATGCAAATCATAGTTGTCAAATGCACGCAATCAATTGCTGCTCACATGGCTTGTCACACTCTAAGCAGACTGACTGGCATATAACCAAGTATATGAATGGCACCATACTCACTAATGGCCATTTGCCACTTGTGATTTACTCCAGTGCACTTCACATTAGGATAAATCTCCAGTAGGATGCTAGTCATAGAAATGTCTTATGGATATACAGTGGTACATCTTAAAACAAATTTAATTCATTCTATGGGTCAATTTGTTTTGAGAAAAATTTGTCTTACCAAATGCGGCTTCCCATAGGAATGCATTGAAAGTTGATTAATCTGTTCTGGAGTCTGTGGGTCGCTTCGTTTTATGAAAAAAGATTCTTATGAAATGTGGTTTCTCATAGGAATGCATTGGGAACAGATTGATCCATTCTGGAGGCTAGAATAAAGACAAAAATAATCAGTTTTTTTCCCCTGGGTTCATGCCAAATGGTTTTTTGCCTTGTGAAGCATCCCATAGGGGATTTTTTTGCCATGCGAAGCATACCTATTCCCAGAAATGTTTTTCTTTCTATGAATTTTTTGTCTTACAAGGCATTTGTCTTTAAGAGGTACCATTGTATTATCAGCCTTGTGTTTTGTGAGAGTGTGGTGTAGCATTCAAGTGGTGCATTTGGACCAGAGAGCTTTGTTGTGAGGCCTGCTGTCATGCCTCCAGCAGAAGCGATGCCCTTTGGGGTCTCCCACGGATAACACCATTAGCTCCAGGTTGCAGTTAAGAGTGGTTGTTACTGGGTTGGGTGCTCTCCACAGCAGTTCCCTGTCACCACCACGGGTTCCAGCAAAAGTCCCCTGGAAACATTTCAGTACAGGGCTCATTTTTCCATCACTGAGGCCAGTGAAGTCTGGATGATAAACAAATTCAATCCCTGACTAGGCTTGGGACCTTTTAAGGAGGATCAGTAGAGAGATGGCTGGTGAGCGTTGACTGTCCTACTGCTTCGTGAGGAGCCGCCTCCTTCCCCTGTTACACCACTTTTGGTGCCCAGAGTGGCTGCTTCTCCAAGGCTTTGAGAGAAGGATGGAGCCAGGGCAGATGACCCACCAAGATTCAACCCATCACACTTATACAGTAGGACCCCAGTATCTGCTGGGGATTGGTTCCAAGCCTTCCCGTGGATAATGAAAACCGTGGATAAGAGAGAACACCAAAATGTCCCCAAAACTGCTGTTTTGTGATAGTAACTTGCTTTACTGCTGCTGTTTTGCAACAGTAGCTTGCTTTACAGCTGCTGTTTTGCAGCAGTAGCTTGCTGCTTGTGACAGTAGCTTTACGGCTGTTGTTTTATGACAGTAGCATGCTTTACAGCTGCTCTTTGTGACAGTAGCTTGCTTTGTGGCTGCTGAATTATTTATTTATTTTTTCCTCTGCCAACCGTGGATAACTGAATCAGTGGATAATGAATCAGTAGGGGGTCCTACTGTATTTACATCTTCTCACAGCTACAAAGCCCATGGGGAGCCTTTAAGATGGTCATTCCCCCATCAATCTCACAAGCATCAAAGGGTTATAAAAAAATACAGTAACAAAGTTAGTGTATTTTGCAGTTATTAGCAGTGTGTGGGCAAGGATGAATCATTAATAATCAGTTCCCTGGGGCCAAACTGTACAGGGAGAGTCTCCTAAGTGCCAAAGAATATCTGATTGTCATAATAAGACCCCTCTGGTACCGCTTGCAAATTAACTTGCTTTGTTTTGTGCCTGGCCATTGGGAGGTACACATAGGCTTCCTCGGTGTGGAACGGGTCCAGAGGAGGGCGACCAAGATGATTGAGGGTCTGGAAGAAATGTCTAACGAGGAGCGGCTTAGGGAACTGGGAATGCTTCGCCTTACAAAAAGAAGACTAAGAGGGGATATGATAGCTATGCTTAAATATTTGAAAGGATGTCACATTGAAGAAGGGACTGGTTTATTTTCCATGGCTTCAGAGACTAGGATGCGGGGCAATGGTCTCAAACTACAGGAAAAGAGATTCCATTAATACATTAGGAAGAACTTCATGACAATTAGAGCTGTTCAGCAGTGGAATATGCTGCCGCGGAGGGTGGTGGAGTCTCCTTCTTTGGAGGTTTTTAAGCAGAGGCTGGATGGCCATCTGTCAGGAGTCCTGTGATGGGGGTTCCTGCATGGCAACGGGTTGGACTAGATGGCCCTTGAGGTCTCTTCCAACTCTATGATTCTATGATTCTATGTACATATGACCACTCGGTCATGAAGGTCTGCCAGAAGCAGACCTCTGGAACACTAATGGAATTCAGTTTTTAATGACATTCTTTCCATCTTGTATAATTTGACTCCCCCAGCATGCAGAGAAGAAATTTACTCTTCCTCCTCCATCTATTTCTCAAGCCTTTTCCTATGGTCTGGGGCTGGGCCCATCCTGCACATCATTCCATCCAGCCTTTAACGGGTGAAGAGTCTTGAATATTAGAAGTAATTTTATGTTGCCCTAGCAAAAGACCTGCTTCTTTTTACAACACAGTCCTACCTATGATCAGTCTGAGGCAAGCCTCACTGTGTCCAATGTCCCAGAATTTCAGAAAGAAAAACTGTGTGTATATGTGGACCCACTCAGAAAAATTTATTTATTTATTTATTTATTTATTTATCCATTTTTATACCGCCCGTCTTCCCGAATGAACTCCAGGCGGTGAAGAAAAAGGGCAAAACAGACCCAAAAGGAAACAATACAGCAAAATGTAGAGTTGAGTAGCTTGCATTAACCCCCTCCCCCACTAAAAGGACATTAATGAAGTTTTGTGGGAGGAGATGGGAAGAGCAATCTTTTTTTTTAAAAAAACTTGCTTCTAGTTCTAGATTTTTGAGAATCCCAGAGAGAATCTGGATTGGAGACACACAGCCATGTCCATTGAAATCCTACGCTTTGAACTGTGGCTTACATCCCTACGGACATTTCCCCTTAGCTCAGCAATTATATATCTTTCTGAAGAACACATCTGCGTTCTGAACCTCCCTGGGAGGAGGGAGCTGAACCACCTTTCGCTGGAGGATTTGGTTTCGTGATTTAAATATTTTCTTCTAATCTCGGGCTTCCTCTCTCACTTGGCAGAGCACTGGAAAGAAAAACAGTGTTGTCGTACGACATTGTTTACAGCCTGTCAAGAAGAGGAATTGGGTTACCTTTTTCCAGCGGTGTGGTGTGGGCTTGGTTTTTTTTAAAATCTCCCAGCGATTTACATAGGGGCTTCATTTTAATGACACGACATGACTGACCCTGGTGAGAAACCACAGAAGAATTTTAAAAAAAAATAACCAGGATGAAATATGGTGTTTGAATCTCCTGCTATTTAATACAATGTTTTAAAAAACTGTTTTCTTAGCTTGTGGTGGCAGAAATTCTTGGCATGTGTTACATCCTGTAGTATGAAGGGGAATGTAGTTCCCCCAACCAGCACTCCTGTGACTCCTTTAATGACAGGTTCATGGGTGGTTGGGGAACACTTCACCCATTTTCTACCCTATGGCCGTGGGGGAGCGATGTTCAGTATTTCAAGATGAAAAATGCATACCTCCATCTCAAGTTATGAAAGCATTTAATAGGAGGAATGCAACAGACTGCAACTACAGGACGGGCAACTTCCAGATTTCCCACATTGCTTTGTGGAACCACAAAGAACATTTTACTTTTCAAAGCGCTTCTAGAGGCCAAATTATGGTAACCGAGAATCCACCCATTCAAAACTGACATCCATATTTCATTGAAGTGGTTCGTCAGACCTTGGTGACCAAGTACCACACTTACAAACCAAACAGGCACTTACTTCCCAGGGACTCATCACAAAACAGCACACTAATTTGCAAATCAGGGGAGATGTGGAAAACATTTTTTGTGTGACAATCAGTCGTTCTCATCACTTAAAGAATTCCATCTCATGAATGCCTTGTGTATAATTTAGCTCTACCTCGGAAATCCAGGCACCAATGTTTTGCTGGATTTATTCCAAAATGCAGAATGAATGCCCATTCCACATGGGAGATGGGTCCTCCCATGTTGCTGGATCCTACATTGTGACTAGTCTTCAAGAGCACAACACAACTTTATTTGTAGGTGCTGTTTGTCAAACAAAAAGGACCTCTCTCAATTGTGTGTTTGGAACCAGGATGGGATCCAGCTTTAGTTATGTCCATTTGGGCTGGAAAAGAAGATATCTACATATCATCGTCCACCCAGGAGCCTTCTTTGCCCATTCCCAAGAACTGTGCAGAAGCTCAAGAGATTCTGCGCAATGAGGTAGGCTGTGATGCAGGGATAAGGGAGGTCTTAGAAATTGACTGAAAGCTTCTAGTGGAACTTTCCTTATGGATTGTGCCCTAAGGCCCCTATCCCATGTCCCTTTAAATGCAGATTAAATTTGTAGATAAACCGTGTCCAACAATGCCGCCCCCATGGCCACCAGGCTTTTTTGGGGGGGGGGAAGAAAAAGAAAGCCTGGTAACGCCCCCTTAAGTGACGTTTCCAAGACTTACCGGAGAGGTAGAGAATTTTTTGCCTCTCTTAAAAATCCACCTTTTAAGGAGACAGACATCGTGGGACCACGTAGATGATCCAGTTTTCCTCTTTTTTCCTTTCTCATCACCTGACCAGCTGTTCCTGGGGCCGATTGGGCGCTGTGTTTTTTTCCACTCCCCCCACCCCTAACGCCAGTCAGATGGTCCTCTGGCTGGTCTAGCGCTTTTTAATTTTTTTAATTTCCCCCCACCCTCCTAGAGCCAGACAGCTGGCCCATTGGGCACTGATTTTTTAATTTCCCTCACCCCTAGCGCCAGTCAGCTGGTCCTTTTTTAATCCTAGTGCCACCTGATGGCCACGGGGCTGAGCTGCGCTTTAGAAAAACCCTTTGTATGTGGGAACTGCTATCCCACATCTTCAGTCACGTGGCAGGAGGAAGACAAAAAGCCAGAGCTTCCGAAGATCAGGATTTTCCCCAGGTGAGATAGCAGCCTAAGCTGATTTTTTGGGGTGGGGTGGGGTTTTTTTCCCTGCACCACAATTTACTCATCAGGATCCCCTAATCCAGCACGTAGCATTAGGAGGATGTTTTAGGAAATTTGTCTATACCTGTCCAGTTTCATATTGATTTGTTTTGAGTACCAGAGGTGGACAAAATTAACAAATAGGTACTGCAGGTCATCCAATACCAGTTGATCTGTGCCCAACATGATCAATATACAACGAATGGGAGTGGAAGAAACCATGGGAGACTCTATGGACTTGAAGGTCTTGTGTAGGATGAGAAAGTGCAGAGAGCTCCTCATGGCTGGAAGGGCACAAGTCCACGGGCTGAAATACACAAGGATTTCTTATCTCTCTTCATTTGATTCCTCACAACCAATGATGCTCCTCCTGTTCTTTAATGACAACAGCTTTACTGGGCAACAAAACTCTCTTGTGAGGATGCTTCTTCCTATCTCACCTTGTTGGCTCCACATGGCCTGGGGTGTCCTAGCACATGAAGCGAGGTAGACCTTCTGGAATATCTGACACCACATCCACAAGCTCTTCACCGCAGTGAGAGTCTTGCAGGGAACACTGTTATTTTTGGTCAGCAGAGGGGAAAGCGGAGACGTGGATGTTGGATGGATATTATGCAAGCAGTGACAAATGCTGGATTCTAGCCAAGGAAAACATCTAATGCAGCCTTGGACAAAATTCTGAAAAGACTGATGCTACCATGCGGTTCCTCCACCTACTCTCTTTAGACCAATGCTGAATAATGCAAGGCCTGCATTTCAGACCCAACCTTCCACCTTTTTTGTTTCACCTCACTGGCCGTGTGTAGAAACTTTCAGACGGGTGGATCTAGAAGAAAGCTTTGGCAGAAAGAGGCCCGGAGTGGAGTGGGGTGGGGTGAGGGTGGGGGGAACACACACAAAGAGAGAAGATGAAAACTTGTTTGTTTAGATGTACGGACAGCCTTCATGTTAATAATAATTGTCAAGTTGACTCCAACCTAACAGCAATCCTTCTTAAATATAGAGTACTCAAAAGTGGTTGATCATTCCCTTCTTCTAAGGGGGCTCTAGAACACCATAGAGACCAGTTCCTCAGTTCCCAACCCCGGACTCCACAGTCAGGCACTTGATTCACAGAGCTCTCTAACCAGCATTTTCATATGACATCCAGATGTCCCTATATAAGCAAACATATATTATGGAACAAAGGAAGTGGCCTTCTACCTGGTCAAGTTATTTTTTCTAGCCCAGGATAAGCTACTCCAACTGTCAGTATCTTGCCAGAATTATCAGGCATGATCTTTTAAAGTGGAAATGCCAGGGACTCAGCCTGGGAACTTCTCTTCTAATGAAAGCAGATGTATCTATTCTGAAGCTGAAAGATTGGGTC
>JAHTLZ010000237.1:25170586-25216155 GCA_023846285.1 Phrynocephalus versicolor | reverse complement strand
ACACACACACACACACACACACACACACACACACACACACACACACAAAGCAGTTTATCTTTCAGAGAGCTATATCACAGGAAGCACTGAAGGCTAATGTTTCTCTGGTGATCAGTCCAAGACGCGAGCGTCTCAGTTCATCTTGCATCTCCTAATCCACCCAAAGATGGAGGCCTGAGCCAGAACTTGGAAATGTTACCTTTTTTGGGAGGGTGTTGGATTTTACAGCCTGCAGTGGAGCCATCTTCCCTTCCTCTTCTTAAGCCGGTGCTGTGTGATGGGCCTCTTGCTCGTTGCCTAGGCTGCAGAGGATCTGAGCTTCTGTAGGTGTGTGACGTTTACTCCTTCTCACAGAAGACATTGTCAGTTTTCCCCAACGGATTGTCACTGTATAGGTTGCTTTCCTCTCAACAGTAAATGAAAGCATCCCAGGCATATGGTTGGTGCTGGTCCTCAAAAAAGTAAGCCAGAGAAGGACAGATATCATTCGGCTGAATTTAAATAAGCATCGGGAAGCACGGCAACTGTTCTTTGGATGCATTTGTTGTGTGGCATGAAAAATCTCCTTTTCTGCGCTTGGTTCCTGCTACAGATGCAGTTGCCTGTGAGCTGATCTCACGGGGGTGCGGCACCTAAAAGGCCTTCTACCTAGATTACATTTGAGAAAACAGATGCCCTACATATGTCAATCGTCTACTGTAAACCCTTGCCAATGTCTGGCACTCACGGGCACTGGAGTCTAACATCTGGGGGTGCAACCGGTCCCTCAGCAGTGCTCCAGATGGTCCTGCAGCCGGACACGGAATTATCTTGCCAAGCCAGCCCTGGATCTTCTGAAGGTCAAAACCGGTGCCAGTAAAGATGCAGGCAAGGAGTATCAAGCACAGCTGGCCTGTGGCGTGAGTGATGGGATGACTTGTCCTGACATTTTGAGATAAGGGGCTCCCCCTGTTCAGACCAATGGCTGCCCTGGCAGGACGTCTCTCTGATTATAGGGAAACGTGCTCCCACCTTCAGACTTGGCCTCAGTTATACCCTAGGAGGAATAAACAGTGGGCCTTTTGACCTAGAAGAGGCTCAGAAGAACAAAGCTCAAATCAACAAGATAACAAAGGCTTTTCTATAAAGCGCCACGTCGATGCCTTTTTGTTTGCTTGCCTCTTCTTCTGGCATACATAAAACCTTTTAAGAAAGCACCTGACTATCGGAGGCTGAGATAAAAAAAGACATTGCTCCTAGCGAGGGAGAGTAAAGTGTGTAGTAGAAATGTCAAAGACAGGCGAAATCCAGTAGAAGCAAAAGCAAAAGCAACGTGATACCATTTTAATCCCCAGGGACCAGTTCGATGCAAACAACTCGGATTGTTCTAGGTCCTACCTAAGACAATGAATAAAACACCACAATGGATTTGTACATAGCCGCTCTCAGGTGAGAGGTAACACGAGCCATTGTGAGTCTTCTCAGTGTTCCCCTTGTTCTTCGTCACTACAAGCCTGGGAGGTGGGTATTTCAACAGATGAGGAATTGAGACCAATGAACCTTTTTCTAAACAGCAGGAAGCTTCTTCACGGCTAAGCAAGGACTTGGCCCTCCTTTCTGAGAGAAACTTTGGATTCCAACTTTCCATCACTTGGCAAACGTCAGACATGCCTGACTGGAATACCCTTCATCCCTAGCCAACACACTGGGTAGGAATGATGGGAGTTGCAGTCAACAACACTGCTGGAAAAAAATGCCAGGCTGGGGACATCTGCTCCCTCCCATGGAAACAACTGAGCCCTTTGTTTCTCTCTCCTTGGTATGCTGTTTTGTCGGTCTCGGTGGATTTAAAATCACATTCGGGATTGTTCATGTGCTCAGGCTCACGGTCTCATTCTGTTGACCAGGATTTAACCTGATGACATGCAAGTATTTCTCTTGGAAAATGATTAATTTGTTGAGCAATCCATTCCTCTCTCTCTCCCACCCCCCCAAGTTCCCAGAGTCGTGCAAAATATGCACATCCCGGAATCTATGACTCCCAAGAGTGTTTGTGACAAAAGGAATGCCGGTTTCAGCCCTGACTCATCTGCAAGCTCATGTTTTTCTTTGGAACACACTTTATTCCCCTCTCCCCGCTTCCCGACTGTTTGAGACTTCTCTTGGCTCAGCAGTGGAACAAATTCTATTCAGCAGGATGGCATGAGCCACTCTCTCTCTCTCTTTCTCTCTGTATTCACACAGCCTCCAGGCAACTGCTTCTCTTCAACAAAACATGATGACAGACTTCCAGAAAAGTCCCCACCCACCTGCGTCCTTCCTTCCACCCCTCACCCCTTGCTAAATGAACTTTTGACTCGCTAGAAGCTGTAAGGAGATTTAAATTGGCACTGAGGGTGGCCCTACTATTAGGCAAAGTGATGCAACCATTTCATTAGGGCTTGGAAACATTACTTTTTTTTTTTTAACTGCACTTCCGGGGACTCTCAGACAGCAGATGCCAGACTATGTCACAAGCAGCGCCTCTGGCTGTTTCTCCTGGATTTTGATAGCTTCCAGTCCCCTCTACTGAAAAGACATCTACCACGCTCCCAACCCTGAAACTAGAGATAGGAACGAAACGAACAATTTTTCGTTTCTGTTTCTGTTTTTTCGTTTCATTACGTAACAAAATGACAAACAAATTTTGTCTCTAAAATGAAACGAAACGAACAGAAACACCGGAAATTTTGTCATGTGTTTCATTTCTGTTACTGCAATTGGAGTGAATTGCTTAAAAGCCTTTAAAAATCACAAAAAATGAAATACTGTAAATGGTAGTGAAATGGTAACAAAATGAACGAAAACAAAAATGATTTTTTTTTTGCAAAAATTCACAAAAAATGGAAACGAACCGAAATGGACCCTACAAACGACAAACGACAAACGAAATGCCATTTTTTTATTCGTGCCCATCTCTACCTGAGACCCTTAAATTAGTCCCTTGCTTAGATTTATTTATTTATTTATTTATTTATTTATTTGTTTGTTTGTTTGTTTGTTTGTTTGTTTGTTAAGCTTATATCCCGCCCATCTTCCCAGAAGGGAAGAGGGAGGATATAATATTCTATGGGCCAGACCCTTGTCTATGAAAGGGGCATAATTTCCCCTTATGCCTGAGGCAACAAAGCATTACGGCCTGTTGGTCCTTAGCATGCAAAGGACCAGGCACTGCTGGATCTGCAGATTCCCTGATTTTAGAAACCTATCCCTGAAAATAGCCAGAAGGAAATGACCAGAGATGTCCAAATGTTTTGCCACAAAACAAGCTGTTCCTCTCTCACACTGGAAACTCTAAAAATAATGTGGTGGATCCTTGCATCCAGTTTCAATGCAGTCTTACCCAAAAGTGGGGGATGCTGAGAAGAATTATCAATGGTACAGTATTAAGGAGGCATCAAGCCCCTTTCTCTCTTTTCCAGGACCATCTGTTGTGTATTCAGGCAGAAGAATGCTGTACTGCAGCTGTTTACCTTGCCTCGTTCCTCTTTCACAGACACTGCTTCCTCTCTTGTCTCTCTCTCTCTCCCTCCTCTCCATAGACTGCTTCTGCACCACTACAGGCTCCATCCCACACCCTGTCCCATGCAGTCACAAGGAAGGCCCAACTCATGGCTAGCAGATACGACCCAAATGCTTTCTTTCACGGGTCCTCTTTCAAGGTGTGGTCATTCCAGGTGGGCTCTTGCCCTCTTGCAGGTGCCAATCAGAAACAGTGACACAGCAAGGGAAGGTATTGCTTCCTACCATTGTGCTGAAGTTATCAGACCCTGCAATTATTAGAATGCTGGG
The DNA here is from genome assembly GCA_023846285.1 of Phrynocephalus versicolor. Taxonomy (NCBI): domain Eukaryota; kingdom Metazoa; phylum Chordata; class Lepidosauria; order Squamata; family Agamidae; genus Phrynocephalus; species Phrynocephalus versicolor. The sequence continues at coordinate 25,212,345 of JAHTLZ010000237.1, read as the reverse complement.
TTACGCCTTGGGAGACCTATGGTCAAATGCTGTTTGCTTGTCCATGAAACCCATGGGGTGATCTTGGGCTAGTCATACATTCTTACTATGACCTACCTTTACTAGTAGTAGCAAGTGTAACGCAGGTTCTATCCCACATCCTGTACTCGACCTCATCTGAGGAAGGTGGGATAGAAATGTGTGTGTGTGTGAGAGAGAGAGATGGGGGTAGTGTCTTTATCAACCAAGACCTGCCTAGGCGGATTGTGTGGAAAATGATGAAAAAATGTTATTTCTTGTTTCCAACTGATTTTTGTCACATATCTCACTGAAGCACACATGTTATTTTGCAAGATCAATCAGAATGTGTGTGCGTGGGTTTTTCTTTTTTTACAAAAGGATTTTTTTCTGAACAAAAGAAAGATCAAGAAGAAAAAGCAAGTGTGAGGAGAAAACAGAGGAAATCTCAAAAAGAAAAAGTAAGTGTGGGAAAGTTATTTTATAAAATCAAGTTGAGGATCTCTTCAGGCAACTTTTTAGTCAGACAAATGTTCAGTCAATAAGAGCTTTTTCTGAGTAAGGACGTCAGAACAAGTAACCCAAATTTGTGACAAACTACATTAAGAGAAGGCAGGTTTGACTGCTGTCTGCTAAATATGGTTTGGGATTTGGATAGAACAGTGTGTATTTTAAGCTCTCCATAGGGAAATCCTAAGTCATCCTTTAGTAATTGCGTAAGAGGAGAATTCAGGTCAATGGCCTCCAGATCATTTGCTGACTTAGTATAACTAAAAAACCAGTGTGGATTCTGTATGGTCTTTATTCTACCAAAGAAATTAAGAGAAGAAGAAAACAGAAAAAGCATATTAATGTCCAGTAACATTGCCCATCATAGACTTTGGTGTTTATGTAAATACTTTTTCAGAAATGCTGCACAAACTACTGTAGGTTGTTAGTATGAAGTCCGGTTATGCCAAGATGGTTGGTGACAGTAAGTGACGCAGTTGTTCAAAGCAGCTTGTGTGGGTCTTCTCTTGCAAAAATTAATACAGAATTGAACCTTAAGTCCTACCAAAGGCTGTTCACTTGCCACCTGTTGTAGCTAGCCCAAACCGCTTGGAAGTGACACCATCACCATGTAGTCTCTGTGGCTTAAGAACAGTAAGCACAAAACCAAAGGGACAGATAAAAGAATCAGCCAAATAAGCCACACGCTAAGACCGCTACCACACTTCCATGAGCAGCCACTTTTTATTTTGGGCTGCCTTTTCTCCTCCAGGGGTCATGTGGTTGTAATAGCGATTCTGCAGTTCACACTTAAGCAGGTACCTAGCAATCGCCTTTCCAGTTCCCACTTGATTAAGAAAGGAAAACAGTTAAGAATTGGGGACAACAAGGGGGAAAAGCAACGTACTATGTCCGCAAATAACACCAAATTGCTTCAAAGGGAGGCGCAGGAAGCAATGTTAAAAAAAACAAAACACGCCCAGTGGCCGTCGCAAGAAAAAGCGCCATAGTGGACAGAAATGGGCTTGGCCATGGGGGTTCTTGAGATAAATCGTGTTGAAAACCAGACAGTGATTTTTAAGGTGCCTTGTTCTAAAGGAAAAGGCATTTTAAATCAGAAGTGCAGTAGTGGTCAAAAGCAAATGATGGCCTTGTAGACCTCTTCCAACTTCACTCTTGTATGATTCTATGAAATGAAGTAACAAAGCATAGACCATATAAGCATATATCTTCTTAAGGATTATCCTGTGAACGTTTAAGACAACACTTGAAATTTGGCAGTCTTTAACAATAGTTACATAGCCATCTTTGGAGATATAGAAAATAATTGAGAAATGCATGGTGCAAAAGATGAAGGATCCCTGCATGCCATAATACTGCACACTGAACTGAAGTGCAGTCCTTCACAAGGATACTTCCAACTGAACCAATAGCTGGGGACAAAGGTTGCCAGAACATTCAGAGAAGTAGACCAAAAATCCATTTTCTTCATCAGGCTGCTTCTGTTTCCATTCTTGCTTTTTCCTGTCCCTTTTCACTTGGTATCACCTGGGAGATGAGTGTGTGTTCTTCCTTTCCAGTAATTTTTTAATACTACTGTAATGTGTTTTTTTTTTCTTATAGGGCATCACTGGTTCAGTGGAATGAATGCTGAAATGTTCTTGCTGATTGTCCAATTTTTAGAGGTAATACCTGCTTTGCTTATTTCACTCATTTTAGGCTGCCATGTTTCCTTTCGTCCTGGAAGTGGAATTTTATTGAAACAGAAGGGAAATGTGGGATTTTTTATTTTATTTTTACTTTATTAAACATGTTTAGGTCTGTTGTTTTGCGGATGTAAGACTGAAAGGAAAATCACCTCCATTTTGTTAGAGTCTCCTGAGGGAGAGAGATGAAGCTGGGGGGTGGCTGCTCCAAACATTTTACTTGTTAGGGAAAGAGCTAAACTGATCCTGAGGTATTAATGATTTCTGTTAGGAAAAAAAGGCACTCTCATTTATAACAGGTTCTTCCTCTAACCCTAAAGAGGTGGAGCGAATCTGCTGATATTTAAGGCTGGGCACCGAGTATGTTTGAGAAAAATCTGACATGGGTTACTTGGCAGGAAGAAGATCTCATCAAGCTGAGTTAGTGGTTGAACAGGCAGAGACACAGAAATGAATACCACCCGGAGCTGATAGAGTAATAGTGTGAATTCCCAGGCCGCGTCTTCCTGTCTCTCTCCTTCAGCTGCCACAGCTCATCCTGTTCCTTTTGTGAATGATCCCCGTGTCATTGCGTTCGCAAAGAGAACTCGGAAAGACTTTCTTCAGCTGCTACTTGATACACTATTATTCACCTCTTATCATTTTAGTTGAGGCAGCTTGCTGCTGTCAGAGGTAATGGAGACTGGACCACTAAGAAAATTGGCTGTAATTTATTTATCAGTTGTTTTCTGCATCCCACAAAATAGGCCATCTACTTGATGGCTGGGCCTAAGGTATTTGAGAGCCGCTGAAGTTCATGGTTTTCCGGTATTCTAAGTTCTGCTTATGGCTTTTCCTGTATATGACACACTACACCGCCCCTGTGGTCTTGAAGGCTCTTTTCTGCTTTGCTTTCTTTAGTCACAAATCATTCTGAGGCATCCCTTAAGTGCATTTGTATTGTTAAGTGCACCGGCCTGATTTGGTGTTAATTCAATTTGAGTGCCCTTAATATCTTGGGGAGGGTGTGTGTGTGATGCAATGCCTGTTAGCTGTACCTTGTAAAAAAAAAAGCAGCAACAACAACAGGTTCCAGGTCTGCCTGAGAGCTGTGCACCTTTCCCACAGCAATTTACCAAAGTTGCTGATAAAATTTTCATAAGGAAACCTTTTTAGTCTGACCCTATTGTGTTATCCCACCATTAAGACCCAGGGAATTGAGCCCATCATCTGGTGACAGTTTATCACATTCTCCATTATTGCTGTGCCTACAAAACCTGATGGGTCACATCTTGAACTGCTTTCTGCTTTTCACCACAGACCCAGGCCCTAGGAGCTTTCTAGGTTGCCAGCTCCTCTCTCTCTCCCTCCCTCCCTTCCTTTTCGTCAATATAGCTGAGCCGCGCTCTTTGAAAACCTGTCACCTCTAACCTTTGCATGGTGGGAGATTTGAGGGGTTTTTTTTGGGGTCCAGAAGGAAAGTAGAGAAAGAGAGCCACGGGGAATACTAAAGGAGCAAAAGCTACACTGGATTGTTCTTATTGATGGGGAGGCAAGTCTTCAATCAAGGTCTAATGTGAAGAGAGACTGACAATCGATGCTCGCTCTCTGTGGACAACGGAAGTGGATTAAGGAAATACCAACTTCCGTGTGACAGTGGGCAAAGGGGCTAAAGGGGACAGAAGAATCACAAGTGGAACAGCGTAGTAGCTGGTCAGGTATATCATGCTCTGCACTACTGAGCATGTCTCTGTGAATGGGTCTCTCGCTCTGAAAACTGTTGGCTGTAAAGTCGGCAGCTCGGCAGTTCGAATCCCGGGTGCCATGCAGCGCAGCGAGCTCCCGCTGATAACCTAGCAGCTCGAAAGCATGTACGGTAAATGCAAGTAGATAAATATGTACTGCCATAAAAAGCAGGAAGGAAAACAGTGTTTCCTTGCAGCCGTGCCGGCCACATGACCATGGACTTGCACAACACTGGCTCTTCGGCTTGAATATGGAGATGAGCACCACCCCTAAAGTTGGACACGACTAGCACACATGAGCAGGGGGAACCTTTACCTTTTACCTTTTAACATTTCTCTCAGAGTGCAGAATCCAGGACACAGAGGTGGTAAACTCTACTGGTTTTGAAGGCTGCAGGCAGAACTAGAGACACCCTGGAAATTACTCCATTGACTTGTGAAGCTCTGGATTTACACTTAAAACAGTGGATGTTTTATTCATTTATTTATTTGCTTGTTTTTGCATTTCTAGACCGCACTGATTTTCCCAAAGGAACTCTGGGTGGTTTACACAAAAGCAAAACAAAATACAACAATTAAAAGCCCGTAGACAAATTAAGAAAAAAAAACCATAGCCAATAATAACACAGTGGAGACCAGCAAGAGGGTAAAGACTAAAGTCAGGTTCAGGGAAACATCACAAACATTAGAGATCGCCGAATGCTTCTTTAAAAAGCCAGGTTTTCCATTCTTTTTAAAAGACTATTAGGGACTCAGCCTGGTGACTCTCACATGGCAATTTATTCCATATAGCTGGGCTGGCCACCGAAAATGCCTGATTATGGGTGGAGGCCTTACGGGCCTCCCTAGGGGTGGCCACCCAGAGCAAGTGTGCCAATAATGCTTGGCTGGGCCAGGTCTGATCACTTCTCCATCTGCTCTCAAGCCTCCTCCGTTCTTGCTTCATCACCCGCAACTCGGCCATGAACCATGGCAAGGTGCGGGTTCAGCAACAGATGAGGAGCTTGGGGGCAATCCACTCAACAGCCCCTGTGGCATCCCGATACCATCGGTCCACCAGGGCATCAAGCGGGTCATCAGCCAGACTGTCCAGAAAGCCCCCAAAGGCTGCAGAAAAACGAGCAGGGTCCAGAAGCCTTTGGGGACAGGCCCAGATGGCAGGGCCAGGCTCCCCAGGGAGGGGGGTGACGATTGATAGGGGAAACGTCAGCAAATAATGATCTGACCATGACACGGGCTGGGAAGATATAGTTTCTAATTTGTCATTGATTTCTATGGATAGGGTGTCCCAGAAGCTGCACAACTGTTACTGAAAGAGTATGTTTGTGCCCGCTAAGAACTAACCTGGATGTTGTTTGATGAGCCATCATTAGAGCTGAAATCATTTTAGTTTCAGAGGCATCTTTCGGGCATATTTGTGTCTTAAGGGGATTTGACTGTAAATGAAGACCATGCTTTTCTCCTGAAAACTGATCACCAACCAAAGCAAGCTAATTGGCAAACAGTGAGATGTGGGATTGTCTGTGACAACCACACACAATCCGTGTTTAAAGAATTCCCTCTGGTAGCGGTGGGTTATCCGTAACATATAGTTCAGTCCCATGGGCTAAAGATCTCTGACTGGATTAAATCATGTGTGATTTGTACAGGAAATATTGTCCTCCTAAATATGACTCATTTCCTACCATAAAATTGCTATGATGGTTGCTAATGTAGTCTCCTGACATCATTATGTCCACCATGTCATTCCCTATATCTAGGACCACTTGAGGGACAATTAAACAGAAAAAGAAATCAAGCCTGCCATAGCAGCCAAGCAGAATAAATAATCTCTGAAGCGTAATGAAAAAATACATGTAATTAAAATATGAAAGTCTTTTAGATGCCGCATGTTTTGTGTCTTTGGTTTTGTTCTGTTCTGTTTTTCTCTGATTTTTGCCTGAAATTCTTGAAAAGACTAACACGGCTACCCTCTTTGAAACATAATTAGAGGGCCTTAGGGCAGAGTTTAACCTTTGCCAAGTTAGTAACCTCAAGCTAAAGAAACTGCTTTGTTTATTTCAAAGTATAATAATATTTGGTATTTATGTTAGCAATGCAGTGAGGACTACTGTTCAGTTTATGGCTGTTAAACAGAAATGGAAAGTCATACTTGGGGTGTTGTTTTTTAAATATATATATATGTTAATTGCTCTAGGAAAATCCATTCATTGATAGCATAAGAGGAATTTACCCTGAATCGGATTTAAAAAGTCCCAAATGCTGACACCAATGTGTTTGGATATTCTTCTAGCCATGATGGAGAAGACCCCATGTGTCACCTTGCTCTAACAAAGAGCAACAACTCCACTGATTTCCAAGAAGGATGAGGAAGTAAATCCGGAGTCGTCGACCGATTCACATATCAAGACATGCTGAGTTGGAGAAGGCTGGAAGGCAGAAAGATGTGGGTGCTCACACCGCGGTCTGTCTGTTATCCAAATCAAACGAAAAGAATGGCATTTACTGTATGAAGGGTAGGAGGAAGCCATCTTTTGGTGTGTTTAAGATCGCACCATATGCTTCCGTAACTCAGAGTGGTACACACATAATCCGCCTGTATGCTCTTGACAGTGTCAAGAATGGAAGGAAAAGAACCAAGAAACGCGGCAACTGTCTTGGTCATATACAAATAATTTGAGTTTTTGAAAGGCTGGTTCCAGTATGGATCTGGGAGGGGAGACCACTGAGCTCCCTCAGTGCCTGAAGGAGGAAGAGAAACCCTGGCTGATACTTCACGTCCCTCTCTCTGCAGTTCGTGGCCCCGCTGGAGACCGGTTTGAAGGAACGTAACCTCACGTCCTTGTGGGGTCAATTCAAGTTCGAAGAACCGGAACCTCACGTTGTTGTGGGGTGAATCTGAGTTCACCCCGACCACGCCCCCTGAACTGCGCTCCAAGCGGGGTGAGAGATTCCTGTCCTGGAGCTCGGGAATCTTTTCAATCCACTTCTTGATCCGTGTTGAAAACCGATTTCAACACGGAGGCAAGTTCACCTCGGCTTGAGGAAGGATGTGAAGTAACCACCCCTGCCCTTTCTGTCCTCTCTCTCTCTCTCTCTCTCTCTCTCTCTCTCTCTCACACACACACACACACACACACACACACACAAATCTTGCTCACACTTCTCTCCGTTCTTCACCCTTCCAGCCATGCTTGCTCACTGCTTCCTTCACCACTGCCGGCAGCGAAAGCAATTTTAAAAACCACCCTATCTACAGCGCTTACCTCCAGGGACCCCCCACAAAGCTAGGCACTGCGAGGCATAGCTCTTTGGATACAATGACAGTACAGTAGATGCCCTCCTGGGGGAGGCGAGGGCAGCTGTGCAATTTACTGTCTAAGGAGTGACAAGGTTTTAGGGGCAGCATCATGTTTACACTTCTCCGCCGTGTCCATTGACTATTTATCCATGTTGTCTGCTTTCTATTCTTTTATGGATCAGTACCTAACGTATTGATCTAGAAGGGGATTTCTCCTCCAGTCCCATGACGGCCAAGTTTGCTTAGCTAAACACCATTTGGATATCCAAGTAAATGTCAGCTGAAATTCTACTGCACTTGAACACAAGAGTAAACTTTTGCATGGGGAAATTCCCAGGGACTTTGGTCCAGGAAGTTTGCATTGTGTGTCTGCTTGCACAATTGATTGCACAACTAGTTGCATCATTGGTTGCTGGATATGGTTTTTCACACAACCATATTTAAACAAACAAACAAACAAACAAACAAACAAACAAACAAATAAATAAATAAATAAATAAATAAATAAATAAATAAATAAATAAATAAATAAAGAGTGCTGCTTAAAGCAGTCTTTGGGAGGTTTACAAGTATTATGCAGGCTACACATTGCCTCCCCCTCCAGCAAGCTGGGTACTCATTTTACTGACCTAAAAAAGGATAGAAGGGTGAGTGAACCTCCAGCTTACACGAGTGGGCCATCTTCTATGAGAGTGCTTCTGTAATCCACATGGATATAGATGTTCCCAGAAAACCTGAAATGCTTATCATTTTTAATAATTATTTTATATGTAAGCTTATAAGCTTATCATGACAGGACTTACCTTTACCATTTTATATTTGTGCACATAAAACTGTATTTTTAATAGTTTCCCCCCTAGCGTATTCAGAACAGAAGTCAGGCTTGCTGCCTTGTAAAGTTTTTGATCTCCCTTGGACTTCCCTCTTGAAAATACATAGGTGTGACACTGTCCACTTTCCAGTCTTTGCATGTTAGGGGGTATCATTTTTTGAACATTAACAATTTCACATTATAATTTTTAAAGGATTCCCAGATATATAGATTAGATAATGTATTCAGTTTGTCAATGCTATGAACCTGCTCTCCTGTTGTCATTGATAATGCTTGATAGGAAATATCAGTTTGTCTTTACATCTTCTGGATTTCAGCAAACACATATAATTCATTGAGGTTGTCTGCAGTATTCTTGTCCTCCTTTGGCCCTCCTTTATCATTTCTGTTATTCAGTATCCTCCTTCCTTCCTATTTAATTCCCTGCTTCTAATGCCATTTAAATACACTGCTGGTCTCTATGTGTTTGGTAATATGCTACTCAAGTAAGTTTTTTGCATGTCTTATTGGCCAACATCTTGGTGCTTAGCCCAGTAGATCGCACTGGAGTGGGGCCCATAGAATCAATGGGGGTTTGGTGCATCAGCTCCTCCATAGGCTCCATTGATTCATATGGATCTACTCCAGTTGCAATTTGCTATGCTAATAAGTCACACATGGGCCCATTTGAATCAGTGGAATTTACGGAAGAGTTGACTCATAGAGTCTGTAGTGAGATCAGTTCAGGATGGTACCTGTAGACATGAGGAATCAGCTTGAGGCATACTAGCACCAGGTTTTATTTCAGTAATTCAAAATCTGTTGGTTCTCTTATTCATCTAGAGCAGTGGTCCCCAACCTTGGCCAGTACAGCTGGGGGCAGACACATATCCGGGGAGGGGGCGGACAAGGACTCCTGCCCCAGGGCACAGAGATCTAAGGGCGCCATAAAACATCCTCCCTGCATGAGTCTGAAGGAGCTGTCAGGTTAAGAGCACCCTGAACTGCACACACACAAACACAAGCTGCCTTGGTGCAGTCTCCAACTGAGCCAGCCTGCAGGGAGGGAAGGAGGGGAACCGAGCTATCCGCCACCGATCCCCACCCCCACCCACCCCTGCTGCCCGTGCATCACAGGAGCAAGAGGCTGGCATACGCTCCTGGGCTGCCACCTTAGAGAGATTTTGTGTTGAGCTTGTCTTGGGGGTGCCCCCCTCCCATCTTCATCATTTTGTGGACATTTTTATTATTCTTTTGGAATTCAGAGTTCTTGTGACCTATGGCTCTTTGAAGTTGTGGATTCTGTATATCCTCTCCCCTCCCACCCACCCCCTGTACCACAGTTTCCCCTCCCATCCACCCTGCACCCCAGATTTAAAATTGAACAACTGTAGTTCTGTCAAACATGTATTGACAAGTGCATTTATAATACAGTACAACATTCTGGATTGGCAGTGCCTTTATCAGACCCTTAAAATATCAAAAACACACAATCGACACAGTTCTGCGGGCCTCTTTGTCAGGGGAGGCATTGCAGAGTTTGAAGAATCTTGAGCGACACCTCCGTCAATTGCTCCCCTTCCTCTTCTCCCACCACCGCTAAGGCTTGATAATCGTCAGCCTGGGGAAAGGAGGAGAGGGAAGCGTGCAATGGAGGTGCTTCTTGTGGAAAAAATCCCATTGCCTGCTTCCCTCTCCTCCTTTCCCCGGGATAATGATTGCCAAACATTAGCTGGGGGAAAAGGAGGGGGGAAGCATGCTACAAAGGTGATGCTTAAAATAAATTGTCTGCTTGGTGCTATCTGCACACTGTGCAGTTTGCACAGGACAGCCTTGTCTGGGAGACCCCCGAAGAGGGCATGAGAAAGAGGGACCCCTCTCCCCTTCCCCCACTGTTTCCCCAGGATTGGGCATCTCTTGCTTTGTGGGTGAGATGCAGTTGGGGGACAGAAGGGGTGGTGGTGCAAAAACTGACTTTGACCCCAGGTGCTCCAGACCCTAGCTACACCCCTGGCTGCAGGTAAAGGTTTCTGGGAACTGCAGTCCAAGAACACCTGGCTTACCCAAGGTTGGAAACCACTGGTGCTCTTGACAAAGTGCTGCTAATTATTCAGTGACTGAACTATCCAGTGCTTTTATGTGGTGCACTTGATTCCTGTCCTGACTGGAAGCAGCAACGTCAAGAACTATGGCAATCCAAATACTGTATGAGAAAAGGTGGACATACAATTTAGATTTTGGCACCAGCCAAAAGTATTCAATGGAAACCTCATTCTGAGTGTTACGCGGTGGCTAGATGCTTTGTGCAGGTTTTTTTTTTTTTGAAAGGTGTTGCATCTCTAGTCTTACATTTTGCCCCGGGAAGCTGTTTACAGCATTTCCCATTCCATAAAAGGAAACCAAAATCTCCTTTCAGGCCAGGCCACGGCAGGCCTCACCTGGATACATATTTTATTTATTTATTTATTTATTTATTTATTTATTTATTTATTTATTTATTGGGTTTTTATACCCCCATCTGGCAGCGAGGTCACTCTGGGCGGTTTACAACAATTAATACATTCAAATAATGCATACAAAAAATAAAATAAAATGCAGTAAGATGATAAAATAGAAATAAAACTAAAATTAACATTAAAGTGATATAAAACAATGTATTATTATTGACAGGCTAATCAGTTATGATATTTGGCGGCTGAGTAGGAGTAAATGATGAGAGATGCTCTCCAGCCCCGCCCAACCCTCCCCCCCATGGGTTTTTTATTCATATCATTTAAATGTAACAGCCGTTTGTAGCTCCTGATTGAATCTTTTCCAAAGTGGCATCTAATTCCAAGTTTCTGCACCTAGCATCACGCAGCCTAAGGCTGGCCTAATTCTCCTCCTCCATTACTACCACCAGCGCTGTTGAATGGCAAGCCTCATTTCTTGCGTACTGATTGGTGGTTCCACCATTCAGCCCATTGCAATCAACATTATACATCTGAGTGGTTTTCTCGGCTCCGCTAATTAGTATCAGCCTTGTCTCTGTATTTGCCATTGCAAGAGAGGCAGAGAGAGAGAGAGAGAGAGAGAGAGAGAGAGAGAGAGGCTTGTAGGGTGTCTTTTGCATTTTGTGCACAATTGTTTTCTTTTCAGTAAACTTGATAGGAAGGCAATCATTCAGTCACAACTTTTGCATTTGTCACCCTGAACCACTCGGAGTCATGGAAGATGATGAACGTTGCCAGGGAGGGGGAAAAATCACGGTACAGCAAGCATTAGCTCAATCACAGGGACCATGTTGAGTGTTAGATATCATTTTAAAAATGCCATTGATCAAGGAGCAGCCCCTCTACTCTAAAAAGTGCTGGATCCCAAGTTCCTTGGAACTTCTTAAATCAAGGTATTTGGTTTAATAGTGAGGTTGTGTGTCGTGTCCGTCCGTCCGTCCGTCCGTCCGTCCGTCTGAATCTCAGTCCTATTGATTATGTTTCACAAACACTCACCTAACACAAAGGCTATATTTGCACCTCTTGCCGCTGCTGCACTTTGAACACAGCAGGAACCCAGAGAAAAGAGCTGCGTGGAACATCCTTCCTTGGAAAGCAGGGACAGTGTAGGTGAATGAGGAACAGCAACAGTGCCATTGTGGTTCTCGTGGGACCACGTGCACACCCCTGACATCCTCTCTATACAGCGTAAAATATGTAGCAGTAACCACTTGCTACTTTAAATGCAAATATCACTGCGGATGACAAACAAATCAACCCTGCCACTATCACAATAACTTGAATTTATCAGCTGGCCATTATTTCGTATAGCCATTAAAAATATTTCTCCTCCTCTTCCACAAGCATTTTGGAGGGGTCATAACTAGAGGACTTCTAATGCTGCAACTATGCAACCATTTTTCAGTTCTGCCCAGTGCCACTGCTTCTCTTATGGCGCTTTTACACGACCCCTAAAATCCGATGCAAAGGGCTCCCAGATGCGGGCCTTAAAATTGTTTTCCCACCAGCTCCGGACTTTAAAAAAAATTAAGTATGACCACGCCCACCTAAGCGTGTCCCAGCATATTTTCCAAGTACCTGGTTTCCGAAGGTGAAAAATTTCTGATGTGGATTGCAAGGCAGTGAGTGCCGGGCTCTCCTGCCTTCTGTTTGTTTGTTTTTTTTGTTTTTGTTTTTTGCTCCCCGCCCCTTTAAGAGACTGGAATGCTTCCCGGGGCAGCCCCCAATGGCAGAGCGGAGGTGAGCCTGCATTCTTTTCTCCCTTTTTTCCTCCCTCCCCTCACACAGACAGGAGCAAGGGAGTGCGGAGGGGCAGGAACACAGCAAGAGGAGCAAACCCCGAAGATCTCTGGTCCGAATTTAAGTTGCCAGCGGATCTTAAGGGTCGTGTAAAAGCGGCCTTAGTAGCTGCAACAATGTTTTCCTTAGTCACACAGGCATTTCTTTCGCACTGTCATGTGCATGGCATAGTCCCCTACCCAAGGAGCTGACAAGGGGTAGCCTACTCATGAGTTACATCAGTGGTGTCCAAACTTTGGCCCTCCAGATGTTTTGGATCACAACTCCCAGAATTCCAAGCTTGTATTGCCAATGACAAAGGACTGTGGGAGTTGTGGTCTAAAACATCTGGAGGGCCAATGTTTGGACACCACTGAGTTACATGAGTTACTCATGTCTACGCTAGATTTCAAAGGCAGACAGTGATCATACCCAGATCTTAGGTGTGTCTTTGCCTTTAAGAGCTCTGCAGAGAAATTAAGGTACAGGTACAGGTTAGCTCCTCACCTGACTTGCCAGCCAAGACAAGCCCTGTGGCACTCTTCCCATTCTGCATATCAGAACCACACTGAAGATCTACGGCCTTGGGAGCCAACCACACTGGATGGCATTAAATCAGAACAGAGTGGACAAATTATCCACTTGTTGGACTAGAAGTTACAGAATCCCTCAGTCAGCATAGCCGCTGTCTGGCGCTTCCTGTCTGGGTGGAAATTCTGGGAGCTCTGGTCCGAGAAGTAACTTTTCCAAGTGCCTTTCTCAAGTCCGATCATTACCTTTTCACTTGTGGCTGCCCTGTTGCTTTCTTGGTGGTGTGATCAATAGGAATCCAGCCGTCAATAATTCTTTTTTCTCTCTCCAGGTAGTGGAGAAAGTGAGATGAACAGTTTTACCCGTTGAAATGTTTTTGCTTGGCATCTGGCTGTTAAAGAAGGCATTGATCCTGAATCAGGAGAAAGTGCAAAGCCGAGAGCTGCTCCAGATGGTGCCCGATACTGAGCTTGCGATAAGGCCTGCTCTGCTATATTTCACATTTGTCTTAGCAAGAGTCACCGGTGACCAGGTCTTAAAGTTTTTCCTTCTTTCCTTACAGACGATTGATTTGTTTGTTTGTTGGGTTGGTTTTTTTTAAGAGCCAATCGCTGTGGATACCACAGGGAAAATCACATCTCTCTCCCTCCCTCTCTCTCATGAGTGAGAGATAATAAATCACTCTTCACAGGTGGAATCTTTTATTTATGCTTTGGGATTCCCTTTTATTGAAGAAATGTAGGTTCTTTTGGCTTTAGTGTGCCTGCACTTTAGCAAGTGATTCAAATCAAGCTGACATGTCTTGGCGAACTTTCTCAGCGCAAGATGCTTACGCCTGCAGTCCACCTGCCTCTCGGACAGCTTTCTCCCAGGATGGTGCGTAAAAATAATGTCTCCCCTTACCATCAAGTAAATACATATGGGGGTGGTTGGGAGGGTTCGAATCTGAGAGAGAAAAATTAAGCTGATTATAACGTTTTGGACAGATCTGCACATGAAGTCAACAAAGGCCCAAATGGATGTTGCTTGTTGTTGTGGCAGCAAATTTGAAAGTGTGTGTTACAGTCAAGTTTGTCCACTCACCTGATATTCTTATCTAGCTGCTTATAAGAGTTCTCAGGTCCTCTTGCTTTAATTTAAGCAAAGGTAGAAAACCCGGAACAGTGATGGGGTGTGTGTGTCGCTTTTAAAACATTGCCATAGCAGTGGTGCTTTTCCTGTTAAGATGAAGAACAGAGTGAATTTTTGACATGTTTTCTTTTCAGAAGAAAATGTCTAAGAATGCAAGCTGTTTCTAAGATTATACCCTGCCCTCACTTACCAAAGCCTGCTATACCCCTAATCAGCAGTTCTTTTTGACAGTAGGGTACATGGCCCTCTGCCCGGGGGAATCCTGATTGTCTTGCATATTCATGCACACCTACACGGGGTTTTCAGACCACTGTTAAACATGTATTTGGATGAAAGCTTGACTAGCATGTGTGTTGTCAGCAGGAGAGGTGTACGTCCTACAACCTCAACATAGGGTATTTGTACACGACCCCTAAACTCTGTCGCAAATGGCTCCCAGCTCCGGAGCTTAAAATTGTTTCCCCACCAGCTCCGGAGTTTACAGAAAATTAAGTGCGGCCACGCCCACCTAGGCGCGTCCCAGCGCACTTTTCAGGTACCTGCTGTTGGAGGGTGAAAAATCCCAGATCCGCTTGTAAAGGAGTGAGTGCCTGGCTCTCCTCGCTTCTGTTTGTTGCTGTTTTTTGCCTCCTGCCCCTTTAAGAGAAGGAAGGACGACAACGGGGCTTGGAGAGGCTTGGACCGGCAAACGGAGGTGAGCCTGCATTCTTTTGTCCCCTTTTTTCTCCCTCCCCTCACGCAGACAGGATCAAGGAAGTGCGGAGGGGTGGGGACGCAGGAAGAGGAACGAACCCCCAAGATCTCTGGTCCGATTTTAAGTGGCCAGCGGATCTTAGGGGTCATGTGAAAAGAGCCATAGTTGCTTGCAGGACCTGAAAAAACGTCATGTGAAAACCTTATTCAGAGATTAGTAATAATAATAATCTTTATTGTCATTGTACAACCAGTGTACAATGAAACTGGCTGATCTCCGTCCCTCCCCCCCAACACCATCCCACTAAAAGCAGAAAGAAGTGGGGGGGGGATGAATTATTTCCTACACCTCATTTGAGGCACATTCAGAGTCTTACGGCCAATAAACTCATTTTGTTCCTTGACGGCTGGCAACCCTAAGGCCCTGCAGGCATGTGGAAACAGTTGAACAGGTGTAAGGGCCAAGTTCAGTTTGTAGGCATACCACAGATGGCAGCATTCCTCTGCCTTGTTATTAGGTCATCATCAACATTCATCATCACGCACATCAGGTACAGCAAAGCTATCTTGAGCATCTTCTCTGTTGTAGAACAAATAGTCGTTCCTATTCAATGTCACTGAAATTATGAAATGGATCCTCAGCACCCCAGCATTTCCCCCCCAAAGTGGTATGGCATACTTGAGATTCCCCTGCATACTTTCAGTGTAGCCATTAATCTTATCAGATAGTTGCTATGCCACATAAATTAGCCCATAAATTACCCCCTAAATTTTTCATTTCAGTGGCCAATGTTCTGTTTTCAATTATTTCATTTCAAGTTTTCATCTTAGTTCCACTCCCTTAGTCCAACCAGATAATGAGGAAGACAGAATGTTGATTTCCACTAAACTCTTTTTTAACATACATGAGCGCGCACGCACGCACACACACACACACACACACACACAATTTATTTCTGTTTCTGCAGTAGGAGAAAAATGGTTTATGCTGCCTTATTTTCTTGGGCAGGACCCCAGGATCATGTAGCACGACATATATTTCTTCTGTTTATGTAGACCATGAGCTGAGAACAAATTCCACCTCTCTGGAGGATATTACAGCTTGATGGCATCTCCACTGTTATTATTACTCATTGCAAACAGATTTCAGGGAGTGAGGTCATTCGGTGGCAAACTGATCACCGACAGTTAATGGTGAGCATTGCTGGAGTCAATCAAGACACACGGCATAAGCCATTATGTCATAGCAAAAGCCGAGGGAAATCAATGGGGCTTATGTGAGCCTCAGTCAGCATCTCATTCTGAGCTTTTCAGTGGGATGCAGTCAACACATTGGACTTCTGTGCCCAGTATGTTAAGGTTTTTGTATGTATAAAGAGGAAGATGACGGAAAGAAGTGAACTACCCATGGGGGGGGGGGTTGAAAACATGCTTTCCTAAATACAGTATCTGGCAAAAACATCCGTAATTTAATTAAAAATAAACACTTGGTTATTGCTGTACCTAGAGATGAAACTTAGGCGACAGGAGACCTGCTTTGAGTCATCGGCCTTGAAATTGATGCCAGGTGGTGGGTCTGCTTTGTGTGGATTCCATTCATTGCTGGACAGTTCAGTGATCGACGTCTCTGGCTGTAGAGCCAAAATTGTGAATTCAATCCCTTACTGTGCCTCCTGGAGAGGGGCTGGAGTAGGTGATCCATAGGGTCCCTTCCAGGTCTGCTGTTCTAAGACAATGACGAGGTAATGGAACTGGTTCACTTCCCAGTACCCCTTGGTGAATGGTGACATTTATCTCTTTCTTCTAGCAGTAAATTTAGGAGAAACTAAAGACAGAGAGAACCTACCCCTTCCCAGTCAATGCTTTTCCATAGTAAGGCGGTTACTTCACGTCCTTCTTTGTTCCGTGACTAGTTTTGTACTGTGACAGTGTGGGTCACGATCACATGGTTTTGTCCCTGTTTCAGTGTTCCCATGGTCGTGATAACTTGTCTCATCACAAGTGTTACCTCACGGTCTTGTACCATGACAAACACTGAATTTATCTAGCTTCCATTTTCCTTGTGTTTTTGGGGGGGGGGGTTAAAAATTCTTTTTCGCTATTTTGCTTCTGAAAAGTCAAAATTTTAAAATAACAGACACAGATTTCTGAGAGAAACGAATGCTTTGTTGCGTGACACTCATTACTACTCGTTGTCTTGTCTCAGAACAGAAAGCAGGAACAAAGAGTAACAAGGGAAATCCCTACCCCAGCACCAGGTACCGTATTGTCACACTTAGCACCCGTTTCAGGAGTGTGGTCGAGACAAAATTCAGTAGTCGTGCGACGGACATGAAATAACATTTTTTTGTACCGCTCCTAAGTGCAGCACTAACAGAGACAACCAGCCAACCCTCTCTCTTTAAATTTAAACAAAAGAGGTTTGTGGGTAAAAACAAGCTGGATCTTACTGTATCCTCTTGATTTAATATGATTTTTGCATGGGATCTTTCCCAATCACCATAAAATCATCCTCTGTACTGATATACAGTGTTACCTCTACTTAAGAGCAGTTCTACTTAAGAGCAATTCGACTTAAGAGCGGAAAACCATTGTGTTTTAACTGCCGCCTTACAAATTTTAGATGTGGTCTGCTCTACTTACAATTTTTAAAAAATCAATTTTTTAATTTAATTTTTTTATTTTTTAGATATGGTACCTCTACTTAAGAGTTGTTCAACTTAAGAACATTCATTTGGAACGGATTAAATTCGTAAGTAGAGGCACCACTGTATCTGACAGCCCATATCTTCCCAGATGGGTCACTATAGCCTACTGGTACACCACCCATTCCTAGGTCTCACCTCTCTGGACCAGCATAACAGTTTTTAATCTGCTGCCTTGACTGTTGAGCTACCCACAAAATTGGGTGCTCCTAAGAACTAGGGCAGCAGGCCCATATACTGTAGCATAATGAATCTTTTTGTTTTGTTTTGTTATGAATTTTTTGAAAGAAAATTAATAATAAAATAAAATACCAAAGGAAACAAAATGAAATGCTATTTTTTTTTATTTTGTGTCCATCTCTAATTTGGACTGCACTGTTCCTTTTTATAGCATTTCTCCTGCTTTCTGCTGCCACAGAAAGTTGGATGTTCATGGAAGATAATCTCAACAATGAGAGATGCAATCTTTTTCCTGGTGATTGTTCTTTTGGGTCAGGCTGGGTGGCTCCCAAAGTAATCATAATAATACTTCTTCTACCGAGTTGCTTCCAACATGGCTGCCCTTCCCAGGACTTTCCAGGTACAGATTAATCAGAAGTGGTTTACTGTTCCCTTCTTCTGGGGCTGCCATGGGCCTAAGCTGTTTTTTCCAGGAAGCCCAGTCAGGAATCAACCCCGCAACCAGATACAAACTCACTAAGCCATCCAGAGGAGAGCTAGTAATCAATGTCCTCAGATGACTCAGCAATCCAGGCGATCTCCACGATGCTGAGTCAGCATCAAATGTCCAGAGAAATGCCAACTGGAGCCCATAGCTGCCTGCACCTTACGCTCTATTACCACAACAGAGAAGGAAGCTCGTATTCTCAGAGTTTCTATTGGAGAAGTGCAGATTTCTGTTTCTGGATTAAAATTTCCAGGATTTTCTAGGCACTTACGGAAAATGTAGTCCAAAAACATAATTCTGCACACACTTAATTCATAAATATGTCTGGAGACTATCCCTAGCAACCATAGGGGGAAATCCTGGTTGTCATTTTCATCAATAATGTTCAAATTAATGCTAACATTATTTTTGAAAGATCATGAACTGTGGAACTATCACCATAAATTTATATATATATTTATTCCTTATTTTTCGTTGGTTTTTTCTTCTTTTTTTATATTTTCTTTTTAACTGATGTATTGCTTCCTTTGGGCCTGTCTTGCCCTCTTTGTTCACCGCCCAGAGTTCCTTCGGGAAGACGTACGGTATAAAAACGAATGAACAAACAAACAAACAAACAAACAAACAAATCAAAATTATGGGTGTTGTGTCTGTGTCTGCACAGAGCAAGTGTCATGGAGCTCAGCATACTCTCCTCCTCCTGCTCTCTCCTGATAGGATTTTTTTTTACTCCAGTTCGGGTTCCAGGTCGATGTTTGCTGCACCCACTGAAGAAGAGCATTTGGGGAGGGGCTTAAAAGGGGGAAAACTTTGTGTGGAAGAGGTGTCAAGTACACAGACTTCACCCCCTGCTTCTGTACAGCAAGTTGCACTCCCTCCCTAGAGCTCTGCCGCAGAAAAACAGCCATGTACTGCCCAAAGTGCAAATTGGCCACGACGGAATACTTCATTTGCTTTCTTTTTACCAACACCCGGGAACTATAATTGGAATTTCAAAACAGATTTTGCATGGGTAATTCCAAGCTAGAACTTCAGAGGTTTTGCATTCTGAGCTGAGAAAAGGTGACCGGTGCTTTGCCTGATTGAGATCTGTATCCAACTTTGATGTTGGGGGCGGGGAGTGTTTTCTTTTTACTTTGGTAGGGCTCCGTCTTACCCACCTGCCTGAAGGCAGTAACAGAAAGAACTACACAGAAGAGGAATTTTTCAAATACTACAGCTGGTGGCTCCACTCCTGTACAGCTGGTATTTTGCTCAGCGAGACATCTTCCGTCAGGTACCACTCCGATAGCATCATGTACAGTATATTGAGGAATCAGGATAAAGCTCCAGCACCATTGAACACTATGAATTTGTGCTGATTAGAGTCCACCCCTGCAATCTATGGATTCTAATTCAAATATGCATGTATACAAAAATTATAGGTATACCTAGGATGTCTTTCAACATTTGTTAAACTAGCACACCTTGGTACCTTACTATGTCCCATCAGATGTGAGAGGATTTTATCACAGAAGTATTCTCTGCATGTCTACAATTAAGGGGCATGTGACCCCTGAGGCTTTTTCGTTTACATCTTACATATTTTAGGAACTGTACATATGTTTTAATTGGGTTTTTAAAAAAATGGATTAAACACATATTTTATTCGCATGATGAAAAATAGTCATGTATGCTTTACATTGCTCAATGTAAGGTTAAATTCGCCACTTTTCTTCAAAATACAAAATTCTAACCTTGGGATGCATTCTGATAATATTCTGAGATTGCCAGCTTCTTCCAGAGGTTTGACTTCACAAGAAGTCGAAACTTTGATGCTAAGTGACGGAAACTGAACATTGCACCTTAAAGCCATGCTTGGTTAACTCTGGTCACTGACCCAGTCATAAAGGTAAAATATGTACATGGCAAATATAACCTATTTTTCTGACTTTATCAGAGATAAACTGAAACTCTGACTATGTCTTTCTCTGTCATCCAGCCACATAACTAACATTTCAACTGATAGTGAACTACTTCAGAAAGATGGCCCGAAAACTCCTTTCTGTCAGGATTCGGAGTCGTTTGACTCTGCTTCTTCACAGAACCAGGGAGTGCAGTTGGTGGGGTTTGCTACTAGCCTAAAACTAGAAGCCAGCACCGCCTGCTGTTTACCTTGGCAACGTGAGACCCTGGAAGCTCTGGCTTTGAACCCTGCCTTTCCGTAAGTCTGCCTGTTTGGATCCCTGCCTCCATGTGAGACGGTATTTTTTGAAATTCGGCTGGCTGATTACCTACTCTGTGTCTCTTGACCTCGGACTGGTTGACTACGTCCCTGAATAAACCTTGGTCCTGGCTTTCTGCTGTTAGCCTTGTTGCCCATGCCCCCCGCCCCCGCCAAGGCTGTTACAGTTTGATGAAGCCTCTTTCAGGCCCGACCAAGGTTGGCTATGGATAAGGGCTTAACTTTAGCTGATGTCTTGCAAGCCTTGCAGGATCAGGTGGCTACATTGCATGTGGAACTCCCAAGTCCTGAGAGCCACAGCTGCACTCCCTGATCGCCTCAGCTGGAGAGGACCCCATTCTGTGAAGAATCAGAGTCAAACGACCCTGATCCTGACACTTTCTAACCCTTTCACAGTCCGGCAGTTTATTGAGCAATGACTTGACAATGGATATAAAAAGGTCCCCACTGAGATTGGCTGAAGCTGGGATGGGACAGGGCCTTGTTAAAGGTGGGAGAACCATAGACCTTAAGTGCTATGGAGATCCAAAGTAGGGAAGGCCTAGCTAACTACTGTGGACCCTGACTTTTACAATTGTTTCGACAACTGAATAATTCAACTTATGAATGGAAATCTGTTAGCATATGGAAATTTTGACTTACACAAAATAGGTCTGTTTTGCTCAAATTATGAATTTATTTTTTTGATTTTTTTTTTTGAAAAATGCGTTTCCCAGGGCGTATTGCATCTTTTTAAATTGCATTCAGTTTGGAATTAAATTGCATTCAGTTTGGAATTCAGGTTGCATGCATGTTTATTTTTTTTTACATTTCTGTTCTTTGGTTTTCCAGGTGGCCATGAGGTTTTGGATTTTGGAGGCACATGCTTGTTTAATTTACTTTTTTAAATTTTGTGCTCTACATGATGCTGCAAAATGTTGGCTCAGGGAGGCTGTGGAGTTTTGGTTTCTGAGCATGTTAAAATTTCTTTTTCCATTTTCTGCTGTTTGCTTAAAGGTACTGGTTTTGGTTTACAAAACTCCCCATGCCTTGGGATCTGAGTACCTGGTGAAGCAGATCACACAAGGTCAGCTGTGGCCCGGCCCACCAGAGCATTGCAGGCCTTCTCACTCCAGGTAACCACCCCAAGGGAGGCCTGTAAGATGTTAACCGACAAAAAAGGCAATCCCTCTGTGTGTACTCCAGAAGAACCAGACTGTGTAGTCTTGGGCAAGCTGCACTGTTTCAGAAGTTCCCCCAGAAGATAGGAATGGTAAACCACGTCCAGGGACTCTCTGCCTAGAAAACTCTTTAAAGGGTTGCAATAACACCCCCACCCCTAAGATATATATATATATAGAGAGAGAGGGGGGGGGAGCTGTGGTTACACCACTGAGTCCATTCCCAAGTTCTAGCTAAATTCCAATTGGCATCAGAAATCCAAGGAAAGACGAATGTGTTCACAGAGAAAAACAGATCTGCATAAGGAAGGCAAATAAATCTTACCATGCATCCATTTTTTTGGTGAAATTTAGATATTTGCCTTCTGTCAAATGCCTCCAAGTTGGAGGTGGCAACTTGGAAAAGTTACTTTCATTAGCTAAAGTCCTAGGTCAGTGATGGCGAAACTTTTAGAGAAACTGCGATTCAAAACCCACTAATTTTTTGCAAAGTGCCAGTACAACAATTTAACTTGAATACAGGTGGCTGTGAAGGGGCTCCAAGTGCCATCTTTGGCACCTGTGCTATTGGTTCACCAACACTGTCCTAGGTTCTCATAACCAGCCAGAATCTCTTCACAACCAGCCATGCTGGCTATAAGGTGGTAGGAATGGTCATTTAAAAAGAGTGAATTTCTCAAACCAAGAGAGGGCAGGAGTAGGAAGAAAGAAACCGTTTAGCTTCCTATTGGATTTCCAGACTCGGTAGCAGCTAGAAAGGAACCTTTCTTCAAGGACCTGAATTCAAACAAAAATATATATATTCATTTCTGGGAGTATGTGAACAGGATGCGTAAAGCTGTGCAATCCTATGTGTATTTACCAGGAAGGAGGCTCCAATGAATACCTAGGACCAGGCTGCATATTATTTAAGGTGACTATTTCCTGGAATAAGTTTGAATTATGAACTGCCTGGTTTTTGCTGCTAGTTTCACAAGCAGTGAAGTATTCAGACTGCTGCCACTTCAAAGTTCACGTTTTCTCTTGCTGTTCACAGACCCATCGTTCTGCTGTTCCTAAAAACTTGTCATAGAAGAGAATATATGTAGTAGCTCTCCTGAGCTGGCCTATTCGGAAAAAAGGAGCCTGGTTAATTAACATTGATTACAATCCACCAGCTGCAAGTAAAAATTGATCGCACGAGGATCCTAATTTACATGCTTCTCCATCCTGATTTCTCTGTTTCCATGCCTTTGCCACCCACACATTGCAAGGCACGAATTCACCCCCACCCTGCAGATATAATAAAAACACATCCTGCTCAGGTTCCCCCCACCCTGGGTGACATCTGTGATCTTTGTTATCTTGCTTTATCACACACACACACACACACACACACACACACACGTGTGTGTGTGTGTGCGCGCGTGCATGTGTGTGTGTATGTGTGTGTGTGTGTGTGTGTGCGTGCGTGCGTGCATGCTGCTTGTTAGCACTGCATCTAATTGTTGCAAATTGTCTGCATGCACATAGGGACCCCATTCATTGCTTCTTCTTCTTCTTCTTCTTTTGATAAAGAGAGGAGCAATGGTATTGATTTCAGATAGCCAGGGAGAATGGCAGGGATATTAGTAAGGAGCCGAGAGAACACAGCCCATAAACTTTTATGACACAATGTCAAAAGCAGATTGCACTGACATAAATGAAAAGGACAACATGTTACAGTAATTAAGGTGAACATGCACCATTCATCCATTAGTAAAAATAGGGCATCTGTGGAAATAAATGGGAGCCTTCAGAACAGGCATTTGGTTGAAGAGAAATTCTTTTGGGGTGGAAATAGAGAACTATCCTATAATGACTCTACATGTATAAACAACATAGATGTTAAAAGTGGTGGGTGGGTTCCAAGTCTTGAGTCAAATCCAAGTCATGGGGGGGTGGAATCCCAAGTCAAATCACTGGTGCGACTTAAGTTGTGTCATTACAGTTGTGACCAACTCTTCATGGCTCCATGTCCATGGAGTTTTCTTGGCAGAAATACTAGAGTGGCTTCCCAGTTCCTACTCCAAGCGCCTACAGCACCTGGTATTCAAGCCCAACCCTGCTTAGTTTCTGAGATCAGGCACGATTACATAAGAACCTAAGAAGAGCCATGCTGGATCAGGCCAAAGGCCCATCTAGTCCAGTTTCCTGTATCTCACAGTGGCCCCACCAGGTGCCTCTGGGAGCACACGAGACTAGATATCTGTCTCCTGATACCATGCCCCTGCATCTGGCCTTTGAAGTACCCTGGTTTTTAAGCCTGGAGATGACACATCTCCATCATGGTTTGTCACCTGTGATGGACTTTTCCTCCAGGAATCTGCCCAGTCCCCCTTTGAAGGCATCCAGGCCAGGTGCCATCACCACATCCTGTGGCAGGGAGTTCCACTGACTAACAACACATTGGGGCCCAACATGCTCAGGGTATCTGGGCAGTACAATTTGACAAATAGTTGCCACCCCTGACAAGCAAGCAAGCAAACCAACAATGTTTCTACAAAGCTCATTGTATTTTTAAATGCAACCCTGTTCCACAGCCCGAAGCCTGACAGCTCTTGTGCAAAGGAGTTCACCAAAAAGAAGAAATATGTTTTGTGAAGGGGGTGGGGAAAATCTTGCTGGTAAAACCAGTAGTGGTGGCAACACTTGTGGCTGCTTGCCTTGAAAGCTATTCCTGCTGCTTATCAATCGATGCCGTTGCAGCGAGACCTTCGTGTCCCTCATCATGCCTCAGTCGGGATGGTGCTATAACTTACACGGCCTTGTTCTCTACCCTGTTGACAGAAAAGCTAGCATCTTGCCTTCTTATCTCCCTCTTAATCTAAAGAATGCCTCTGAGAGGGTGAGAAAAGCAGCACCAATTACAGCAAAATATTGATCCTGATTTGCAAAAAAGCCCACATATTCATTTATATGTTCAGACACAAATTTAGAATTATTTACTATTTTAATCTTAAAATCAGTTTATTTGTGGATGATGCTTTGTTAACAATAAAAAATCCGTCAGAAAATATACCAAGAATAAAATCACATTTAAAGGAATTTGGCGAAACAACTGGGCTATGTGTAAATTGGCAAAAATCAGAAATTATGTTGTATAATCATGATAAACAAGATATGGAGGAGATTTCCAACTATGGATTGAAAGTCTGCAAATATATGAAATATTTAGGGATATTTTTAGACAAAGATTTGCTTGAGACCAAAGAATGGAACTATATCAAATTAAAGGAAGAGATCAGAAATAAAATACAAAATTACTCCAAATTAAATCTATCATGGTTTGGTAGAATAGCATTGGTAAAAATGAAGATACTTCCTAAAATTAATTTCCTTTTTAGAATGCTACCCATTCAGTACACAGAAGCTGAAATTAAAGCTTATCAAGATCTCATAAACAGATATTGTAACGGTGGTAAAAAAGCAAGAATAAGTAAAAGCTTTTGGTACAGATCTCAAAAGGATGGAGGCATAGGTATACCTAACCTTAGAATCTATTATACAGCTAACCAGCTTAGTTGTGTGGGGGAAATATTATATAAATCCGAAAAATTAATATGGTGGGAACTTGAATCAGATGAGTTAAATGGAGATATAAATAAACACTTGTTCAGTTTTCCCCAAAAAAGATATCCAATTAAAAACCCGCTACTGAGTTCCCTATTAACCACTTGGAAATAGTATGGAAGGAAATTGGCACCAGAAGGATCCCCTCTCGGTTTGGTGACAGATCAGAAAAATTTTCCCACAAATATGAAGAAATATAGAGAATTATTTAAAACAATGAAAGTAGCAAGATTAAAATAGTGGATTAAAAATATGAGAACAAAGCAGGAAATTAAGCGCATACTGCAAGCCAAGGATTTATCTTGGTTGAATTATGCCCAATTAGAAAGTTGGACGAAAGAATGGACAAGGAGAAATACACAACTCAGAGAATATACAAAGTTTGAACAATTCTTGTTAACATAGGAACCAGAGAAAGGAAATACAGGGAAAGGAGCGGTAGTTAAAATATATAAAATAATCCAGGACTCACTTGAGGAAAGGGAGCAAGTTACAATAAGAGAGGTTTGGAAACAAGACATAGATAAAGACATAAAAAAGACGAATGGAAAAGAATTTGGAACTTGAGGATTTTACGATCATTATCAGTCAGAATAAAAGAAAATTACTTTAAACTAGTCTTAAGATGGTATATGACACCAGTCAGACTGAATAGAATAAACCCAAGATATTCTAAGCTTTGCTGGAAATGTGAAAAAAAGACAGGCACCTATATTCATCTTTGGTGGGAATGTGAAATAGTTCAAAAGTTTTGGCAACAGATTTTCGGTGAGATAAGAGAAATACTACAAGCTGATATTAAATGTAAGCCGGAAATTGCATTGTTATCATTACCACCTATTAATGAATATGATATGAAAACAAAAGAATTAATTGCAAATCTTATGACAGCAGCAAGACTGATTATAGCTAAACATTGGAAACTGAAATTGGATTTTAAAATTGCTGACTGGTATAAGGAAGTGTGGGATATAGCTCTAAATGATAAATTGTCCTGCAATATAAAAGTTTTGCGAGGGGAAATGAGAAAGGACATTTTCTATGATATTTGGGGAAAATGTATAGATTATGTACTACTAAAAGGGAAAGGGATACAACCGACGTATAATCCAACACAGTTTTGGAGAAAAGGACCTTAAGAAGCCAACTAGGGGAAAAAAAAGAAGATGAAGAAGGAAGAGAAGATAAAAGAACACTGGATGGTCCCTGGGTGGGGTGGGGGTGGGGGTGTACTTTGTAAAAGCAAAAAAGCAAAGCAAAGTGTTCTGCTTATATACCGCCCCATACCACTACAAGTAGTCTCTGGGCGGTTTACAATTTTAATTACAGTGTGCAGGCTACACATTGCCCCCCCCCCAGCAAGCTGGGTACTCATTTTACCGACCTCGGGAGGATGGAAGGCTGAGTGAACCTTGAGCCTGCTACCAGGGATTGAACCCCAGGTCGTGAGCACAGTTTTACCTGCAGTACAGGCATTTAACCACTGCACCACGAGGCAGTGTAGTGTTTGTTGGTATTATTGTTTATTGTATGTTTGTATGTTTGTTAGTTATAAAATAAAAAATAAATAAATAAATAGAATTATTTACTATAACTAAAGAAGGACTGTGATGTTTCTCACCCGTAGTCAGGAAGACTGCTACCAGCACTTACCATTAGGCCTCACTCTCTGAAGACGTTTCTCTTCCTCTGCCTGGGACAGTACTAGATGGGTCTTCCTACTTGCACAGCCTGAAGAGGCCAAAGGAGGGCACCCTTCTTTCCTAGATGTTAGCTGTGTGTGTGTGGTGTCCTGGATATTGTCTGAACATTGGCACCCAGCAGGACCTGAACGCTTCACCTGGAAAATCATCAACATGCAAATCTATGGATTATGGTTGCCAGGTCAGCAACCTCTGATTGCTTGAGACCAGGGAGCAGGCCATTGTGGTGCCATAGGAGTGGACCAGTTATGAACTGTTCTTGGGCCATCTGAGGACATGGGACCAATGTCTCAGTAAAACATGGGGTAATGCTAAGGTAAAAAGCAGGCTTCGGATGTGGCTGGACAGATAATGGCATCTATCTTGGTTTCAGCTGGAAAACTGTGATGTTTTCATCACATTCTCTTCTTCCTGTGCTGCTCACCTTGATAGTCATCTTCTGGAGAAGCAATGCAGTCCCTTGGCGACTCCAGCCAAAACCCTGGGACCTGTCAATGCTCCTTGAGACCACAGGAGCCCAGGAGGCAAAGCTAACTTCTCCTTTTGGAAAAGTTTATGAGACACAGGGCAAGTGAAGTGTTTGGATGACAAGTCCCAGAATCCCCTATCCAGTGTGGCGACTAGCCTTGCTAGGGGATTCTGAGACTTGCAGGCTGAAAAGATGCTGCTGGGTCCCCCCCCCCCTGAGGTTTAATCAAAGGCAAAAGATGCATGCAATCTGAAGAGAAACTAAAGTATTTTCCTGAGATCTGGTGCAAAGGGATGCAAAAAGTTCCATACTGCTCTTACTGACATCACGTGTTCCCCTGTGCCTCCCCTGCGTAGCTCGTGCAGCAGCACCATTAGATTCTCAAGTGGTGCCGGACGAGTGTATGAAGTTTCTCTACAGCTGCTGTCAGGAGGGCTCCTGGTGTTGCTCCGTTAGCTGTTGTTTCTACTGCTTTTCCATTCTGGTTTGCTGGTGGGGAAGGCACAGGACGGTGCTGGCAGAGCAGCTGCTTGACATGGCAGAACCAGAGCATCTGCCTGGCTGGCTCAAGTTTAAAAGACGGGTTACTAATATTGTGCACCATGTTTCTCCACCCCCCCCTTTCGGGAATCTTCAGTTCTTTCCAAAAGTACAGGAAGAAGATATATATGATCCCAGAAAAATCCCCCAAGCTATTGACCAGACCTTCTTATGTCTCCGAAATGCAGCTTGTGCACAACCTTAAGCCCCAAACAGCAGTAGACGAATGGCGAATACTAAAATGATGTCAACAGTTTGTGCAGAAGCCAAAGAAAACACGAAAGGGCCTTTCGTGGCTCCATCCTTAAGTTTGCTAAAGGACATCTGTGAGTAATAAGTCTCTGTTCAGTTGCAGGCCCTACACACAGGGTAGCGCCTCCGAAAGGGTTTTCCTGCCCATTTATTCTGCTTCCTTGGAGGGTCGAGGCGTTTTAACCTGAATATACAGACTCGCAAGGACAACAGCGTGCAGTCTGATCCTCGGCTCGCAGGAAATCCATCTCTCTTTCTGTAATTCTGGCTGATAGATCCAGATATGTTCCAATGATCCTTTTAAACCAGAATTTCTCCAGCACCTATTTCACATCTCTTTATTAATTTTACAGTGTTTTATAGGGCACAATTGCCATATATGAACTGTTTTAATGTCATTTTCTTAGACGTAATTGATATTAATTTAAATGGCAGCCTAGTCCATATTGTTGCTCAATATTTTAGTTATATTTTAATATTTGGATATGCTTCTAAGTCACTTCCTGATCACCAGAAACTATTTCTGGGGCCTCTGACAGGCCTGGGAAGCCCATCAAAGGCCCATTCAGGGCAGTGCCAGGCCTGGGGTAAGTGCAGGAGGCCCCAGACAGCCCCCCCCAAGTCCCGACCCAACCCAGCATCTGCATACCGCAGATTTTCCATTATCACGGGTTGGGTCGGACAAAAGAAAATATTTTTTCATCCAGTGCGTTGTTAGTCTGTGGAACTCTCTGTCACAGAATGTGGTGATGGCATCTGGCCTGGATGCCTTCAAAGGGGGACTGGACAGATTCCTGGAGGAAAAGTCCATCACAGGTTACAAACTATGATGGAGATGTGTCATCTCCAGGCTTAAAACCGGGGTACTTCAAGGACCAGATACAGGTGAGTGGTAGCAGGAGACAGATATCTAGTCTCGTGCGCCCCCAGAGGCATCTGGTGGGGCCACTGTGAGACACAGGAAGCTGGACTAGATGGGCCTTTGGCCTGATCCAGCAGGGCTCTTCTTATGTTCTTAAGTTCTTATAGTGAGAGATTACTGTAGTACCACATGTGAGTAAAATTCTCTTGAAGATCATCTAGCAACATATGAACTCAACCATCGAAAGAGAATTACCAGATGTAGAAGCTGGCTTCCAAAATGGAAGAGGAACATGTGACCAAATAGCTGACTTTCGATGGGTGCTAGATTTGGCAAGGGAATACCAAAAAGGCCTCTACATGTACTTCATTGACTATACAAAAACTTCCTGAAAGAAATTTCAGTACACCTCATCCAACTGATCCAATCTCTGAACTTTGATCAAGAGGCAACAGTAAGGACAGTGTCTGGAGACACAGAATGGCTCAGAATTGGAACAGGCACCTGCCACGGTTGTATTCTATCACCATCATTATTTAACATATATGCAGAAGAGATGACGGGAAGGGCAGATCATTGGGGTCAAAAATGGCTGTAGGAACATCAACAACCTTTGGTATGCAGATGATACAACACTGCTGGAGTAAGAAAGTTCTAGAATGGCTAATCTTAATAGTCAAAGATGAAAGTGAAAAACTTGGATTGTACCTCCACACCAAGAAAATAAAAATAATGACAGTGGCTAAGACCAACAACAAGGTAATTGAAGCAGTAAAGGAGTTTAACTTCCTTGGTTCTAAAATTAATGAAAATGGTGATTGCAATCCAGAGATCAGAAGATGTATAACACTTGAAAGAACAGCAAGGATCAGTATGAATAACATTGGAAAGAATAAAGAACAAAGCGAGGATTACCAGTAAGGATGTTCTATACAGAGTCAAATGTAAAATATCTCTGGAAGTCAAGGTCACCAAACAATAACTGTCATACTTCTGTCATGTTATGCAAGCGACTCACTCGAAAAAACAAACAATTGTGCTAGGATTGGTTAGTGGTAACAGAAGAAGCTGCTGCCCAAGGGCTCACTGGCTTGATACCATTAAAAGAGACACTGGAATTACTTTGATGGAACTAAAAGAAGCTGTGTGAGAGAGGAAGGCGCGGAGAGCAGTCCACAAAAATGACAAAGAGTCGGAGATAGCTGAATGGATGGTAGAAGAGATTCCACCCCCCAACCATCTTATCTGTTGTTTGAGTCTGATATTCATAATGAACAATATTGTTATAGATTACTGTGATCAATCCTCTTTAAATTAAAACCATCTCTCATGCAATAGTCTTCTAGTATTGTAGGTGCTGTAACAGGACCAGAGGTATTGTACTACTGAGTCACAAAATTATGTAACTGAATTAATTGGAACGAATTATGTTTTTTTGCTTAGTTTTTTTCTTTTAATTGTACAGTTAAAATTGGTTTCCCTCTTATAAATTTCTACCGTTATAAATTACAATTCTTTCCAATGTTGAAACTGTACATTTTTATCTTGAAGTTTAAAATTAGGGTGTTCCAGAAAAGGGCATAATGGAGATATGGGAGAAGCAAAGATATTCCTATGTTTATGCCATAGACAAATTAATTCACTACTAAGAGTGGTCTGTATTTTAACCCCATTTCTTAGCAATTGTGAAATGTTTAAATTTTAATATAGGTATGCCCAGCTTAATAGTTATAATGGTGGTAATGGAGAACCCATTATCTGATTCATTTTTTTTTTTTTTTTGCTATACAATAGTTTTATTATGTTTCTGATTAGTTCATATACACCCACATATCTTGATTAGAGATGGGCACGACCAGGAAAAATGACGTTTCGAGTTGTCGTGTGTCGGAGCCGGCCCGTTTCGGCTCGTTTCCATTTGTCGTGAAATTTTTCAAAAATTTGTCGTTCCGTTTGTCGTCTGTTGTTAGTACTGGTTTAGGGGGTAGGGTAGCGGGCTCCTGGAGGCACCTCTCTGGGGTGGGTGCCTCCTCTGGCCCGCTACGTACCAAGTGGCACTGTAGCCATTGCGTACCAAGTGGCACTGGCAGAGGCACCTCTCTTTTGGGTGCCTCTACTCTGACTCACTAAGAAGGACAGCATACTGGCATACAGGTTTAGAGGAACTTTGGACTGGTGGTGAGCAAGGCGAGAGAGGAATGCCTCTGCTGGGCGCCCTATGGTGTACTTGCGTATAGTGCAATGCGAGTACAGATCTGGCTTAGGGTTGGGGTTAGGGCAAGGGCTAGGCTTAGGGTTATGGGGTAAGGTTAGGGTGAGTTAGTGGGCTGCACCTCTGGGTGCCTCTGACCCACTAAGAAGGACAGTGTACTGGCGTATGGGTTCGGGTTCGGGTTCGGGTTTAGGGTTTGGGTTTGTGGGCTTTTAATGCCCTCTCTGGCACACCCAGAAGTCTCAGCAAAACCTGGCCATGCGATTGGTGGAATGGCTCCAAAAATTTGCATGGTCCCACTCCCATCCCATGGCTAGCCCATCACTGCGCCTGCGCAGGTGTAAAAAAATAAAAATAAAATAAAATAAAATAAATAGAGACGTTTTATTGCAAGAAAAACCCACTGCTGCTACTGTAAAAATTCAGGCAGTTAAAATACCTAATTTTCGCATGTTTCTGTGTGGTGCTTTGGTGGGTTTTTGGACTTCAATTTAAAAATAAATATTGCGATCGCCATTTTGGATCCCCCCGCACCGCATGGCATGGCGAGACGACGAGGATGCCCCCAGAGCAGCCCAGGACAGGAGAGGGGGGGAGGCCGGGGACCCCCCCCCAGAAACCACCCCTCTGGTAGGTGCCCTCACTCAGGCAGGCATATTTTCGCCTGCTTTTTTGGCTGGGAATTGGGTTTTTTTGTTTAACTTTTTTTCTGTGCCGCTTGGCATCGCGCGATCGCCGCGATGCCATGAACGACAACGACAAATCAGACCCAATTTTTCTTTTATCGGTTCGAGTTCGAGTTCTGATGGCTTAATTGTCATTTCCTTTTCCGTTACGTAACGGAAACGAGGAACGGAAACGGAAACGAGAATTTCGCCAAGTCGTGCCCATGTCTAATCTTGATAATATTTATGTCGGCCAAAATCTGATTGCATTTTTGCATGACTGTAATGCAGGTTTCAACCTTATTTGAAAATTGCAAGTTCAGATGTAGCCATTTGCTGTTCAACAACACTGAATTCAACAACTCAGCACACAACAGCTGGTGTCTATACTAACTTCTTGACCTGTGGTAACTCTTCAACAAGATTCTTCTCAATTGCAGGTGTAGCTAATAGGATTTTTTTCTGGTTGCCTTGCATTATTGTTTCTTTAAATCTTTATTATTATTTGTTGTTCTTTCATATGGTGCTTTATGTAAATCGCCCAGGGTTCCCTTTGGGAAAAATATATACGAAAGCAGTATACAAATGTAAAAATAAATAAATAAATATAAATATAAAGAAATAAATTTTGGGCATTGTCTGCGGTTTTCCCAAGTCTAACAATCAAATAATTCATTAGTCCAAGAAAGTGACCAATTGTCTGGCTCTTGGTGCTTTAAGTTGCCTTTTAATATCAGGCTTTAGGGCTAGGACTGGGGTTATGAAGCTTTTCATGGTTTGAAAATTCTGCTCCAAGGCTCTCATTCACTGTTAATTCTCAAGCTTTTCTGAAAGAACTTAAAGACTCATATTTGTAAATATTTCCAATCTTTTATTCAGACGTACATAATGACATATGTCCCTCTCTGTATATATATATTTTGAAATCATCTTTTTCATCCTGTTTTATTATTTTTTAAAACATTATTTGCAGTATTTTTCATCATGTCTATTCTCCTAAAAAGCTTTGCTCTCGTTTAAACCTCCGATTTGAGGTGTCCATTAGTCAATTCAGCAATGGGCCCATCACTATTCAAGGCCTCCTGTGAACAAGAGGATCCTGGCGAAATGCTTTCTGTGGGGCCACTCCTGTATCTATAAGTTTCTTCTGTTGGCTTGTCCAGCAGCAGCTTATTTTATTTTATATTTTTTGGCTCAGGAATGGAGGACTATTTTTTTTTTTTTTTACATTTCCCAAAGTGCCATGCATTGAGATTGCGTGAGTTGCTTAGAGACACAATGGGAAATTTTAACAAGGCAGCTTTGACTGCTCATCACACAGGGTGTGGGGTGGTGGTGAAGAAAGACTGTAGGCCAGCAGGCCTTCCCACGGGACAAGTGCTACTGCTGCTTCTGTCATCTTAGTTTAGAGCTCTTGTCTCTTCTCTTTTTGTACCACATATTGAAATGAGATTGACCTCTCTGTATCTTATCACTTTTATGTTTTTTAATGTATGTTTTAATTAATTGGGTTTATCTGGAAGTTGAGTCATGGCAACTGGACTCCTTTTCTTGAGAGATTGAAACGTTTTGCTGTTCATCCAAGCAGCTTTGTCAGTCTGAGGAAGGTTAGTGGTGAGACCTCCATTTTATAGTTGAAACCCCAGACAAATCAAAAACACTTCACACCTCCACCAGCAAGGCCATAGGTAACAACCCATACTTAATGGGTGTTTGGAAAGGTTGCATAGGTGGAACTTTCACACACCCTAAGCCATTATCCACCTAATGAGCCTATTCAGATAATGGTCCACCTATGAACCTATTCAAGCTATTGTCCACCTAACAAGCCTATTCAGGCTTTTGTCCAATTTATGAGCCTATTCAGTCCAGGGTGATGTGAAACCAAGGTGAACTACAAAATGGAGGACTTGCCACTAACCTTCCTAAGACTAACAAAGCTGTTTGGATGAGCAGCAGAACATTTCAGTCACTCAACAAAAGAAGTCCAGTTGCCATAATTCGACTTCCAGATAAATTCACCTGGATGACTGAGAATCTTCACAGACATTTTGAGAGTTGTGTGTGTTAATCATGCAAACTGTGCAAAATAGTGCTCTCGCTAATCAAATGATTTGTGAAATATATTTATATAAATATGAATGAATGAATGAACTGAGTCCACACATTCACATCAAAGGGTATTTGTACACGACCCCTAAACTCCGCCGCAAATGGGTGCCAGCTCCGGAGCTTACAATTGTTTCCCCACCAGCTCCGGAGTTTGCAGGAAATTAAGTGCGACCACGCCCACCTAAGCGCATCCCAGCACACTTTTCATGTACCTGCTCTCGGAGGGTGAAAATCCCTGGATCCTGATGTAATCTGGCCAGTGCCGGCTCTCCTCGCTTCTGTTTTTTTTTTTTTTTTGCCTCACACCCCATTAAGAGAAGGAATCAGGACGACGACAGGGCGGCTTCGGAGGTGAGCCTGCATTTTTCTTCTCTTTTTTTCTCCCTCCCCTCACGCAGGCAGGAGCAA
The DNA here is from genome assembly GCA_023846285.1 of Phrynocephalus versicolor. Taxonomy (NCBI): domain Eukaryota; kingdom Metazoa; phylum Chordata; class Lepidosauria; order Squamata; family Agamidae; genus Phrynocephalus; species Phrynocephalus versicolor. The sequence continues at coordinate 25,178,121 of JAHTLZ010000237.1, read as the reverse complement.
GGAAGTGCGGAGGGGTGGGGATGCAGGAAGAGCAACGAACTCCCAAGATCTCTGGTCCGAATTTAAGTGGTCAGCGGATCTTAGGGGTTGTGTAAAAAGGCCCAAAGCTGCAGTCCCTGCTCTGTATCTTCAGGAATTTGTGAGATTATGCTTTGATTTATTCACATGAGCTCGGGTTGGTATGTACACATTTGGCGGGAGCAAAGCTAGAAAGAGTGGGCAATGAGATGGACGAATAGTGTTAAGTAAGTTAATGAGTGTGTTAATAAGCATAAATAAAAAATGAGTGCTATCCGAAACAAGAACCCTGTGAAATGATTGCAATGAGAAAACCAGTAGATTGCTAAAATAAGTAAATGAATATGATGAGAGTAAATTACCTGCGCTCAGAAAACTCAAGGGAATCCATGACAGCTCAACTTTCACCTGCCTTCTTAACCAGAGAGAGACAGAGAGACAGAGAGAGAGAACCTTATTCCCCTCTCTGTGTATTATGTGCATATATGAATACAGCTTATTCTCCTTGGCTCCATGTGGACTGTACTTGGTGAGACAGAATACAGCACCCTTGCATAATAACCAGGCAGAATTGGGGGAGGGGGGTTATCGGCCAAAACAGTGACTGAAATCCTGTTGGTGTAACCATGCTTGCAGAAGGCTGATGATCTCATTTACAAGGGGAATGTTGGGAAGTTTACCATATCCTATTTCTGTTCTGTGACTCCCATGGCTTCTGGATAATCCCTTTCATTGTGTGGAAGTGGTAAGAATTACTGAAAAAGAAAGAATAAACCTTCAGTTACCCAAAGTCACTGCTAGTAGGATTGCAGTGGCAATTTTTTGTAATAATTCTTCCTCCTTTCTTGCAGTTTCCAGACAATATGTTTTCCCAAGCTATGAGGGAGACCCTGAGCATGACGTTAGTACTGAATAATTTCTGCTTTTTCTTTTTGTACTGTCAGTTTGTGATGTGTTTGTTGGTTCAAGAAGTGCAAATCATACACTTCTCAGCATTCCCCCCATCCCTACACTAATCACCAATGCAACAGGCAGAAATAAAGATTCCACCCCCCCTCCTGTTTCCTAGTGCCGGCACCGGCAGTAGTGGCAGCCAGCTGGATTAAATAGTTCCACTACTGCAAATAAAAAGAAGGGATTTACAGTGATGAATTTATAGAAGGGTCATTACCCTTATAAAAACAACAGCGAACAGCTTGGGGAATGGGTAAGAAAATGAGACAAGGTCCTTCTTGGGCCCAGAGTGGGAATACAGAAGAGAGCTCCCTATAACTTCTTTCTTTCCCTTCTGAGTTACCACAGTAGCTGTCAAGTGCAAAGAGGGTGGATTTCTCCTTCTGGCATCAACTGGGATTAAGAAATGCAGTGCAGTCAGGGAGTTGAGTAATTGAAGAGTTTGCAGAATGTTTCTTGAGCGATTTGCACATTTAAAATAGAGGACAATGACAGACTCCACTTAGACGTCGTCCTTCTAAAGTGCCCGAAAGGGAGAAATTATCATTTTATCCATCCCCACAGTCAGCCGAAGCAGAAGCATTAAGCAAACTTCCCCCTAAATAGCACCTACAAGTCATAGGACCTGAGCTAGCAGCTGGAGTAGAAGTGTTTTTGTTCGGACATTGTAATAGCATCCTAAGACACAGGTGGGGTTTCCCCCTATGGCCCTCATCCAGTTCTAGCAAAGGGACCTCCGAGGGCACAGGGAGGAGAGGGTGGAGGGAGGGCAGGCCTAGCATCTTTGCTTAGGCATGTGCCAAAGAGACAGGCTCTTGGCTCAACAGTGGCCTCTCCATCCTCTCCTGTCTTCTCCCCTTGTCCAAAGAGGCACCAGCAAGAAAACAGTACCATCATCCCAGGCAAACACTGCTATTGCAGTGGCCTTTTAAAATTTTTGCTCCTGTGGTTCTGGCAAAATGCTGCTATGGAAGAAGGAACTCCAGGAAATTGCAGGCGGATTAACACAGTACAGTAATGTTTGCTAGTGAGACCAGCGTTTGCTCAAACCCTCCGCTTGGCAGCCGTCCCTGTATTAGCTGACATGAAATTATTGCCAGCTACACCATTCCTGTTGATATGGGACAGAGGGGAATTTACTGGCTGCGCCCCCCATGTGGCTTCCTGCCAACGTCAGGGTGCTGAAGGGCCCACCATGGGGAGCTACCAAGGCCCTGCCAAATATGGAGCTGGACCCACGGCATCGATTGTAACCACTGGATATCTCAGAGACTTAGTTCTCTGAATGCAGAGTCAGAGACTGGGAATTCAATTCCACCCTGTGCTCCCCATGGACTCAATCACCCATCAAGTCCCTTCCAGCTAAGCAGTTCAAAGGTGTTGGTGGTGGTGGTGGTGGTGGTGATGTGCTCCTGTATGCAAAACAAAACAAACAAAACAAAACAACAACTATTTCTGTTATATTAAATCAGACTGACAATGCATCTCATTTCTTGTGATCGACAGTGAGAGAATGCAAACTCAGAGTTCAGATCTGATTTTTGTTCAGACCTGTTAAATTGGCAGGCCATTCAACTTGGAACTTGGTGCATACGGCACATGGACCCTCCCTTTGAACTTCAGACTTTCTGCAACGTAGGTAGTGTCTAAAGCGTTCCAGAGGTAACTTGCATTCTACAGCTCATGTTCAACCCTCGCACAAACTTGCTAAGGCAATGCCTATGTCTTTCCTGGATCCATCACATGTATAGTTCAGCACCATTTTAATCAGAAGTGTGTGTGTGTGTGTGTGTGTGTGTGTGTGTGTGTGTGTGTGTGTGTCTCTGTGTGTGTGTCTGTGTCTGTGTCTGTGTCTGTGTCTGTGAGAGAGAGAGAGAGCAGGGCCGGCGCTTCCATTAAGGCGAACTAGGCAAGTTGCCTAGGGTGCCAAAATGGAGGAGCGAGGGCGCTGGCCAGCCTGCTGCCCCCCCACTGCTGGCCACTGCCGTCCGTCCCCCCACCGCCCGCCAGCTGCCCGTTGCCATCTGCCCATCGCTGCCCGTCACCCCCCACGCCCATCGCCGCCCGCCCCCATGCCCGTTGCCGTCCGTCCCCCGCACCCGTCGCCGTCTCCTGTCATCTGCTGCCCCCTGCTCCCCCACCGCTGCCTTGCCACCACCCTGCCCACCCCCACCCCCTGCCACCGCCTTCCCTGCCCACCAACCGCCCCTCGCCTAGGGCGCAAAAAAACCTAGCACTGGCCCTGAGAGAGAGAGAGAGAGAGAGAGAGAGAACTAGCTCTAATTTACACTGGATGGTTTCCAATAGATTGGCATGGATTTCTGGCTCTTAATAAATATTGAACATAAGAACATAAGAAGAGCCATGCTGGATCAGGCCAACGGCCCATCTAGTCCAGCTTCCTATATCTCACAGTGGCCCCACCAGATGCGTCTGGGAGTGCACGAGACTAGATATCTGTTTCGTGATATCACTCCCCGGCATCTGGCCCTTGAAGTACCCCGGCTTTAAGACTGGAGATTACACATCTCCATCATGGTTTGTAATGATGTTAATATGGATGCTGCAGAGGGATAAGCACAGTTATCCCGAAGTGTGAGAGAATCCTCCTTCCCTCCTGTACTAATTGTGGCACATGCTCCAACACAGACTGATGGAGCTGCTTGGGTGAGCAGCGAAACCTTTCGACCTCTCAAGAAAAGAAGTCCAGTTGCCATGACTCAACTTCCAAATAACCTCACCTGGATGAGACAAGATCCTTCTTGTCTCATCCAACTCCCAGATAACCTCTCCTGGATGACTGAGAATCTTCCCAGACATGCTCCAACTGTCAGAGTATTTAGCAGTTTGTTCTGCCAGTGAAAGCAAAGACTTGTTGAACAACTACATAGACAGAAGCAGAAACAGAAAAAGTCAGGGCTTACTTAAAACAAAACAGCTATATTACATATATACACAGATAATTTACATGGAGACAAATCAACAGCATAACAACATTTCATCACACAGGGCATACATAATTAGCACATAGCATAGAGAATGGGTGCCTTACTCACAAAGGCCCATTGAACACTGATTAACAGAGCACTTTTATATATTTGTCTGTCCAATCAGGTAACACATTGCATCACGGCTATTGCATTGCCTTGCATCAGCCAAACCCATTTAATCCCATTCCTTACACCTGCAGTCTAATAGAAAAAAAACCTTTAGTCTGAATCACTGAGACTTTGCACATTTGCAGACTCCATCTTGGAAATCAATTAAATACATACAGACTATTTATTTATATACCTGTCTAATACATAGTTTCACTAACTAGTATCTGACACCAACACAGCAGGGACTCATGATGACTCCTGCCTGCCTTAAGTTATAGAACTCACCTGGGGGTGGGGTGGGGGTTAAAGTCTTATTATATGGAAGCACTGCAGGCTCCGCTCATTTTTCATGCTGGGCTCAAAATGTTTTATCTTATTCCTACTAGATTGGGCTTGGATTGGTGAATCTTAACATTCCAATAAAAGACAAATTAGGTCCCTGAAGCCCAAAGACCCCATCCCGAAATTCAACCTCTATTTCTATCATTGTCTTACAACACTCTTCAAAGCACTCTCTAGTAGTTCTATGGAGTATGTTTTCTTCCCGGGACTCTGAGTTGGCTTCCTACGTTTATATCGAAACCTTCCCTAACTGCCCCTAGATTTTCAAGGCCCTGTGTCAAATAAGGGACCCGCTGGGAGGTCTCACAATTATTCCAGGAAAACTGTTTAAGAACAAGCAAGCCGGGCAAGTTTGTTGCCAAATTACTTCAGGTATGTCAAAGTCAAAACCAGAATTGGGAGAGATTCTGCCATTGTTCCTTTGTTCAGAATGAAACGTATGCATATGCTGGATGAGGTGGAAAGGACCTGCTTGTAACTCAGTCAGTGAGACTCATCATCTGAGTAATAGACACTGCACCATGCTAATAGTTACTCTGGCTCCAGACTTTCAGATTTTGGATGATTAGTTTGGTGGAGCAGGCTGTGTAAACTGCACCTGCCCATCATTTCCATGTCTCCCCTGAAATATTACATAGGTCTCTCCCTCTGAAAATAAATGAGTAATATGACTCATGTCTCAAAATGTGTCTTTATATGTATATCAATCCCTCCCTCTTTCTCCTGCCTCCCTAAGGTATCCACCTATCCCCTTCCCTAAAGCCTTAAACAGACATTGATAACTAAGCTATTTGCCTTTTATTTTTACCTCAGTGAAAGAGATTACCTTCCGATCCCTTCTTTTCTTCTTTATTTTGCTCACAGCAACAAACCCAAGTGGCGTCCAATAAGCAAAAGTGAGGTATAATTAAACATCTGAGATGTGCTAATTTATTAGACACAAACAAAATCACCTTAAATTAGCTTAGCTTAATAAATGTTGCTACCAAAAGGTTGATTTCCCCTCAGAAGATGGCATGAGGTGGCACACATGTGTCTTAACATGCCAGTCTCTATGGCCACTGTTGCTTTGAACTATAGGGATGGGCCACAGAAGATGTTTAATAATAACATAGAATATCTTTGAGCTTGTGCCATAATTAATAAAGGAGGAAAGGACTCTACCTCATTTCAGGATACTTGTTTTTATTTTGCCAGAGTATTCATGCCAACATCAAACCAAACTTTACTAAAAGAACTTCCAGTTTGTTCCAGGTAGGCTTAATCCAAAGGTTGGGTCCTTACATATATTTCTGAAAGCTTCTTTATGTACTTGTTTGTCCCAAAAGGTCTTCAAAACGTAAGACCCAGAATTTTGGCATGGGTGCTATAGAGCACCAGCACAAATGCTTAAGTAGGCTATACCTTGAATCCAGCATAGATCATACTGCTTTCCCAGCTTAAATACCGTAACTGGATCAGTAACATCTTGAAATTAGATCCCTCCCACCCTGTTGTTTGCGTCTTTACCTCAAAACATTTCTGAAAAGATAAACCACTTTAATGTATATTATTGATTGCCCAACTTACAACACTGCATCAGTCATGTGTCCATGGTTCCTGTAGAACCCAGAAAGAGCTCACTGATCACGTGCTTTCAATAGCACCTGAGCACTGGAATCTGTCTGGTTCCCCCCTGCCCCAGTTTAAGATGGAACAAGTGAGTAAGTATAGGGAAGGGAGAGGGAGAGATTAGTGTGAAAGAGTTGGGCAAGAGAAAAGGGAAAGTACACTGGAGTGAAAATGGAGCCCATGTTTTTTTTTTTTTACATGAGGTGAATGAATGAGTACAGGAGTGGAGGATTCAGAACTCAGGGGGTTTAGGGGGAGAGGATGGAACTAATAGATGACTCACGGCAGAAGCTGGAAATATTCTCTAGTAGAACTGAAGACCTAAGTAACTTTACCTTGTTTCTCTAGGCACCTCCTCTTTGAGCGTACATACTCTTACTTAGGAATAGGTCCCATTAAACTAAAAGAGATGAAGTCTGTAAAAATTACTTAAAGACAGAGCGAACGAGCCACAGCCACTTTGAGTAATTATTTAAATTAAGAAAAACTAATATGAAAGCTACATACAGAAAAGCAGGCATATTGTACAACACATGTAACATTTTACAGCACTGGAAAACCATCCTAAAAGATAAAATTAATAGGCACATAGAAGAGAAGGCACTGCTGAAGGAAAGCCAACATGGCTCTGCAAGGACAAATCATGCCTCACTAATCTTTTGGAATTCTTTGAGAGTGTCAACAAGCATGTGGATAAGGGAGATCCAGTTGACATTATTTATTTGGACTTTCAGAAGGCTTTTGACAAGGTCCCGCACCAAAGGCCCTTGAATAAACTTGCCAGTCATGGAGTCAAGGGACAGGTCTTGTCCTGAATCAGCAACTGGCTAAGGGACAGGAAACAGAGAATAGCTCTAAATGGACACTTCTCCAAGTGGAGGGAGGTATAAAATCATACATGGTGTGAACAAAGTAGATAAGGAAAAGCTGTTTTCCCTATCGCACAATGCTAAAACTAGGGGGGCACTCCATGAAACTTTTGGGTGCTAGATCTCAAACAAATAAGAGAAAGTACTGTACTTTTTCACCCAGAGGATCACTGGTCTGTGGAACTCCCTGCCAGAAGAAGTGACTGGTGACAGCTGTCAGCCTTGACAGCTTTAAGAAAGGATTGAACAAGTTCATGGAGAACAGGTGTATACTATCGATAGCTATAATTATGGATGCCTAAGGAAAGCCTTGGGGTTGGAGAGATAGGCAGGAGCTCTCTCAATGCCATTTGCGGGGAATCGTAAGCAGGTGAAGACATCTGCTTGGGAATATTCTGAAGCAAATGGTGAGCTGTTGTGTGAGATAGAATGATGGACCGGATGGGCTGTGGCCTGTTCCAGAAAGGCTATACATGTTCTTATGTTCTTATGGATGGATAGCTCAGTGAGGGGGAGGAGCTGACGGTGGGGCCCTCAACTGACCAGATTAGATCTATGAGCCAGAAACTCTGGTCACTTATCATCGACTACCCTGTTGTTGTTGTTGTTGTTGTTGTTGTTGTTGTTGTTGTTGTTGTTG
>JAHTLZ010000237.1:25143716-25162488 GCA_023846285.1 Phrynocephalus versicolor | reverse complement strand
CCATCCCTTTAGGCTGAAGCAATCTTTCACTGGGGTGACATTATCACTGCCACAAAACTTCTGAACAGGTTATATCATTGATTGTCATTCTTTTGCATTAAACGTGAGTATTTTTTGCATTAGATCTGTTTGCACAAAAGGCATTTTGGATCCCGGCAGAGACCTTGTACCTCTGACCAGATCTTATTTGTTGGTTTTATTGAACTTAATATTTTCCAGTATGCCTTTGCCTCTTTACATGTCCACCACATATGGTAAAAAGTACCACAATCATGTTTACATTTCCAACATTTAGGTGAGCAGTTACACATCTTAGATAAACCATACCCCTCCCCCTTTGTCCCCCCCTTAAAAACCCAATAAAATTACTTAATTTAAAAAAATGAACTTAATATTTTGTTGAACTTAATGTTTTTCTGTACTGTTTTTAAGCCCCCCCCCTCTCTCTGTGTGTGTAAATCAACTGAGAAACACAAATACAATCGTAATTGTGTTAAAGAAAGGCTAACCATCTTTATGGTACCTAAATGTTGTTGGGTGCTGTCAATGCTTTTTTCAGTTACTTCCAAATAATGTGGCTGAAATAAAAGTGTAGCATTGCTGCATGGCACTATTACACACCCATTTTACTGCATTCACTACCACTTTCGAGAGGCGGAGATGCAATAAACAATCCTGAATGTTGGAGGCAAATGATCTCCCTCTCCAAACATGTTGTAGATTATTTTCAATGCGCAATGGACAGAATTAGGTTCCAGATGCTATATACTATTTCATGGTTCTTGTGTTTTCTGTAGTTTTGATTGACAGGAATGATTGGTTCATGCTGGACAGACTGAAAATCACCCAAGTCCAAATATGTCTCTCCCAGCCAAAACTCCTAAAGACAGCCTATAACAGTGCAAAAACTCCAGCACTTCTTAGGGAGACTGGAGGTGATGTAATTCAATTGAAAGCACATCATTATGAATAACAAGGAGCCCAGATCCAACATGAACCACCCAGAAGGATCAGGAGCTGCAGTTCTTCTCGCCCCCTGCAGCCACCTCCATCTGCAGAAATTCTCATTAATTGTGCCATTTTGATGGTGGATTTGGATTTGAAATTGGAATCATTTTGATCCTAAAATGTTCATATATGTGTGCTTCTGTTTGCATACCATAGATGTGCGTTAAGAGACCCCTGGGCTCATGAAAAAGTATACTGCTGCCCCATTTATAATTCCCAAATCGATCAGACAGAACTATTTTCCTTGCAAAAATACATGCACAGACATATGTTCACATTTTACTTTTTCATTCTTGTAATTTTTCATTGGGTTCCATCTTGAGTTTTGCTTCTTTTGCTTTTCTTGCTAATTTGGGACGGGTCCCTCATCTGTTTTGAATCAAGGTGGCAGCCTCGTCCAATATAGATGACTTGCAGGAAGTAACCCTCATATGCACTGTGGATTTGACAATGAAGAAATAGCAGGCAGACCCCCCCCCCATTTCTGAGAATCGGCAGCTTTCAAAAGAGGTGCAGTAAATATAAACCTGCACCAACAGAGTTGTCTGGTGCTACTTGGCCACTGTGTTAAAGCAGGCACCTTCATTCAGCAACTAACATCAATCTGGCATACTTATTTAATTCTATACCCTGCCTTTCTTCCTGTAGAAGGGACCCAGACAGTTTAGAAATGATTTAGAAATACAAATAAAATGAACTTCTACTACACCAACATTATTATCTGAAACAGTGAAAGTCTCATCTGAATCAGATGCCAATCTTATGTGAAAATGAATATCTTTGTAATTATTTCACAGGTAAAATATATATGATACACATTAAAGAGACAGGAAATACTGCTAAGAGGTTTAGTTGCAGTTTTTGGTTTAAAATGATTACAGGTAGGATCTGCAGAGTCTAAATATAGAGATAGCCAAAAATGCTCCTTCAAATATTGAGACTCAGGTATTTATATTTATCTACGTCTATTTATTTTTTCCTATCTTTTCCTCAACCAAATAATTTTGCTCATCTCATTTGTAGAATACAAATTTTGAATATTCCTAAAGCTTAGCACTTCTTGTCAGTTATGAAACAACTTTAATTCAACAATGTTAGCAATAAGGTTGCATTTTTTTTAAAAAAAATGGTTAATAATACGTTTAATATTTTATTGGTTGATAATACATTACTAAGCAGAAGTAGGAAAAATCAGCCAAATATGCGTTATCTAGCACTTATGTGGCCTAAACGGATCTGGAAGAAAGTTTCTTTAAAGCATAAAACATTTACTCATAAGTAAATGAAATTAGGAAGTGTGTGCAAGCCAAGTATTACTGATAATGACATGCTGGAAAGATGCCACATGAGCATCAATGGTCAATGAACTAAGAGTGAAAGTCCCATTACTTAAGTCCTCCGAAGATGTTGAATTTTGCCAAGAGGTATAAAAGAATAAATGAAGAGAAATTACCTCAGTAATGGCCACCCATAGAAAAAGATGAACAGTTGCCACCTGTTATTTTTATGGAGACAAATTATGTGATAATGTAACATCGTACTTAGCAGTAGCAGCAATCCAAAAAGTAAATAACACACAATTGCTACCCATTACTCTAATAGCATCAAGACTAAAGGAAAGAGGAAAACATGATTATGAGCTAATGATAAAGAGCTTTCTCTAAGAGAAAGATTTGTGGGACAGGAGGGTTGAGGCGCACTTCTCTACCCATTGTTTGGTCCTCGGTCACTGTAACAAATACCAAGACATAGCTGTACCTGAGGAAAATGTTCTGAAGCCTGCTATTTGGTATCCACCATGAAAATCAAATTGTTCGTGGCTCGAATCCTGTTGCTCAGCACAGTAAATCACGTGTAGAAGAGAGGACCCCAGATGGAACCATTATACACAACATACAAGGGAGTGGGGCAAACACGACAAGGGGGATCTCTTGTATAGTGTATATAGGGCTGGGACAAATCATGGAAGTGAAACCATGGATATCAGTCCTGTAGACATGGAGGGTCTTACTGAGGAAGTGACCTGCCAAGCCGTCACTGGTTCTGCAGGCCTACTGTAGTTGCAGCTTACTGCACTAAGGAACAGGATTTCAGCTATAGTGTTTCACTCATATTCTGTCACAAGCCATGCATTGATGCTGTCGGGATTTGTACAAGGAAAATGCTCACAATTTGTGACACTAGCACTCTGCTCTCTGCATCATTTCAAACTTATTTATTTATTTATTTATTTATTTATTTATTTATTTATTTACAGTATTTATATAGCTTCTATGCTGCCCACTACTCAAAAGTCTCTGGGTGGCTCACGATCAAAATAAACAATTAAAACATCAAATTTGCAATAAAATTAGAACAATAAAACATATAAATACAATATATACAATACATTAAAACACAGCACTAAAATTGCCATCAGGACCCACAATCATCAGTTAAAAAACTTCTGGAACAGGACGGATTTTACCTGGCGCCGAAATGTAATCAACGTTGGTGCCAGGTGGGTCTCACTTGGGAGGGCATCCATAGCCTGGGGGCAGCTGCCGAAAAGGCTCTATACCTGCAAGCCATCCCTTTCACCTTCTTGAGGGATGGCTCTTTCAGGAGGGCTCCCTGGCTAGATCTTAATTGCCAGGTAGGTTCATATGGAAGGAGGCAGTCCTTCAGGTATCTAGGTCCTAAGCTGTTTAGGGCTTTATATGTTAAAATAAGCACTTTGAATTGGGCTGGGGCAGCAACTGTTAGCCAATGAAGGTTATACAGAATCAGCGTGATGTGTTCCTTGGTGGCCCTGCAACTCACTGAGTGATGGGCACAAACACACCAGCCTTCTCCGACTTCCCCTCCCCACCTAAAGGTCAAAAGAAGCCCCAGATTTCCTTAAAACTCAGATGGCAGCCCAAGGCCTTATTCCCCTATTTCATATCAATGTATCATCATGTGATTATGGCACTCATGGAGGCATCCTCCTGTTAACTGCAAATAATATTATTCCTTCTGTCTCCTGGACAAGGCAACTGCTTTTCCCTGCAATGTCTGAAGGCATTTGGAAGGCACCAGTGTTTTACTGGTGCTTTTGAAATAGGAACAGGACTTAAATTAACAATACTGTAGCTGATTTTCTTTAGCCGGGGGGGGGGGGCGGCATTAGCTAAGTGATGAAGAGTTACCATTTTTAAATAAAACTGTTTTTTAAAAAAAAACATTTTAAATACAAAGGCTTTCTTTGTATTTTAATGAAAGCCAATCACTTGACAAACAAGTAAAATAGATACCAGTAAAATGAAAATTGCATATAAATGCTTCTATGGGCTCTTTTCTCATTTATCCTTCTGAAATTGTGAGTTTATATACATCACAAGGCAATATGAATGTGGGAACTGACATAATCATACACAATTAGTTCAGTATAATGAAATTAAGGGACCTTGTGCTCTGTTTAGAAGAGACTTAATTGCCGATTAGCTGGATAGAAGAAGCTAATGTAGTCTTCTCATTTGAGTGGAAGAAACTGTCAAGTAGCTGATGTTTTCCAGGGATTGTAGGTCCAAGATACAAAATAATTGTGTTGGCGAGAAAAAAAAACTGGTGAGTCATAGATTTCTTCTAGGGACATCAGAGAATTACTTGTCACTCCACAACTATCCTAAAAGTATAAAACCATAAAATCTGTCAAGTGTGGCACTGTACAGTCAAGCCCTATAAATGATCCTAGGCCCCTGGAGGAAGCAATGGTAATAGACCTCTATTCTCTATGGAGCCTGTATGTCTTCTTGAAGACTCCCGCCCTCCTTCTCTCTGTCACACAAAACCCTCTTGGCATGGGAAAAAATGTGGCATACGGCCTTCCATTTTTCTTGCACCTGGAGATGCTAGTGTCGCGCGCCATAAAGCTACCTGCTAAAATTAGCATTATTCAACAAAGGAGGAATCACAGTAAACATAGCATCCATTTTGAGCTACAAATGACTTGGCCATGAGCTATTCTCTTCAGGGCATTGATTTGTGGATATCCTTCAAGCTGTTACTCACAAGGGGAGGCCTACAGGAGGCGAGAACCCATCATATTGGTTGGCAGGGAGAGAGAGATATGTGCTCTGAGATACTCCCCAGTTCCTGAGGATGCTGCCAATTCCTTGCCAAGTTCCATTTTTTTGTCTGTGGACCATCCCCTTAGTACAGTAGGACCCCCATATCCACTGATTCAGTTATCCACAGTTGGCAGAGGAAAAAATAAATAAATAATTCAGCAGCCACAAAGCAAGCTACTGTCACAAAGAGCAGCTATAAAGCAAGCTACCGTTGCAAAACAGCAGCTGTAAAGCAAATTACTATTGCAAAACAGCAGCTGTAAAGCAAGTTACTATCACAAAACAGCAGTTTTGGGGACATTTTGGCGTTCTCTCTTATCCACGGTTTTCATTATCCACGGGATGGCTTGGAACCAATCCCCAGCGGATACTGGGGTCCTACTGTATCTCGAAGGAGAAGTGAGAATGTCTCCTGGTTCCTTCATTTAGACCAGTGGTTCTCAACCTGTGGGTCCCCAGAGGTTCCTGGACTGCAACTCCCAGAAATCCCTTCCAGCACAGTGAGTGGCGGAGGCTTCTGGGAGTTGCAGTCCAGGAACATCTGGAGACCCACAGGTTGAGAACCACTGATTTAGACAATACTGATCCCCAAACACTGCTGCAGTCATTTGCTCTAACCTACACACATGCAGCATTGTACACTCTCCTCCAAACACTTGAACTGGAATTCACATAGCACTACCCACAGGAATTGAGCCACTTAATCAAGAACACAAGCCAGAGGCCCGGGTGTTTGGACATGTCCTAGTCCAGTGATGGCGAACCTTTTAGAGACCGAGTGCCCAAATTGTAATTCAAAACCCACTTTTTTTTTTTTTGCAAAGTGCCAATGCATCAATTTAACCTATATACAAGTGGCTATGAAGGGGCGATGTCGGGTGCCCACAGAAAGGGCTCCGAGTGCCACCTTTGGCATCCGTGCCATAGGTTCGCCAACACTGTCCTAGTAATTTCTCTTTACCTGGAAAAAACTGTAATGTTTAGTATAAGAGCATCATTCAATCAGATCCTAAAAATGTCTACAGTCTGTTGGTGCTGGATATGTGTGCGTGCAGAGCAGTAGAAGCATGCTAACTTACAGTCATGCTCTGTTCTTTGTTATCAGTTGCAAATTAACTCCTGTTGGAGGCAAAATGTTGCATGTTGGAGTGCAGGTGAGTTGGCTACCATAATGGTAACTTTTAAACTCCAGGCGCTAGACATGGGCATGACTCGGCAAAATCCTCGTTTCCGTTTCCATTTGTCGTTTCCGTTACCTAACAAGGAACGGTAATGACAATTACTCCGCTCCAGCTTGAACCCAACCCGATAAAGATAAATTGGGTCTGATTTGTCGTTGTCGTTCATGGCATCGCGGCGATCGCGCGATGCCAAGCAGCACAGAAAAAAAGTTTTAAAAATTAAAAAAAAAAACCGATTCCCGGCCATAAAAGCAGGCGGAAATATGCCTGCCTCAGTGAGGGCACCTACCACAGTGAGGGCACCTACCAGAGAGGGGTGGTTTCTGGGGGGGGGCTCCCCGTGGCCTTTCCCCCCTCTCCTGGGCTGCTGGTACCAGGCGGGGGGGCATCATCGTCGTCTCCATTTGCCATGCGGTGGGGGGGATACAAAATGGCAACCGCAATATTTATTTTTAAATCGTGGTCCAAAAACCCACTAAAGCACCACAGAAACATTTGAAAATTAGGTATTTTAAATGCCTGATTTTTTATAGTAGCAGCAGTGGGTTTTTCTTGCAACAAAATGTCTCCATTGATTTTATTTTATTTTATTTTTATTTTTATTTTTTTACACCTGCGCACGCGCAATGATGGGCTGGCCATGGGATGGGACCATGCAAATTTTTGGAGCCATTCCACCAATCGCATGGCCAGGTTTTGCTGAGACTTCTGGATGTGCCAGAGAGGGCATAAAAAGCCCACCAACCCTAACCCTAACCCTAACCCTAACCCATACGCCAGTACACTGTCTTCTTAGTGGGTCAGAGGCACCCAGAGGTGCAGCCCACTAACCCACCCTAACCTTAACCGTAACCCTAAGCCTAGCCCTTACCCTAACCCCAACCCTAAGCCAGATTCCTACGCAAGTACACTTCCCTTCTTAGTGGGCCAGAGTGGTGCATCGAGAGGTGCCTCCAACTCCCGACCCACTCCCTCCCTAAGCGTAACCTGTACGCCAGTACGCCAGTATGCTTTCCTTCTTAGTGAGTCAGAGAAGCGCTGACGAGGTTCCTCTGACACACTAACCCCCAACCCTGGCTAATATGGCTAACATAATGTTCTTAGTGAGACAGAGAAGTGCCGACGAAGTTTCCTGTCACACTAACAACCCAACATAATTGGTACGCAGCGGCTACGTGTTACGCTTCCCTTCCCTTCTGGGTCAACTCAGAGGCACCCAGAGAGGTTCCTCCCAGAGCCCACCCCTCCCCCTAAACCACTGTACAAACGACAGATGACAAACGGAAACGACAAATTTTTGAAAAATTTCACGACAAACGACCCGAAACGGGCCCGTCCCGACAAACGACAACTCGAAACGTAATTTGTTCTGGTTGTGCCCATCTCTACCAGGCGCTTATCATGGAAGTCCCTGCAAGCCCCAATCTGGCCCTCCCAAATTCAGCAGCTATACTGACCCACAGCAGCATATCTGTGCTAACAGGTTTCATCTCCCATGGGTGTGGGTATATTATCAAGTTGAATGGGTCTTTCAATCCAAAATCATGCCAACCAAAAATGCAAGGATAATAAAAGATGGTCGTTAGGAAATTGATTCTCAGTCATCTCCACTTCTGTGACAATTACAGCTAGCTGTGAAGGGGAAAGGAAGAATGAAGCAGTGTGCCAGATGAATACATCACTCCTGATAATTAAAAGTTCCTGGCATAATGACTGTAGAAGGCCTACCTCTACCACACCACAGGAAATTCCTAGAGTATTAGATTTTCAGTGGTGGCCAGACCTGCTCTCTGGGCAAAGTATGCAACCTACAGCAGGTACACAGATTACCCCCATTTTTTTAAAAAAAAAACTTTTTTGATTGTTTTTAGTTCAGCAGTGTTTTAATTGTATAGAACTGCATTTTAAGATATTATTTGTTGCATGTTTTATCTGACACAAGGGAAGAATTGGGAGGGGGAATGTTAAAATGGATGTGGCAGGTGAAATGTAGTTATGCAGAAGTACATACCGTACATGCACATTTTCCTGAAGATTTTAAGAATTTCTGAATATCTGGGGTGAACCAAATGTAAGACAGGAAAAATGACTGATGGGAAGATTAGTCTGTCTCCTATTTGCAGCGTTGCAGACGGGATGGCAAGGCAAGAGAAGCGGGTTGCTCACTATAATCAGGATGTGGCTCTTTCTAAGCATCCAAGTGTTGTGTAGTGAATAGAGTGACAGACTAGGACTCAGGATATTTGCATCTTTGCTTCACTATAGAAACACAACATGAAGGGAGGCCATCGACACTGACAAAACCTTAAATATCTCACACACTTTGAGAACCTTGCAAGGACCTTTATGGGTGTGATGCAATGTAAGGCACATAATATTCAATTCACCAATATTTGCCAATTGCTACCACTGTCATTGGCTTGCTGAAAGTCAACAATTTCTCATACAGCACATTTATCTCTCCCACACATTTTGAGGTCTTGGTTTCTGATATTTTTGACTTGACTCTTTGGTTTTTCCACATGCACCGACAGAGCTGAAAATTAAGATGTGCTAAATAATGAAGAAGAAGAAGAAGAAGAAGAAGAAGAAGAAGAGTGGTTTCAAATGAAATTATGTTAAGCAAATTTTCCTTTATACAATTTTCCCATAGGAATGCATTGAAAACAGAGTCATCGCGACCATTTTTATGTTGTACGGATTCGCCCCATAGGCAATTCTGTTAAGCAAATTTCCCCTATCTCTGGAATTTTTTATGTTGTACAGATTTTATGTTATACAAACCCTTTGTTATATGAGGGTCCACTGTATATAAATTTCCCATAGGAATGCATTGAAAATGGAGTAATCCCTCATCGCAACCATTTTTATGTTGTACGGATTCACCCCATAGGCAATTCTGTTAAGCAAATTTCCTCTATCTCCGGAATTTTTTATGTTGTACAGATTTTATGTTATACAAACTGTTTGTTATACGAGGATCCACTGTACTACTAGTAGTAATCTCCAAATTCTGGCGAGGCAAGAATGAAAGTTACTCCTGCTCATAGATCGTATTTGTTTGTGTCACCTTTGTTGTGAAACCAGCCAAAATAACAAAGGTACAAACGTGTACACAAGAACCTCCGTCCTGCTGTGCTGAAGCTCGTCATTATTTGAACAGGTAGATCAGATAATGAGATGGAGCAATATTTTCCCATTTTCTTATTGCATGAAGCATATACGTTGGTTCAGAGTATGGAGAGAGCATGAAAGACAGGCATTATTTCTTCACAATGCCAGGCCTAGAGGCCTTGAAAAGCTTTGGAAATGCACAGTGAATGGCTTATAATTTGTGCATTTATGTTGCACTGAGTTGGGACAATGACATGCACATTGTCTGGGCAGTTACAAATGATGTAGGGCCACGTGCTTTGAAATTGCTGTTTTCATTTCAGACTCTCTCTTTTCTGTTTTAAAGATAGGAGATTCTTCTTAGGCCTCTCTCTCTCTTTATTTTTTTTTAAATAAATGTGATTCAAGTGCATGCCAAGATTGAATAATGCTCTTCCTATATAATTTTCCAGGGGATTGTTACAAGTCGTAAAGAAATCCAATTAAATTTCCTTTACAAACATCAAGCCTCATTCAGCAAGATTTTTATATCATGTAGGTTTGTGTTGTATAGAATGCCTGAGAAGTGTGTGGAACGTACAGGCGGTCTGGTTGTATCTTATGTGACAAGATGGAGAGAGAAAGAGAGGAACTCCCCATGAGCTATGGGCTTCAAAGAACGGTGTTATCAAACACCCTTCACCCTGGGCCACTTATCTACTGCTGCAGAATGCAGATGTTCAGCCAACTGTTTTGAACACGGTATGCTTAATGTTTTACACACTTGAGCTCTGACTATTAAAGATGCTATTATCTCGGGAGCTGGAACAATGACATCTGATTCCGTGTCTTGTGCTGTTCTGAAGGTTTCAGCAGTCTCTATCTCCAAAAGCTTTTGCTAATGGTTAGGTTGTGCATGCTACACACCTAACTAGAAAGACAAAGAAGCAGAGAGTTTGATTTTCATCCTGTAATTATTTGGTTGAAATTAATCCATTTTGGGGGACTACACATATACCTCTTTTCATTTTATATCCTTTTTTTTTGTAACAAAAAATCTTTTGGTTAACTTTTTTTTTGACAGCCTGAATGTGCTGTATAACGCTGAACACCAATCCTAATGCCACGTTCACAAATTTTCAGAATTTCTTGTGTTGCTGAAACTCTGCTGTCCTGCAGTTTAATCCAGGTTGTAGATGGGCTGATTTATTCCTTCTCCCAATGATCGCAAGATGTCCATTCCGTTGCAAAACCGTCTTCCCTGATCAAAGCCTACACAAACCTTTTGGGGTCCCTGTTGGAGGCTACTGTCTTTTGGGGGTGAGTGAGATCCCTCAGTCTTGGTTCGCTTCCAGCTTGTGTAAGTGCTGGGATCAAACCAAGTAACTGGCTTAAGCTGTCCCTTTGCTATTAAGCCACTTAACGATCTTGAGGAAGGGAATGCCTTCTTCCCGCTCCTGTGGGAAGGGGAAGGGGAAGGGGAAGGGGAAGGGGAAGGAAGTTTTCATTTTTAAAAATTGTTGCTAACACTTTAGAGATGCTTTTTCAAAAATGACATACACACTCCAAACTGATTCTGTTTAGCATGATCTTCTAGACCAGTGGTTCTCAACCTGTGGGTGCCCAGATATTCCTGGACTGCAACTCCCAGAAGTCTTCATCACTAGCTGAGCTGGCCAGGATTTCTGGGAGTTGCAGTCCAGCAACCTCTGGGGACCCACGGGTTGAGAACCACTGTTCTAGACCAATCCAGACTCCCAAAATTGAGTCACTTAATTTCAACCTGACACTTCTTTTTGGAGCTGGGGAAACAACTAGTCATTGCAGCTTTTTCATAGCCTCAGTATTGAGGTTACGAGACAAGTGGCCTGTACTAAACTGTCTCCATCTTAACAGGGGTAATAGCCTAGGGTGGTCCTTTGTACCAAGCCCAGCCTATGTAAACCAGCAAACTATAACAGAACATGAGATAAAGTCTGGAATTTTATGTAGGGATAGTTGGGAGAAGTTACTTGTGATTTAGCAATTACAGAGGACCCTCATATAACAAACGGTTTGTATAACATAAAATCTGTACAACATAAAAAATTCCAGAGATAGGAGAAATTTGCTTAACAGAATCGCCCTATGGGGCGAATCCGTACAACATAAAAATGGTCACGATTAGGGATACTCTGTTTTCAATGCATTCCTATGGGAAATTTGTATAAAGGAAAATTTGCTTAACATAATTTCATTTGAAATGAATTAATTCCTCTATACAACGAACCACTGGATATGATATCTATCAAGATCAGATGGTTCTACACCACCTAGTTATTTGGCATTCAGACACAGCTTGGTTATACCACTCATCCACCTGATGTACACAGCCACTTAATTCTCTGGTGAGGGGGAAAAATCCAAATACTGTACTTACTATCTTTGACTCTGAAAGAAAATGAATATTGCAGATCCATATTTACCTCACAGTTTGTGTGCACATGCTAATGGAAACGTTACTGCTTCTCCATGCATTTTCTTCCTTGCACCAACATTTCTCTCCTGATTTATTGTAGCAGACTTTGCTCCAAGAATTTTAGTAATTTGAATGAATTTAGAAGCTACAGTCCTATGACACACCTACTGAAAATTAGGCCGTCTTGTCAAGGGCAGTGTGTCAATTCACAGATAATTCCCTTAACAGAAGACTAAGGCTCAGATACTTCATAAGACCAGGATACCATGGGTCATTTATCTTTAACCGTTCCAGACGCCCCATCTTCTGTGTCTCAGTTGGAACCTGAAAGACCAAGGCAAAGTCTGGGTGCATGGCAAGGGCAAGCTGGCAGGACATTCAAGGTGGGACATTTCTACCACAGGGCACATCTGTTAAGAGGCTAGGCTTATCTTCCAAATTCTAGACTTTCTGGAGCTTGAGTTGACACGAGACAGTCTTAAACTGTAGCCTTAAACCAAAAGCAATGTGTGCAGCTTATGCACCACCCCAAAGCCCTTAAAGCAGGCATGTCCAAAGTCAGGCCCGGGGGCCAAATGCGGCCCGTTTTCAAATTTCAAGCGGCCCACAGCCTCTTCTCCCCACCGGCTCAGCCTGTCATGCATTCCTACCAGCTGGCCCCTCCCCATACCAGTTAGAGATGTCAGCTTGCTGTTTATGGTTTGCCTGCCCTCCCTGCCTATGTCTGTCCCCCCAAACACCTGCCCAGACTACCTGCCCCTGACTCCATTGCTGCAGCGTCCTCCCCGCCTCCTTGCATGTACTAGAGAAGTGGTGGCAGACCTTCAACACTCCAGATGTTTGGACCAGAACTCCCATAGTCCTTTGTCATTGGCACCAGAGGCTTTGAGCTCTGGGAATTGTGGTCCAAAACATCTGAAGTGCCATTGGTTTGCCAATGCTGTCCTAGAGGCTTGTGAAAAGTCCAGCCCAGGGGCCAAATGCAGCTGAATGGACAGCCCCCACACATGTTCACCTCACCAGTTCTGGCCCTCCTTGCAAAAAGTTTGGACACCCCTGCCTTAAAGCATTCTCTGGGTGGTTTACTATTTAATTATGCAGCCAACACATTCCCCCTCCCTGAGGGTGGGCATATAATTTACTGAGCTCAGAAGGATGGAAGACTGAATCAACCTTTAGTTGGCCATCTGAATCCACTGGGATCGAACACAGGTCGTGGGCAGAGCTTTTGAGTGCAGTAGCGTACGGCAGGTTAACTACCGTGCTACGAAGCAAGATTTTTGTTGAAAAAAAAAATAAACCACCATTGGCTAGGATTCCAGCCTCAACAGATTCTAGCATGTGAAACAAGAAGGGCTACCGTCAATGTTTAAAGGAGAGGGGGACACTGCAAGAGGTGTACTGATATCGATTTGAAAGCTGGGATTTCAGAGAGTACAGACAGTATATGCTAACAGACAAAACTAGAGGCTATGTAAACAATGCAAAGGTAAAATATCATTTAAATCTGTAATGTGATGGGAAAGGGCATGCACAGTGTTAGTTGAGAATATTTGACACTAGTCACTAGACTTTGGGGAAATGGCGACTGTGCCATCGGGCCTGGAGCCAGAACAAGCATACATAAAATATAAATTATTTGATTCTCTAGATGACTGTGGAAAATATGTTATTTTCAATACATTTATTCTGTTTAGGTCAGATTTTTTAATACGCAAGTTAAAATTTCCCAGGAAAGACTATAACCCAGGACAAACATGGCAGATCTCCTACTTTAATAAGCTTTGAGAGAATGTGTTTTCTCAGTAGATGTGAGGGAGATATTAAATACAATCCCATAGTCTTCTCTGACCTTTAGTACACATTTCGTCATAGGGGAAAATCCATATTAAAGCCATGGTGTACAAGAAAGTATGAACACAACTGGAATTGTGGAACCTCTGACTCCTTGTTCCCTCCCTTCTAATATTTGACCTTGGATGACTGATCCCCAGGGCCTTAAAACAACTCGTTACAAACAACAAGTTACTTGCAGCATATTCTTTCTTGCTCCATCTATGGCAGACTTGAGTTGTGATGGCAACACAATGAGAGATCATGTCATTCCTTTTGAAATAGAACAAATCTTAAATCACTTTTAATTTTTTTTTACATGTGCAACTATTTAGGTATATTTTGTATAGTGAGCCAGACACTTATAGCATTGTGATAAAGTTTTATTTTCTAAAGCTTACTAAAGCTTAGTTCTTTTTTAACACCAAAGAGTCTTGTGGCATTTTTAAAGACAAGAGAGTATCTAAGATGCCTCAAGACTCTATTATCTTTTGGTAGCCTACCTCTTTCCCTAGAATTTATTAAATTGCAAAAAGCAATTTTGCAATTAGCCCCCACCTTGTTTAATTTCTACATCAATGGCCTAGTTGATAACTTAACTAACCCAAATTTTCATCAACCTATGCTTGCCACCCGCCCAATCTCAATACTCTTATATGCTGATTATGCTGTTTTATTACCAACAACATGTGTAGGCTTTAGAAGACTTCTGAGATCCTTCTCCTCCTACTGCAATAAATAACAAGTAACAATCAACTATGACAAAACTAAGATTACAGTTGTTAGCAGAAGGAGAATAAAGCATTGTTGTTGTTGTTGTTCAGTCGTTCAGTCGTGTCCGACTCTTCGTGATCCTATGCACCAGAGCCCACCAGGCCTTTCTGTCTTCCACTGCCTCCCAGAGTTTGGTCAAATCCGTGTTGGTTGCATCGATGACACCGTCCAACCATCTCATTCTCTGTCATCCTCTTTTCCTTTTACCTTTGATCTTTCCCAACATCAGGGACTTTTCCAAGGAGTCCTCTCTTCTCATGAGGTGGCCAAAGTACTGGAGCCTCAGCTTCAAAATCTGTCCTTCCAGTGAATAAAGCATGAATGGACTCTAAATGTCCGACTTATTGAGCAAGTGCTGTACTATAAATATCTTGGCATAGTATTCCACTCTTCCGCCTCTTGGTTTACACATGTAAACCACACAGCAATGAGCACTCAGAAAAATGCTGAAACACTAACTAGATTCTTCCACACTAATTAGGGAAAACATGTCCCATTGGAAATACAATTTTTAAGGCCAGAATCATTTCACAAATGCTTTATGGCTCTCAAGTGTTCGGTTATGCTAATTTACGACCTCTGGAGATTGTTCAGACCAAATTTGTGAGAGCTATCCTGGGAGTATCATCTTGTACTTCCAATGTAGATCTTTGTCTAGAGGTTGGTTTAGTACCCATTGTAGCACAAGTCAAAGTCCTTATGGTTAAGTACTGGCTTAAACTTATTTTTTCATCAGAAGGCCTGCCCCCACTGATGTCATTATATACTTTTCAGTCAGAATGGAAGAAGCATACAATTGTAGAGCTTTCAAAATTACGCTATTTTCCTAGTACACATGTAGCAGTGGGTCTTACAGAAATTGGGGAAATACACCTACCTTTTGAAATCTGCTTTCACCATCTCCCCATACTTAGCCAGAAGGGCTTTTATACTGGCTAGATTCAATGCACTACCTTCCAAGCTTTTGAAGGGACATTTTCAAAGTTTGCTTCCATCGGTCTGTATTTGCCCATGCAATAGTGACCAAGTTGAAACAGTTGAACATGGGCTCTTATATTGTTCTTGACATTGGAATCTCCGCATGGCACTTCTGTCTCCTATTATCTGTAAATTTCCAGGGAGAACAGAGGAATTTTATGTACAATTGCTACTTTCTGACAATATCCATCATATTACCAGAAAAGTGGCTAAATTCTGTGCGGCAGCAATAGTGACTCGCAAACAGAGGTTTGGGTTGCAACCAAGATAGACAATAATACCTCTAAATGGTTTGGGACGTTCTGTCCACCCCATGTGAACATGCCAAAGCAGACCACCTGAGGATGATGGCCGTGCTGTATTTTAATATTGTTGTGATTTTTCTTTTCTGGTTCTTTAATTGTATTTGTTTGTTTGTTTATTAATTTATGTATTTGATTTATATGCCATGACCATCTAGCAGAAAACTACTCTGGACCGTTTACAGCACAACTTCTTGTGTTGATTATGTTTCTTTTCTGTTATTGGTTTATTGTATTCTCATATTTTATTGCTGTTAGCTGCCCAGAGTGGACTTTTTAGGCCAGTTGGGTGGGATACAAATATAATAAATAAATTTTAAAAATGCATTTTACTATTTTTATTTTCTGTTCTTTTGAACTGGTATTTTAATTATGCTGCTGTGCGCTTTTGTTGAAAAACTCCCCAGTTTTTGGCCAGATGGGTGGTATAAAAATGAAGTGAACAAACATAAATGAGCACTAACAATTAGGGGCCATTGGAACTGTAAGCAATTACTTTTTAGAAGTAACCTGCTATTCTCTGCAACTCCTTCATCAAACTTATACATTTACTAATGCTTTTAACATTTGTTTGTTTGCTTGCTTGATTAATTTATATATCCTGGATAATGCTTGTCTATGGTCTCCTGGCCCTTATATTAGCCAGAAGATGAGTGGGTCAAATTTGTTGCTGCAGATGTTGTTGGTGAACTATAACTCCCAGAGTTCTTTATCATTGCCTATGCTGCCTACAGCTGATGGGGATTCCAAGTCTAACGTCTGGATGGTCACATTGTTAGAGGTCATTATTTGTTGCTTAATAAATGAAGCAAGATGCGATGTGGGTGGGTTAAACTGCTGAGCCTGTGGGCTTGTCAATCCAATTGTTGGCAGTTCAAACCTGTGCAATGGGGTGAGCTCCATTTGCTTTTCCCAGCTCTTGTCAACCAAGCAATTCAAAAGCGCGTTAAAAAGCAAGTAGATAAATAGGTACCACTTTGGTGGGAAGATAACAGGATTCTATGCACTCATGCATTTAGTCCCATGCCAGCCACATGACCACAGAAATAGGTCTACAGACAAATGCTAGCTCTTCAGCTTACCAATGGAAATGAGCACTGGCCCCTAGAGTTGGATATGACTGGAATTAATTGTCAGGGAAAATCTTTACCTTTACATTTTAAAAACAAATAAGGCTGTTTGTGTTGTGATCTACATGGAGAAAGTTTGCACCTGTCAGTGCCTCTCCTTTAGTCTTCTTCACCAGGCATACATTTAAACTTAGGACATTCAGTTCTTACTTATTTCTAAAATTTAATACATAGTTTAAAATACATAAAATTTTAAATTTTAAATTTAATTTTAAAATTATTATCCAATTATCCTTCCTCCCCCCCAAAACTCCACCCCAAATTATGTTGGGTAACCGGTGTATTTCTAATTTTTATTATTATTCTCTTACACATAGCCATATACAGTGGTACCTCAATTTACTAATTTAATCCATGCCAAATGCATGCTTTTAAGTCGAACTACTCTTCAGTCAGGGTACCTATTTTAAAAATGGGGAAAAAAATAAGTGCAGTTAAAACGCCAACAGTTTTCCGCTCTTACGTCGAATTGCTCTTAAGTCGGGGTACCACTGTACCTGTTGCTATGTGTGCATATCTGTTGTTTTCATTCTACCTGTATGCTGGAGGAACATGAGTTCTGCTTTTGCAAATAGCATCAGGGGTTAAAACCTGGAACCACTAAATGCCAGATACTGTACACATTCACTCATGGTCACATTTCTCATAGGAACATAGTCATACCGTTAAATGTACTGTGCATCTCCTGAAGCAAGAGTCTAGCCTGAGAGTCCCTCCTTTTATCTAGTGTTCTCCTAGCAATAAACAGCTTTGTTTTGTTAGCCTGCATATCAAGTGAGTGGAAGTTTATTTTAACAATAAAAGGTAAGTTACATGGGAATGCCAGTGGGTCAATCAATGGCTGTAACAGTTGTTTGTCTTTGATTTTTGCTCCCATTTGTGTCACATTCAACAACATAAAAGCATCTGTAGCAGATCGTAGAATGATAGACTTGGAAGGGGCCTAAAAGGGTATTCCCATCCAACCCCCTGCTTAATGCACGGATTTGGATCAAAGTACAGCTGACAGATGGTTATCCGGTATTCTCTTGAATGCCTTGAGCGCTCCAGGGCTTACCACCCCATCTATTCGTGCTGAAGAACATCAGTTAGCCAGTCAGCAGATTTCTACAGCCAGATATGCAGCAGACCATCACTCCCAAATTTAGCAGCTGCAGTTGTGTTGAGCAGATACACCTGGCTTCAATCTTCTGAATTACCACCGGACATCCAATTTGTGGCTGAGGATTTACCATTTGATCAGTGGTTCTCTTTAGCAACAAAACTGGTGACAAAAGTCCTCATGACGAGAAGGGGGAAAGGATTTGGGCATTAATTAATACCTAACAATGGTCACACCATCATCCCTGTAATAAATGGTCAAGACAGTCACAGGCACAGCAACTCCAAATTCCAAGATTCCCTGGATATAAATCTTCAGCTGCATCCTCTCAAACAATGTTGAGCGTCCACCACTCATATAGGAAGGTCAAATGTAAAAGTACCCAGTTACAAGAGGAAAATCTGTGTGTTCCAATAAACGGCATATTTGGTCATCACCTTCACAATCTCATCACTCATGGCAAACAGGTTTTCGGAATCAGAATGTGCTCCTTTCAAAACCAGCTGCAAGTATTTTCCCATGTATAAGACTATATTTTTGCATAAAACTTAGACTAAAAATTGAGGGTCATCTGATACATGGAAGGAAGTCAATGAGAGAACTGCATGGTTGCAAAACTGTAATTTGGGGTTGGAAAAGCCAGGGTTGTCTTATTCATGGGGGCATCTTATAGACAGAAAAATGGTGTGTGTTGTGTTGTTACAGTCATGACCGACTCTTCGTGACCCCATGTCCATGGAATTTTTTTGACAGGAATACTGGAGTGGTTTTCCTGTGTGGGAATAACCCCCACGTGAGAAGCCCCAATCTGTGAGGCTTGAA
>JAHTLZ010000237.1:25104891-25121282 GCA_023846285.1 Phrynocephalus versicolor | reverse complement strand
CTATCTATCTATCTATCTATCTATCTATCTATCTATCTATCTATCTAGGTCCAAAGAAGGCTTATGCTGGATCCAATCCAGTGGATAAAATTTCTATAATTAAAAATGGATTTGCGGGATTAATTTTTAAAAAGGCAAGTTTGGACATACGATATTCCAAGTTCAAGAGTCATCAATTTGGGATAGTTAAATATTGAAAAGTCACTGATTTTCAGCTTCAGTTGAGGGCTGTACCTAATGGATCTATTGCACCCCATAGGATGCCTTTGAGAGGTTTTGGCTTGGAGAAAGCTGCAGTGCATGTCAATCAGCCCAGTAGAAACTAGTTGTTTCCTTCTCTACCTGGTTCTTTCCCCTACCTTTTTCCAGTCAGGAGGGTTGTGTCAATTAATATTGTGCAACTTGTAACAAGACTGGTGCCTAGTAGAGATGGGCACGACTTAGCGGAATTTCCATTTCCGTTTTCCGTTTCTGTTACGTAACGAAACGAAAAACGAAAAACGGCTCAAAACTGGAACGAAAACGGAAACGAAACGACTAATTTCGAGCCATTTTTCATTTTTTGTTACTGGAAAAGCACTTAATGGAGCTAAATGGGAAGAAACGAAAAAATTTTCGTTTTCGTTTTTCATTTTCGTTACGCAACAAAACGAAAACAAAAAAAATTGAAAATTAGCTCACGAAAACGGAAACGAGCCGAAACGGACCCCTAGAGGAAAACGAAAATGAAAACGAACAATTTTTCTGAGTCGTGCCCATCTCTAGTGCCTAGCTATTTAGGAGCAATTTATCATGGTGAGCTACTCAATTTCATTTATGCACATTAAATCAGCAACAGGCCAATGAGTTGAATGTATTAAAAATCATGATGTAACAGATTGCCTTTTATAAACTTATCAAAAGGCTTGATTAAAACGCAAGACAGCTTTCTGAATGGTAGTTCATAATAACCCATTTTGGAGAGAGAAAAGACACCACATCTAGGAAATCACACTTGGAATTAGAAAGATGCAGGATCATTTTTTGTTAGAAGTACTGTGAAAATATCAGAATTAAGGTTGCTAAACATTTGCGAGTCACTGAATCTATCTGCAACTGATTAATCTATGTTACATAGGGTGATGCTGCAGGCAACAGTCAATTTATATTTGCAAAAAAAATCCACTCTTGGCTAGTAAATCTCTCAAAACACATGCGAGCTGCTCTGTTTTTCTAGGAAATGTTTGGCCACATAAAACTGTTCTTTATTGAGACTGTGGATAACATTCTGTTGCTTAGTATAGAAAGATGCACTTAAGCAAGCCCGCTGGTAAGTTGATTTCTTCATAAGGTTTGTTGATTGTAGTAGGCCTGCTCTAATTGCAAGTTATAATGCTAAAGTAAGTTGTAACTGGAGGAGGCCAATTTGAGTCAACAAAAGATACAAAGGAGTTGACTCAACAAATCCCCACTGATTCAATGGGCTTGTACTGAAGTGCAATTTACTATGTCAAGCAACAGGATTTTAGCCTATAATTCCTAGGCAACTAAGTGGGTTTCTTTGATGAAGACACCAAACAAACAATGCCTTTGCAGCAATTGTAATTTGCCATTTTTGTGCAAATAAAAAAAGGGATGAGGTGTGTAACACACCTTTTACGACTACCTATGGTGACTGGGATTACTGCAGTGGAGATATAATACAGTATTTCTCTTTGATATTTCTGTTGAATTAGGACTTGTGTCCCTCCATTTTTGATTTTTGTAACACTTTCCCCATCATATTTACCTAAGACCTTGGATGGATCCAGTTTGTTTTCTCCCAATAAAGAATGGAACGTCAAACATTGTGGCAATTACCCTGAAAGATCCATAAGCCGTCCCCATTTCCAATGTAGTGAATTCTTAAAGCAACGGTTTAATATTTATTTTTGTCTTTTGTCAAATCTTCTAGAAGCAAACACCAATGGGCATCTCAGGTATTCGAGTACTATGTTCTCTCCCATAATGTGTGTGTCAAAGGCTACAATTTCATTCACTGTGATTGAGAATAGAAGGAGATGGGCTGTTGTATAAATAGCCAAAGGAGCAGATCTTTGTTCCCAAGGCTGCTTTAAATCATTTATTTCACTTTTATCCATCTATTCCTGCTCTACTCAGCAAAGAAATACAGAGAAAACACCTGTTTCCTTGTTGCTAGCTATGAAGACACCACCACTCAAACTGAAAAGCAGAGCAACAAAAAAGTTCAGCAAGGGTTCTTTTACACGACCCCTAAAATCCGAGGCAAAGGGCTCCCAGATCCGGAGCTTAAAAATGTTTTCCCACCAGCTTTTAAAAAAATTAAGTACGACCATGCCCACCTAAGCACGTCCCAGCGCGCTTTTCAAGTACCTGGCCTCCAGGAGGTAAAAATCTTCCGATGCGCATTGTAAAGCTGTGAATGTTGGGCTCCCTCGCCTTCTGTTTGTTTTTTTTGTCCCCGCCGCCCCTTTAAGAGACAGGAATCACTACGAGGTAGCTCAGGGTGGCTTCGACCAGCAGAAGGAGGCGAGCCTGCATTTTTTCTCCCTTTTTTCTCCCTCCCCTCACTGCAGACAGGAACAATGGAGTGTGGAGGGGTGGGAACACAGGAAGAGCGAAAAACCCCCACGATCTCTGGTCCAAATTTAAGTTGCAGGTGGATTTAGCTGTCGTGTAAAAGCCCCCCCAAGTAAAATCTGGTTCACTAGCATTCTTGGACAACGTGCTGGTGAAGATTGTGGCTCCTCAGCTCCAGGGGTTCTTGGATGACAGAGATCCCTTTCATTTAGGATTCTGGCCTGCTTTTGAGACAGAGACTGCTTTGGTTGTCTTGGTGGGGAACCTACATCTGGAACTGGACAGGGGGGAGTGTGTCCCTATTGGTTCTGCTTGGTCTCTCAGTCGCTTTCAATGCCATTGATCATGCTGTCTTTCTAGAACAGTGGTTCTCAACCTGTGGGTCTCCAGATGTTCCTGGACTGCAACTCCTAGAAACTCCTTCCAGCACCAAGCAAGTGGTGGAGGCATCTGGGAGTTGCAGTCCAGGAACATCTGGGGACCCACAGGTTGAGAACCACTGTTCTAGAATGTCTCTTTGGGATGGAACTCAGAGGAACTGTTTTACAGTAGCTCCCGTCCTTCCTAGAAGAGACAACTCAGAAGGTGGTGCTGGCGGACTCCTATTCTACCTTTGGGCTGCTAGCCTGCAAGGTCTCTCAGGGTTTTATTTTGTCTCCTATGTTATTTAACATCTACATGAAACCACTGGGCGAGATTGCCTGGCATCACAAGACTCCTAGCATGTGTACATATCCTGCTTGTAGCTTCGAATATTGGCTTTTAATGATTTAAGCTGCTTTTTGAGGAGAAAAAGAATTGGGTAAAATATTTTAAAATAAATAACTGTAGCCCTTAATGCAAAGGCTCAAAGGGCTGGTTTGTTCAAGATCACATAAGTAATTAAGTTGACTTTGATCGTGAACAAGGACTGCAGGGCATCTCCTTAAGTGAGCAGATCTGGGGAATGTTGAGCATTCTCACCATATCGCAGTTGTTGAATTTTTTTCACGCAATCCTATTGTGACATTCTTCCTAGTCTCAAAACAATTTCTTCAATTAGAGGCTGCCACTGTCACAGACCACAAATTAAAAAGACGTCCCCCCTCCAACAAATCACAGTGCAACCAGTTGCCTCACAGGCAGCACTGCTGTTAAGGGGGTACTGAACATTTACGATTATGAAATAAGATGAAAAGTAGAAGATCACCCTGCCATTCAATTTTACAGTCATTGCTTATGTGACTACCATGTAGCTTGTGGATGTTGCGCAGTTTTAAAATTTTGGTTAGACGCCTTTAGCTGCACAGCAGAAGCGCAGGGATCCACAAAGCAGAACAGCTTCAAATTTCCCCAGTGTAGTCCACCACTTTCCTCATTAAGTTGGCACTTTTAGCTGCAATAGCTTCCTCTAAGACATTAGTAACAGAAAGATTAAAAACTTTTTACTTGCAGTTGTGAAGAGATCAAACAGCAAACTGACAATAAAACATGACTGCTTTCAACAACGGACCTCAACAGGCAGTAGAGAGGGGAAAAACACAGGGCAGAGAAGCAGGCCTCTTTGTTAGCAGAGGCTGGAGAGAATTATTGGTTAGTGCTAGATAGATTGACAATCACCTGAGCCCAGAAAGAAGGATGATGATGATGATGATGATGATGATGATGATGATGATGATGATGATGATGATGATGATGATGATGATGATCATCGTCATCAGCATCAGCCTTTTGGATACTTGGCTCCTCTATGCCTGCTTGTTTTTCTTTGGTAAAATGAAACTGTATTGTGTTCAGACCTCTGTGTTTGGCAAACATAATTAGTCACAGTGATGCCTGTGAAGTTTCTTTTGCTTTTTTACTAAGTAAAGACTGAACTGTATAACAACTAGTAAGGCAGAACTGATGAAGAATGCAAACACACACTTCTTATGAAGTTTATAAGGTGCATAGCCTGACCACATCTCACCGTAAGCCAAAGGATCATGTGAACCAGCAAGCATTTCAAAACAAATCAAGCTTTTCTCCCCAGCGGTATTTTTCCTTTGTTTTGAGATTAAAAGGGAAATCTATAATGTACATGCTTGAAAAACAATCATAGCAAGGCTATCTCCTTCAGAAAGGTTCCAATCCATAACTCAGAGGGGCTAGATTAACTAGGACGGTGTGCTACAGCACAGGGGCAAATTGGATGTCCTTGCAATTAAGTAATTAAGAGCTTTACAATGAGGAAGCTATATTTACAAAATGGCACCTTTAAAACTTCCCTGTATCTAAGAAGACATGATCACAAGTCTCAGTACAGTCTTCTCAGATGCAGACAACAACAACAACAACAACAACCCACCTTAGAATACAGGTAACAAAGGCAGGAAGGGCAGCGGACCCCTTGACAAGACCACAGCAAGAATGAGGCCAGTTAATGTACTAAAATAGACCATGCACTGTATGCATGTACACACTCAGTTGTACTTGCATCCTAGAGTGTGCATTTGCTGTACAGGTATTGATTCCTCCTATTTAAAACATTTAATATATGCCAGGGCAGTTTGGATTTAAAACATGAAGTCTGTTTTCAGAGAAAAATGAATGACCATAGAGTCAGATTCCCTCCCACCCCTTATCTACTGGCAGTAAAGCTCACAGATAATGCTTTGAGATCAGTAACTCTGACACTAAGTAAGGTTATGTCATGTGAAATAGTGTGATACTGTGACTGTAGGTAAAACAGGACACTTGAAAGAGTAAAGGAAGGCATGGGTAGAAAATCAGTACCTCTCTAGGCAACTTATCCTGACCGCCATCATGTCTGACCCGTAGCCTTCTTCGTAGGCTCATGAAATTTAAGTCCAAAAACACTAGGAGAACCACACATTCTCCATCCTTGGAACAACATAAGCAAGTTATTATGTATTTAAGAAAGGTGCTCTTTATAAGAAAGGAGAGTGTTTCTGCAATCAAGAAAGCTACTCTTCTTGTTCAACTCATTCACAATGAACAATTCAGAGAAGACCTTTGTAACTGAAGCAACTTAGGAGTTCTTCAGATTTAACTAGGGTGCCAGTTCTGGAAAACAACATTTTCCCCCTCTTACAGATTTTTTTCCAACCCAACAATTCCCCTCAAATTGATCTTAACCTTTTGATGAAGTACATTTTCCACATCATCTCTAAAAGCAGCTCAGAGGATCGTCTAGAGACTGCTGCAGAGTTTTGAATTTCTGGCATAATTTCCCTTTGCTATGCACAAGAAGTATAGAGACCAACCAGGGAGAATAGCTACAAGTTCCTAAAGTCTACACCTTCTGTATTAACCGGCACATACAATCCCACTACCTCATGGTGAG
The DNA here is from genome assembly GCA_023846285.1 of Phrynocephalus versicolor. NCBI lineage: Eukaryota > Metazoa > Chordata > Lepidosauria > Squamata > Agamidae > Phrynocephalus > Phrynocephalus versicolor. Next base: position 25,115,377 of record JAHTLZ010000237.1, on the reverse strand, counting down.
ATATTTGTAGAAGAATTTTTTTACTTACAGTTACTTGAAATTTCTGTATGCTGCTTTCTTTACTATACACATGCTCAGCAACCAACTTAACTAATCAATACCAAACAAGCAACTGACTACTTCAGACCAAAGAAAGTGTTCTGCTTATATACCGCCCCATACCACTTTAAGTAGTCTCTGGGCGGTTTACAATTTTTAATTACAGTGTGCAGGCTACACATTGCCCCCCCAGCAAGCTGGGTACTCATTTTACCGACCTCGGAAGGATGGAAGGCTGAGTGAACCTTGAGCCTGCTATCTGGGAAAAAATAGATAGCCTAGAAAAGTTCCTCCTAATCACACAAATTGTAAACAGCATGCATGGTTGAAAATAACCCTACAACATAAACTGGCAAATAGGCGAGTCCCCCTACTCCTCATTGGCACCCATACTCTGATCAAACATAAATGCCTCATGGCTGTGTTAAAGTTCAAAAGAAAGTACGTAGGAAACCTACTTCGTGTGTCGTTTTGGCCTTCACCTGCTCACAGATCTCTAACCATAACAATAGAATTATAGAGGTTTCTGTTGGCCATAAAGAAATCATTGGCCTTTCTTTTCCAAGCATTTATCGGAAACCACAGCTGGAAATATGGAAAACTCCACTTAGTAAAGTAGGCTACCATAAGGACCTCCTTATAGCGGGCCTTATACTGTTGCTTTATTTCTTCATTAAATTTATATCCTGTTGTCCTTTGTTCAAATTTCATCTCATCCATATGTTTTGTAGGTGGTTTTAGGCAAATACCAGTCTCGCTGCTTGATCTCCTCTGAGCTCTCTCTTCCTTTCTCTAATGGGGAGGAGAAGGTGGTGGCATCAGTGGTGATCTGGGAGCCAGGGTGAATGCAGCCTGGTTGTGTTGGCGAGAACTCACTGGTCTGCTTTGTGACAGGCAAGTGCCAACCCATCTCAAATCTAAGAGCTACAAGATCATCATCTGCCCTCTTGCACTGTATGGCACAGAGTGCTGGGAAGCAATAAGGGGTGTAGAGAGCCATCTCCATGGCATGGAAATGTGTATGCTCTTGGGTACCTCACCGCTTAACCATATCACAAATGATACTGCCACAACCTGGCGTGGTATAAGTGACAGAGAAGATGAGCGAAAGCTGGCTGTGCTGCTATGGGCATGTCCTTACAGCAGGGCTATCCAACTTCAAACAAGTCGAGGTGCCTGAGCGCTACTACGCTAATACCTCTACTTACAGATTTTATCCATTCCAAGCACATGCTTGTAAGTAAAAATTTTGTAAGTAGAGCAGCAGTTTCCCATAGGAATGCATTTAAATGTGTTCCCTCTGGAACGGATTAATTGATTTTCAATGCATTCCTATGGGAAGGCTGACCATGCATATGCTTTCCTTGCACACGCTCAATCATATGGCCAGCGGGGGGGGGGAGCAGGGGACCACGCCATGGCCCTTGAACTCCCCCGCTCGGCTGAGACAGTGGCCTGGCAGACCCAAAAGTTTTCTGGGGCAGTGGTGGTCCTTGGGATGATGGGGGAGGGAGTGGTGGAGAATTTATCTCCTCACTTTTTAATTGGTGGCCGGTGGACTACTTTTGAACCCTTTGCGGGCTACTGGTAGCCCGCGGTCTACCTGTTGGGCAGGCCTGCCTTAGAGCAACATCTCCCGCCATTGCCAAAAACTGCTTACCACCTGGAAATTGAAGGCCAGCAGCCATGTTGGAAACTAAAAGAAAGGCATCAAGACACTGTCAAGAAGGACATGCAGATTGTCGGCCTGCAACATTTGAGCAGTTGGACAAAGGGCCCTTTCAGAATCCAAATAGCAGACCCTGCACCTGTGGAAAAAAGAGAAGGAAGAGGAGGAGGAGGAAGAGAAAGTCATTGTAAACACTAGAACTAGGGGACACACTTTGGATGCTAGATCTCAAACAAATAAGAGGAAGTACTTTTTCACCCAGAGGATCACTGGTCTGTGGACCTCCCTGCCAGAAGAAGTGGTGACAGCTGTCAGCCTTGGCAGCTTTAAGAAAGGATTGGACAAGCTCATGGAGAACAAAGGTATCAATGGCTATCATTATGGATGCCTAAGAACAACCACCGGGTGGGAGAGATAGGCAGGGGAATCTCTCAATGCCATTTGCAGGGAAATCTTAAGCAGGTGAAGACATCTGCTTGGGAATACCCTGAAGCAAATGGTGAGCCACTGTGTGAGACAGAATGCTGGACTGGATGGGCTGTGGCCTGTTCCGGCAAAGCTGTTCTTATGTACCTTGTATAAAGGAATTAATTCGTTTCAAATGAAATTATGTTAAGCAAATTTTCCTTTATACAAGTTCCCATAGGAATGCATTGAAAACTGAGTAATCACATTTTTATGTTGTACAGATTCTCCCCATAGGCGATTATGTTAAGCAAATTTCCCCTATCTCTGGAATTTTTTATGTTGTACAGATTTTATGTTATACAAGCTGTTTGTTATACAAGGGTCCACTGTACTTATGTTAGATTACTAAAATAATGGCCAGAATCCATGTGCATAAAGGCTGTGAAGTTTAACATTTAATCTAAACTGTCCTATTCCCCCTCCTTAAATTCAGAGCCCCCCCCCTAGGGATCCCTCTTGAACTGGAGAAGACTTTGGGATCCTTGGGATGGTGAGGAGCCTTTAATTCCTCAAAATTGTCCCTGCCATTCCCAACACCCGTGGTGGAACTACCAGGACAAACTTAAAGCCCTCCCACCCCCTCCCCACCTCCCTAAGCTCACAAAGGCTTCTCCAGCTTGAAAGACATTCCCCAAGGCATCCTTGGAACTTTATGAGGAGAGGATTTGCATTAGGAAAGTTCAAGTTCAAGTTCAAGATTCAAGTCTGTGGCTGATAACGTCATCAACTTTAATGTTCCTTGATGCATTGTTGGAGCTGTGCAACAGGTTTTGGACCAATGTAAGCTAAGTATCTTGGTTCTATAGAGAAGATCTGGCCAAATATTTTATGTGAAATACAGCAGACAGCACAATGTTACCTGTTGTATTGCAAAATATGTTAAATATCACATTTGCAAAAAACAGCTCTGATGGTTTCAGAATGAGAATTGCTTAATGTCACAAAGACAGACTAAAAGATTTCTCCAAATAGTTTTTGTATATTACACAATACTGTACCTATTTCATTATATTCCCAAAATATGTTTCTTACATACTTTTTCCCATCATACATACAAGTCAGAGGTCAAAGGTGAACCAGCCAGTTAGGTTTTTGGTGCTTATTTCATGCAAAATCATATTTTCCCAGCATTAACCATTGTTGGATGTATACAAAAGTGACTATATCAAGCAATATTTTGACCTATGGGAAAATCATCCTTATTGCCTGGCAGTACAATAAATGTGACCAGTTTATGCAAATGAAGCAAGTCACCACTTGTTAAATTGTAGTCTGTATCCTACATAGTTCCATCCTTTGGGTATCCAGTTTATGTTAAAAAAATAAATAAAGCATGAACTCATGAGGAAATGTATATTCTCAAATGATTTCCTTACAGATACAGAGAAATCATAGAATATACTTAAATAAAAATCTAATAATACTTACTTGAGGCTTTAAATTCCTTGGGAGTTTATAGATGGAGGACAGTAAACGAGAGAGAGAGAGAGAGATTGTTAAAACAAGGAACTAATAAAAATTCCCATAAGAAAGAAAGAAAGAAAGAAAGAAAGAAAGAAAGAGAAAGAAAGAAAGAAAGAAAGAAAGAAAAAACCAATCATTTTACCTTCCTGGAAATGAGTCTATTAGCCAAAACCATGTTGGACTGGTGCTTGAATTGTTTTCTAAACACGTGTGTCTGTGTGTGCAATGTTTCACCACCTTTTCCCAAAGCAATAAAAAAGAAAAGAACTCTAAACTGGTATGTTATAAAATTCAAATCCAAGATCTGTCTTTCCAGCAAACTTTAATTTGGAAATCACCAGATGTCTCTAATTTTAGGTTACTTCACTAAACTTCAAGAGTTACTCCTTCTCCTTCTTCTGTTTCCAGAAGAATATGATGTAGAGCCATCAGATCTCTGTAATACGTTTAGAACTGCAGAGCTGGAAGGTGTGGATAATTGAGTCCAAATCCTGTTAAGGAGCCACAGTGGAGAATCATGCTCTCAACCTCTGGCTGAGATACCTAAACCACTGAGCCCTCAACAATTAGTGTGTAATGCAAGGCTGGGAGAAAAGTTAATTTTAGTGACTACAACTTTCACTAACCCTACCCACCATAGTCTACCATGGCTGACAGATTTTGGGACTGGTCATCCTGAAAGTGTGTTTTCCAAGCAATTCATCAATGCTTACCACACAATCTATATCACAATTCTACAAATGTCCTCAATTGGATGAGAGGGGGTCAGGCTGCCATTAAATGTTCACTTTCATTTTTTTTAAAAAAATCCTGTACATTTCCTTCAAAATGGTGGATAACTATCAATTTCTTGACGTGACTGAGGTGTCATTCTGTACTCTTACGTAATACGTAGTAATAGCAGTGGTCAACCACTGCCTTGAACCTACTTAATATTCACGATCCACTGAAATCAACATTAACATTGAAATCATCTGAAATCTAGGCTACAGAGTAGCCAAGGGACTGGGCAACAATTAAGCTTTCGAACTAAAGTCAGACTTCCTTTTGGGTGTGGGTATAGGGGCGCATCTGTATGATTTGATGTAAAAGAGAATTAAATTTCCTCATCAGTTCAGTGAATCCCCTCTTATTCTCTGTTGTATACTTTGCTAATGGGTGGAAACATTGAAAGACTGAGGTTGTCAGCTAACTTTCCCCATTGCTGGTTCCTGGCCTTTCCCATAAGTAGGTTAAAATATAGTTTAGTCTAAGGAAGCCTGTTGCATGTAAAATGAACAGCAGTTCCCAGTGTCACTAAGAGAATCCAACCCTTGCTTATTTAATTTCCCCCCCTAAAATAGCTTTGGGAGCAAAAGTCTTAGGGTAATAGATGAGCTCCCTGACCACAATCACAAAAAAGGGAAAAAGAAAAGGGGAAAAAACAGAAAATACAATAAAAGCAACAGGACCATATTCTCTGATAAACCAGTGCCAGAAAACCTCTTGGGGATCAAGGTTTTTTTTCTTCAGTCCCCAGCTTTTACCAATTTAAATTCTTGGCAGCATATTAAAAAAGAAATACAGAAGGTATTTGAGACTGCAGTCCCTCAGGTACTAAATCTAGTGTTTCCTGGCAATAGATGAATGTTCCTGAAGTTAAACCTTGCAGCACCGCTGTACCAGATCTCCATAGCTGTTCATATTTATATTTAACAGACAAATATGTCATTCTTTCACTATCCTGTTACACGGGCCAGTTTTTCACACTCTTCCCCCCTCCCCACCCCTCTACCAGCCCTCCGTGTCTCTGATAATAAGAATAAAGGGTTAGAAAGAACCCTGGCAGTGACTGGGACCAATTTGTTTTTTTTTCCCCTCATCTTAGCAGGGCACACTTTTCCCACCTCAGATTTCCAACTGGAGGCACAGCCGATTCGCATGTCCTTCCCGTGTCTTAACTTTGAAAGATAAAGCTAGCTGGCCCTTGGGTAGCATACCATTATGCCGCTCAGATGGTTTGCATTCAGTTGCCTCCTCCTCCTCCTCCTCCTCCTCCTCTGGATAAAAAATTCAGTCTGAAGAGGCCCAGATCAGGCTGCTTGGTTTTCCTATCTTAGGGCCAAGCCAGATGTTGCAACAAGAAATGTCATTTTTTTTAAAAAATGGATTGCCTTTTACAAGGTTAATTTCTTCATCTTTGGTTTCTCGGTTTTGCAGCTAGACTCTTACCTTGCCTTTTGCTTGGCTCTGGGTCATGTCAAAATAAGCATGGGTTCTATTTGTAAAATTATTGTGCAGCTTTGGGGGGAAATGCCAGTTTGGGGAGGGGAAACCTTGGGTCACCTGCAAAGATACTATCTCATCTTGTTTGTTTACAGATACCCCAGAGAATGCAAACACTGTCAGCATTGGGCACTTCTCACACATGGGGCTGGTGGAGGGGGAGGGTGGACCATACCTCTCCCTTTAAAGCAGTGGTTCCCAACCTGGGGGGGGACCCCTTTGGGAGCAAAAGTCTTATTTCCCAGGGGTTGCCATGAGCCAGTGAAGAAAAAGGCACCAACAGCTTGGGTCTGGAGGAGGGGGAGGAATGGGGGGGAGGGAGAGTGAGTTACACCTTGATAGGTTGGAGAGGATGTCAGTCAATGGCACTGGAGGCTGCAATTGGCTGAGGGTGCCTGTAGAGGGAAGTTCTCTGTGGCACCTGTGGCAGTGGCCTCCCAAAGGGGGCTTGTGGCCTCTTCCAAGCAGGGCAAGGGGTCACCACAGCATGAGGAACTGTCACTGCTTTAAAGGAATTCAAGCTTCTTATCATTCTCATGCATTTCCTCTGGCTAGGAATGCAATGGTCAGAGCCCCTTTGGAATCATGGAGTGTAAAACAGACATACCTGAGCTTGTGTGTATGTGCGTGTGTGTGGTTGTTTGAGTTGCCTGTGTTATGCTCAGACACAACCAGGTGGTTCACCCAGTAGTGCACTCAGATGGCCAGAAAACTGAACAATTCCCCTTACGCCTGGGATATTCCATGGTAGGATTTGGGCCACTTTCAAAAAAGGAGGAAGGAGGCATGCCGTGGGCTGCATTCAGCATGAGATAACCATGATGGACACCTCTGGCTAGGGCCCAGGACAGCAACTAAAGTCAGCCAAAATTTTAAAAAAAATTGTGCCATATTTCAACACACTTTTTCATCCAGCTTGTTGAATGCAATATGATATGTTTAGCCGTATGTACTTAAAGCATTTTCTGATGGCATAGCTGTTTAAAAGCAGTGCTTCGTCTTATAAGGAATCAGCAACTTTGTATATTGTATTTCATGTAGAATTTTTTTTAATAACCATTCCACAATTCCTAGCACTAGTAGCCAATGGTTCACACTTCCCACAAAACAAAAATCAAACCTACTGGGAGAGAAGAGAGAGAGAGAGAGAGAGAGAGAGAATTTTTCAAAGTAATTAAATAAAAATCAGACATTGAAACCAAAATCTCCAAGTTCTGTTGCCATTTCAGCAATGCAGTTAGCAAGTGGGGCACAGCTGTAACCCCATTTGAATCTCTTAGGACTCAGTAGCAGGGCAAAGCAGACCAAAACAAAACAAACCCTCTTGTGAGTCTTTCCAACTTACCAAATATTTTATTTGGTAAAGTCAATAAGCCAACACCTACGGGGCTGTTCACGGCCCCCAAAGGAAATCTGTGTGTGGTACCTGAAATAAAGGTTAACACCCTCTGAAACTACGATTCTATAAAAGACTGTGAAATCTAAAGCAAACTAGACAGCTGTGATGTCATGAAACCCCGGGCAATTTCCACGCTTCCTGGGGATTCAGGGATTTGTAGTCAAACCAAACAGCATTTCCAAGCTCTGGTACATACTGTATACTTTCTGCCTAATATCTAGGCCCTTATCGATTAAACCCATTTGGCTGCCTGAATGTGAACCTAATCATCAGATCCTGCTTGAGCTTGTGCTTCCTTCGTAATTGACTCTTGCATATTGATTAAGTTGTTGATGTGTCCCAGTATTTCTCAGTGGTAATGCAGTTAAGCGCGGGCCTCCGTTCCTTGCATCCATCTCTCTCTCTCTCTCTCTCTCTCAGCACTCACCGTACTGCTGTCACCACACTTGCTTTAATGGATAAAGCTGTCATCCCTAAAGCTAGAATGTCTTGGAGGCACAAAGACGAAATTAACTGTTCAATAATTTATGGGACACGGGGAAAAAAAAACTTTACCCAACAACTTCAATTGATTGCAGTAAGTGTTTTGACTGCACTGGCCTGCTTTGCATAAAGTCAGCTCCTTTTGAGAGCTGGGTGTCTCCCCCACCGCCGCTGTCCCAAACAAAAGCCCCTTGGCTGCTTTCACGCTAAAAGTTGAAATGAGCTTTTTGCTCACTCTGAGGGATTTTTTCCCCCTGGGACACAAGGGCAGCTTAATTCCTCTTTTAGTCCACCACTCAGTGAGATAGATCTGCTCTGTGGAATAGATTTGCTTAGGAAAAAAGAAACCCCAAATAAAATCCACCCAAGTGAAGCATCCTACTCAGCCCACAGCTTGGAAAAGTTACTTTCTGGACTACGTATAGAGCAGTGATTCCCAGCCTTAGGGCCCCAAATGGTTTTGGACTCCAACTCCCAGAAATCCTGGCTAGCAGAGCTGGTGGTGAGGGCTTCTGGGAGTTTTAATCAAAGACCATCTAGGGACCCAAAGTTGGGAACCACGGATGGAGAGCATTCTGGGAACTGTGATGCAGAACAGTGGTAGTTCCAAGTAGAGATGGGCATCAAACGAACATTTTTCGTTTCCGTTATTCGTTCCGTTATGTAACGAAACGACTAACGAAAATTGTAATGAAAATGGAACGAAATGAACAGAACCACGAAATTTGTGTTCGTTACATTTCGTTTTCGTTACTGGCGACGTGCAATGAAATGAGCTGTTTTAAATGTTAAAAAACGCCCTGGACATCCATAAAAACACAGCGATAATTATTTATACTGTCTGATAATACCTACCAGGGGGAGGTTGGGGTCCTTAAAACGTGCATTTATGTCTTTTCTCAGATCGCTGTATTTTTTTCCTTTAAGGGGAGTTAGGGGATATCAACCCAAAATGGCTCCCAGATGCCTAATATTGATTTCTTGGGTATTAAAACGCCCTAGACATCCATAAAAATGCAGCTATAATGCGATAATTTTGTGAAATTATTACCTACCAGGGGGTTGGGGTCCTTAAAACATTTGTTTTTGTCTTCTCCCATAGCGATTTTTTTCTTTTCCCTTTAAGGATGACAAAATGGATGTCGCCACTCCAGCCACAACATGGAGGCAAGCCATGTGATGGAACAGCCTACGGAGCGACCTGCGGCAGGCCCCCTCCTTGGCGTCATTTAAGAAAGGGCTGAAGACGCTACTCTTTAGGGACGCTTTTAACAACGACTAGCTTCCTTTTTCTGCCCCAGCTCACTTACGTATGTTTGGACTGCTGCTGTGACTGCCCCTGTCGTTGTCCGCCTTTTAGCCTTTTATCTTTTTAATCATTTATGTTAACTGCTCTGAGTTCCCATCCTGGGAAGAAGGCGCGGTATATAAATATAAAAATAAATAAATAAATCATGTAAATTCTTGGACAACTTCAACCAATAGCATGCCCAGGTTGCAGACTGGGCAGGTCTGTCAGCCACAGAGGGCATAAAAAGCTCTGGCAGCCCCCGTCCTCCTTGCAGTATCCGGTGGGAGTTAGGGTGGGATTGCTGTCTCTGCGACTCTAGCTTCAGTCCTGCAGACTCCCTGTGTGCGTGTGTGTGTACCTCTTGGTGAGTACCCTCCCCTGCCCCGCAGTGCAGTCACTCTGTGGCTGCCTTGCACCGTGGGCAACCCCCGCCGCTGCCTTTGCAGCCTCCCTGCGAACCTAGTCTATACTGTGTCTCTGCCAGCATCATTTTTTTAAAGTGTTTTCCCTCTGGTCTGGGACGTTGGGGGATACCCCCGCACGGAAATGCTTTAAAAATCATGCAAAAAGCGGGTAGAAACGAAAAACGAAAACAAAATTTTCGCAAAAAACGGAAACAAAACGAAACGGACCTCTCAACGACAAACGACAAATGAAACACCATTTTTTAAATTCGTGCTCATCTCTAGTAGTTCCAAGCTCTGATTTGAATTCTGAATCCTCGTTGGAGAGAGCTGCAAGTGACAACTAGCTAGGTGGAATCATCAGGGCAGGCCCTGCTTTTGGGCAGACTGAGTCAGGTGTACTGGACAGATACTTGGGGGCAATACAGGACAGGGTTAGGGAAAACTGCTGAGCACTGGCTGGCATAGCTAATAGCAAGGAATGTGAAGAGCTCCAGTGCAACATCTGTTAACCCATGGCAGAACATCAATATCACAAAAAACCCAGCCTGAAACAGTGACTTCAGTGTAGGACAGCCCAACCAAATTGACCTATTCCAGGCATGTCCAAACTTTGGCCCTCCTGATGTTTTGGACCACAACTCCCAGAATTCTAAGCTTAGCTTGCCAATGACAAAGGACTGTGGGAGTTGTGGTCCAAAACATCTGGAGGGCCGAAGTTTGGACATGCCTGACCTATTCCATCTGACAGGAGGAGAATGATGGAGGAAGCCACAAAAGCAGCCCCAAGAACCACATTCCAGTGCCCATTCCTGTAGGAAAATCCATATTGCACAGAATAGCCCAAAACAGTGATGTCCACATGCTGCATCAATTAAAAGGAGAGTGATGTAACAATCCACCAAGCATTCCAGTGTGCAATGCAGGAAGGAAAGCAACATGATGATGATGATGATGATGATGATGATGATGATGATGATGATGATGATGATGATGATGATGAT
>JAHTLZ010000237.1:25032824-25104881 GCA_023846285.1 Phrynocephalus versicolor | reverse complement strand
ATGATGATGATGATGATGATGATGATGATGATGATGATGATGATGATCATGATCATGATCATGATGATGATGATGATCATGATCATGATGATGATCATGATCTTAGAATTGCAGAGCTGGAAAGGACCCTACGGAGCATTGAGTCCAGCCCATGTCAAAGAGGTGCGGTGGGGAGTTAAACACTGAACTGAACCAGATGCCTAAATTCATCCATCCCATTCCAGTAGAAGGGATGGATCCAAACCAGCCACAGTATAGCCTCAGGAACCACATTCTGGGGCCTATTCTGCATCTAAGAGCCCATCTACATTTCTCAACACATATACACCACAATATGAAGTGCTTTACTTTTAGCCAACTCAAGTCATGTGGTTTTTGAATCATTTTCTTCATTCCTCCTAAGTGAAATGCTCCCTTTAAAACCTGGCTGCAACATTCACATGAACTTAAGTCGGAGAAGAAAATAGTGTGTTGATTTTTACTCACTTCCCATGAAAATAATCCAGCTCAGATGAAAATAAATATGCACTTTGGAATTCGTTGTGTGAATTTGAAACTCAGCATTTTTAAAAACAAGTCCCAATTCTTTTGGCTGTGTGGCCAGGCCCACCATTTCATATTTACGAAAACGCCCAGGAATGACAGCTTTCACGTTAGCGACAATCCATAGGTCACGTGTGCCTCAGTGGGAGCGATACAGTAAATCACCAACCTTCCACAAGAACCACAGTCCATACCCAGAAACCCAACCTTGGGACTGCCGGATGGGCGGTCTAAAACTCCAATAAATAAATAGAGAATAAGTAAATCCAGATTGCAACTTTATGCTCTCTGCCAGCCTTCTAACGCCAGTCCCCTTAGCCTAGCCTGGAGAAGAGAAGACCGTGAGGACATACACTGTTGTACTCTTCAATCTGTTTCGTGCTTTGTTACATTTGTCTTTTGTGAGGGGTGATTTTTCTTAAGTTGTCCTACTCTGAGGTTGCCGTTCCCGGCTTTTCCTCCCTGCACTATTAATGTTCTTCCCAGAATGGGTGCTGCTGGCATATTGTTTCTGGGGGTGTTTTGTGGATAGCGCCATCTGTCGCCCCTAGTTCAATCATAGGCTGAATTTCATCAGGAAGTCCTACTTGGCCGTTGCTGTTCCAGGTTGTTTTCCCCCAATATCAATTCTCTGCCTGGAAGAAGTACTAGAAGGTACCAGAGCCCCACTCAAGGGCATTTTGTGGTTGCTTTCACGCAACATTTATTTACCATCAACACTGTAGTATTCCATTCAGTTGGGGTTTGGGGCAATCAAGGTTTAATGAAAGAGTACTCTTTATTGGATTTTCACCTCTAAAATATTCTTCTGAAATTTGTCCATCACATCCCACTATAGTTGGCATTATTTTTATTAAGAATTTCCTGTTCCGTCTCATTCTGTTCCATCTTTTACCTAGCCCTGGTATTTTTTTTCCTTTGCCCCAATGGATATTAGCACCAATGTCTCAAAAACTACAGTATTATCCAGGGATCTGAGATTGGGGTGTCTCCCCCCCCCCATCCATCTTCACTTGTGAAGCATTCAGCCTAGGACCATGTTTTGGGGAACAAAAAGTGTTTCAATAAGGGAAAGAAAACAAAATGAAAAGAGCCCGATAATGAAACCCTGGCAATCATTTTAATTTTCTTTTATCCCTTCTAGGTACTGATGGAAACACTTGGAAGATTCTCCACAGATGGAAACACCAGAGATTTCAGCTTTTCCTGCCTTTATAAGCTATGTTTTCCCTTTTTCAAGAGACTTCTTCTCACTGATGAGATGAGTGGGAAGATGCATTGATTTCTGAACACTCTCTCACTCCCTCTCTCTCTCATTTTATTTCTTCTGTAAGGCATGGGAGATGAATACATACCTCTCCCGAGTCTGTTGAACCCTTCACGGCTTTTGTGTGTGTGAAATAGATGGAAGAGTCCAAAGCTTATGACCTCTTGAAAAAGTCCAGCAGAGCCAGGGCCAGGTAGGTCTAGAAAACAAGTGTAAAATCAAATATTTTCCCAGCATTTTGACAAACATCTCACCCAGATCTTTATTTCAAATAAAATATCTTCACATATCCTGAAAAATGAAGATTTATGCTTTTTGAATACAGAAAAGATTGTAAAAAGTGCTGCTGGTAAGATATTTCTTAGTCCATTCTAAGATAGAGAGGCAGATAGACAGACAACTTTCTGATCTGCCAGTTTTTCTGTCCTTCCTCTGTGGTGTTCTCATGGAAGGAATTCGGAACAGACACCCAGAGCCCTCTCAGCAGAATGCCACAACATGGCTGGCTTACCAAATTTTGAAGTAAGTGAAGCAAGGACGCCCCACTCCATTAAGACCAGTCAATCCAGAGTGTGACCTTCTACAACAGCATTTTCCTTCCTTCCTTCCTTCCTTCCTTCCTTCCTTCCTTCCTTCCTTCCTTCCTTCCTTCCTTCCTTCCTTCCTTCCTTCCTCTGTTTTAAGTCAATCTCGTTTTCATATCATACAGCAGATCAATCCTCTTGTTATTTACAATATAAGGAAAACCACCCATGGGAAATCAGCATGTGAGTATGAACGTTCCAACACCCCTCCAGCACTGAAATGCAACGCCATTGATCAAAAATTCAGAAACGGAGGAAGTAATGAGTATTGTGTATATTGGCTGTGTAACTCTTACAGTTAGAGTTGGCAAACACCAGGCAGCAGATTCGACTCTGAGCACAAAGGACAAACATGTCCTAAGTAGATTTTTTTAACCAGTTTTCTCAAATGTAACCCAAGACAAGTCATTGAAGGTTTTTAAACAAGATGGTATTGCTTGCCAGTAGATAGAAAGAACTCTTCTGCCACTCTTTTCCTCCCCTACAAATTACATTTTTCATAAATGGCATTTATATATACCCAGAACGTTAAGTAACAACATTAATTGTAGTACATTACTGTTTGGGAATTGGTAGTTTATGGCTCTGATGTTGGGATGAGATGCCTGTTTGATCACGAACCACCCTGTTTGGGGACAATAAGGATACAGTGATATTAGTTTTGTATATTTCATGCAATGATTAGCAATCTTTTCAAGATGACAGAGTGTTTGATAAGGAACCACAGCAAGAATAAAGGTTTTTATTTATTTATTTATTTATTTATTCAACTTATATGCCGCCCACTACCCAAAGGTCTCTTTTTTGCAGTCCATAAAATTGGGGTGGGGGGTGGGCCGGGGATCAAAAGGTTCTTCGCTGTTTTTCAGTTTCTGAGGCAACATTTATCTGTCCCACTTGTTGAATTACAACAGTGGTAGAAAACCATTGTGCCTGATCCGGCTTTCCCATAGATATCTGTATAGCCAACATGGAAAAAGTGACATGCATCACCATATTTGTTCCAAGATGGTGGCGCGAGCAGACGCAGCAGCTGGTTGCTCCTCAGCTCTGAATATGGCTTTTAAGTTCTGCCAAAATACACTTACTTACAGTTGACAAGATATGTTATGTCATATTTTATGTGTCGTAGCTGTTTTTAAATCTATGCGGAATGTTTTATATGAGTTGAATATAGCAACCATGACATTTTGTTGTTTCTGCAAGGGGGCAATGACAATAAAGATTCCTATTCCTGTTCTACTAGATAGGGCATTTGGTTCAATCCAGAAAGGCTCTTCTTAAAAGATATCTAAGGGCAGGCTGTTTTGTTGGATGCATTTGACCATTCAAGAGAATAAAGGCCTCTAATCATCCTCGTCTACCTCGTGGTGTTTTGGATGCCCCTCACAGAGTGAGAAGAAAGCATCTTTTCTACATGTTTCTATCATTCATACTCAACGTGAGCCTCTGGAGATGTCAGATAACCTCTTCCAGCAACAAACTTTGTTCCAAACCTATTTCCTTTCTTTGAGGGAAATTTGGAATGGAGCCTCCCCCCACCCACAATCCCTCTCAGGTGTGCAGGAGGCCCACATAGTGTAATTGGATTCTTCATTAAAAAGAGACCCATTGAGGTGTTTAAGGAAAGAGTTTCCTGCAAGGAACGAGTGAGCTGAATTGCTCTCTCTCTCTCTCTCTCTCATACTCTTCCATTTAATTGATATAAAGAAAAACTCCCCTTTGGCTATGTACTCCCTTGAAGCCTCACAAGGCGTTTTGCTAAAAAGGCATAGGTAAATATTTTACACAGTGCACAGTGAATTAGGAGCACCACCGCCATTAGGCAGAGCCGGGATGGTGCAGCCATTTTCTCCCCACCATCCACACCTCCCTACAAACACTACACTAAGTTCAAAATGGTTCCCATGGTGTACGCAGTCTTCAGTCCCATGTGCCGCCTTATGAAGAAGGTGCAGTTCAATTTCATTTAATATTGCATATGTTTCCATTAGCATGAGTCAATTGCTCTCCACTCTCAGTTTAAGACTCCCCTTTTCCTGCTCGGTTATAGCTTTGCGTCTTAAGAGGCTGCCAATCCACACCAGTCTGTGTTGCCTTGATGATATAATGCTGTGGCAGCTTGGATCCCATTGTTTTCAGGCCACAGGTCCATAATGCATATGTGTTTAAAATGCCTCTTTCTACCAGATTTTTGGGGCGGGTGGGCAGGTGGGGAGGGAATATATCTGTTTATTCTTTTAGTGCTAATCCCACTACATATTGCCACAGTGGAAGGAGGGTCATCATTTGAACAAAGCAAATGGGCGGAGGACAGAGTTTGGGGAAGTTGAACATGCTGCCTCAGGGATGCTGGGAATTGAAGGCTAAAGTATAACTTTTTTCAAACATTGGTTTAAGAAGGGGGAAGTGTGATATAAATATATGGATTACCATGCATGATTACATTGACTGATTTTATAAGAACACCAGTGTTTTCCATGTTAGTTTCCACCCCTCATAATGGGTCTTTTTCCTTTTTCTGTGCTCTTTGTAGTTTTAAATATTACCTTTTAATGTTCTAAGATGCCTCTTCTAATCACCTGTCCTTAACTTGAATATGTCTTAAATGCTCTGTGTATGGTCCCTCATTATTGTAAGCCACCTTGGTTCCTTTTCCAAGGAGAAAGGTGGGGTAAAATATTCAAAATAAGTAAAATCAATAAATCAAGATTTTTATGATCTCCTGGAAGAACAGGAAAATTACTCTTTCCTGGAAACAAACCCAAGAGCACTATCATCTATGGCAGGCTGGCAAGGGAAGAAACAGCAACTTATGAAAGGGTGTCCGAATTTATGTTAGTTTTCTAAATTCACTCAAGAGCTAGTAAAGGTTTTCTTTGATATGTAATAAGGAAGGTGCTCTTAGTCTTTCTACAATAGAAATATATTGCCTTCTGCATTACTGCCTCATGAAGCTTGTTGACTAGCTTGACATAGACAAGACCTCACAGTTTGATCGACGTCACACAATTCATGTTAGCATTTCAATAAAGCACTGTTGATTGTAAAACTTATTAAGTCTGGGTGTGACTACACAGTGGGGGAAAACCTACTTTCATCTGCTTTGGCCTGATGTTTTTCAACCGGGATCCTGCTATTTTCTGCAGGCAAAACTGCTGTAGCTATCCAGACAAATACAAATAATTACTGTGTTTCAGGAGTCGGCAGGGGTAGCAGCAGAGAAAGCTGTGGATGTGCTTTCATGGAGCTCCAATAGTGGAGGCTGCTGCCTCTGGTCGGACGAGGTGCCCGTTGGCCATTTCCACCAGAACCATCCCTTCCCTTCACCTTTCCCCCCACTCCAAAGCGATTAAAGCATTAATTCATTGTAGTGCTAAGTTTGGGAAGCATTAAAGAAAAAAACCCAGTTTGGAAACAAAAGGCAATCAGTTGAAGAGAATGGAGACCCCTTTTCATCAGATCAGGTGATCGCACAAAAAAGAAAGCAGAGAAAAGCACCATTGATGAATTAGTGCAAAATGAATCACCCTTGTTGGCTGAATAAAAAGAAATGATTTTTCACTGAGAAGAGGTGACTCTAGACTAGGCTTCCCTGCTCTGAGCTTGATGTCACGCAGTCGTTGGTTTTTAATTTGATTTCATCTGTGCCAAAACTGATGGAGACTGCTGGGTAAATGGCCAGTGTAGTTGCTTGGCTTGGGTGGCTCTACCATTAGGTTGCCGTTTTACACAACAGATGCTGCAACTAAGATCATGGAAGAAGTCACGGTGATCTCATGAGTCTGCCTTGCACCCTTGTTTAGGTGTTTTTATTATATATTTATATATATTTTCTTCTTATATACCAGTCTTTTTTATTTTGTCTTGATTATTGTATTGTTTCCTTTGGGTCTGTTTTGCCCTTTTGTTCACCGCCCGGAGTTCTTTCGGGAAGACGGGCGGTATAAAAATGGATAAATAAATAAATAAATAAATAAATAAATGCAGAAAGTTGCTGTGTTATCATTCGTGTTGAAGACACAATTGCTGTTCTGCTGGCTTTTGTGTGTGCAATGAGCCAGAGAACTATCTTGTATTCCACCACTGGCAGCCAAATAGCTTGAGCCACTTCTCTACATTGGTAGTAACAGAACAACACAAATGAATATAGGGAGCATGCGTTGTCTATACTCACAATTAAAAGCGGACTCTCAACAAACATGAAATTTAATTATTTATTTAATTCTTTAATTTATAATTCTGACCAAGTTGAAGTGCAGCAGCAGATTCTCAGTTCTCTGATGCTGTTCATTTCTACTAACGATCCATTCACAGGCAAGTTACCAGGTGCAGTTAAGTCCCTTCTACTGTTTGGCTTTCAAAACACATGGCATTACTGCTTCTT
The DNA here is from genome assembly GCA_023846285.1 of Phrynocephalus versicolor. Classification (NCBI taxonomy): domain Eukaryota; kingdom Metazoa; phylum Chordata; class Lepidosauria; order Squamata; family Agamidae; genus Phrynocephalus; species Phrynocephalus versicolor. The sequence continues at coordinate 25,098,100 of JAHTLZ010000237.1, read as the reverse complement.
ATGATAATTATACTGTATATGTCAAGTCAGAACTTCTGACTTACAACAACCCTTTCGACGGAGTTCCAAGTGGAGAATACACAGAAGTGGTATACCATTGCCTTCTCCTGGGGACATCCTGTGACCATGCAGCTTGCTGATGATCACACAGGCTGGCTCTTCTCCTGGGAGACACAATGGTGATTTGAACCCCAACTCCACAGCAAGACACCTAAACCACTATCCAGCCAGCTACAGGAAATGAAGTACAAAAAAATTCTGGAGAGAGACCCAATTTCTGCAGGAAGTTAGGTAAACAGCATATGATTGAATGGAAGTTGATTCATATAAACTTTTTTAGATCCTACAGTACTATAACTGAGAACACGGGCATGAAGCAGAGTTTGGAAAAGTTATTATTTGAATTACAGCTTCTAGAATCTCCCAGGTATCCTAACCATGGGGATTTACAATCTAAAATAGTAACTTTTCTATGTTCTGGATAATTTCCAAGCTTCAGAGTTCAGTCGTGTGCTTAGCCTGTAACTAAAATGATAAAAAGATAGCCTTGACAGAGTTTTGGCAATTTGATCTGTCAACGGAAGCTAAACTCAGGGCGACAAGATTCAATTCAAACAGGCAGAGTTTCTTAAAAGCAGCTGTATTTCATATATATAAATATAACAGAGTTTCAGCAACATTTCACCTCACAGAGACAACATATCAACAGAATGCAAACACAGAGCATGACAATATGGGTACCTTCTCATCAAAGGTCCAAAGGCTACTGATTTTGGAGTCCTTTTATACTTATGATAACCAATCAGGAAACTGGTTAGTTACATCATGCTATTGCATCTATCTATCATTCATTATATCTATTCTGTACACCTGGCTTTACAATGAGTATTACATACTGGACTCCATTTTTCAAATCAATTAAATATACAGGCCAAAACACCTGTAGACAAACCTCTTCTGTCTAATACAAAATGTAGCTTGCTTTATGGCTGCTGTTTGTGACAGTAGCTTGCTTTATGGCTGCTGTTTGTGACAGTAGCTTGCTTTACATATGCTATTTGTGACAACAGCTTGCTTTGTGGCTGCTGAATTATTTATTTATTTTTCTCCTCTGCCAACGATAACTAACTGAATCAGTGGATAATGAATCCGTGGATACGGGGGTCCTACTGTACATCTGCAAAGATTTTGTAATTTGAGGTAATTTGCATCCAAATGTTACAGCTTTTGGATAGCAGCGCAACGGGATTTCAACCACTGTCTTCTACCTCATATTGACTTTTACTTGGAATAACTTACCTAGAGAGGTCCATGGGATGTCCATGAACAATCTCTTTGCTTCTTGCTTGTTTTTAATAGCACCTGTTGAAGACAGCTGATTGCATAATCCTGGGAGACTGGTATTGTTTTGGAGAAGGATTCCTACAGGTTCCCATTTTCCCCTGCTAGATAACACACAGAGGTATCTGTATGATGCTTCCATGACCCTACTACTTAAGACAATAGCGGCTTTGGGAAACTTTCCTTCCTTCCTATGTTTTTTATCTGAGGGATGAGTCAAGAATCCTCTAAAACTTGTATATTTTAGGAATGTATAGTTGATTGTGATATATGGATTACCCACTGGTGGATTCTGGATTTTGCTTTATTCTGTGAATCAACATTCACCCACTTACTTTAGGGAGAAGATAAGTCTTTATTAGGAGAAAAGCATAATAGAAGGGTTATTCTCAGCTCATTGTCACAATGGTTTCCTTTCACGTCAACAGCAGGATGGATTGACTGACTGATTGATTACTAAATAGTCGAAATCCTAATTCAGAGATTTCCCCTGTTACCTACTTTGGCCCCTGGAAGGCATGATAAACTGTGGAGCGTCTTGCTGTGGCCAGAATACATAAACGTAATAAACGAAGCAATGAAGACCAAACTACATGAAATCAAAGCTGTGTTTACATTACTATTAGCAGCATGTCCAAAACAAAATAAATCCCACCCAGCTCTTTTTTGCTCTTCAATTATTTCATTCCCTCACTTGAAAAGAAAAACCCTTTGCTATTTTTAATTTTCATCTAAATCTGGGAATCTTTTCAACATAATTACAACGTAACTAAATCCAGAGCCGGGTGACGAAGCCAAAGATATTTCAAACGGAGATGGGGGAACATTGTTGGTGGGGGAATTCCTCTTTTCGTTCTCGCCCTCCCCACCCTTCCAGCAAGTATCAAATTAATTACAAGGCTATCACAGAATTCAGTGGCTTCTGGAGCATCATGTTCATAATAATTAATCATTTATATGGCACCTCCTCATCCCAATCTTAACAGACTCTGTTGCGTTTGTGACCAAGCCATGGAAGCAAAATGTTTCTTTGTGTTTCGAAGATGGAAAGGAAACCCCCAGTTTCACATACACCTTCCTTTTGAAAAAGAGCCTCCCTCAATAAAGAAAAATAGCAGGCAGGAGCACAGGTATTCAGCCACCCAACATCTGAAGAGCTTTGGAAGTTTGCTTTATTTGGATTGCAGATTCCCAGAATTCCCCCCAACCATCATCAGCCACAAATAAGCTCTTCTGTGAAGTGCTGGATTGTTCATTGATTCTGGCATCTGGTTCGGTGTTAAATTCCCCACTGTACCTCTTTAATAAGGCCACTACCGCACTTCCATGAGCAGCCACTTTTTATTTTGCATTGCCTTATCTCCTCTCGTGGTCACGTGGTGGCTACAGCAGTTCGGCAGTCCACAGTTCAACGGTTGCATAGCAATCGGCTTTCCCGTTCGCACTTGGCTGAACCGCTTTAAACCTAAAGGTGGCGTAGTATGTCCACAAATACAACCAAACCGCTTTAAAAGGGGGTGGTGCAGGAACCGATTTAAAAAACACCACCCCATTGGTCGTTGCAAGAAAAACCGACACAGTGGTCAAAAATGGGCGTGGCCAAGGGGGCTCTTCAGAAACAGCGATTTGAAAAGTGGACAGTGATTTTTAAGGCGATTTGTCTTTAAGGAAAAAGTGGTTCAAATCTAAAGACAGGGGCTGGACTCAATGCTCCGTAGGGTCCTTTCCAGCTCTGCAGTTCTAAGCTCATCATCATCATCATCATCATCATTGCAGCTACTCATCATACAACCCAAGGAGGGAAATCTTCTAACTAATTAGCTTTACAGTCACCCTTAATTCTGAAAAGCACCCTACATTTTAAAAGATGCAGTGTTATGGGCAGAAATAAAATGTAAATGAATATCATGGATCAAGTTAGTTGATAGTTAGTCATAGTTCTAGACAGAGCACAAGGAAAAATTCTAGGCAGATGTTTCAAAAGCATATCATTACCTAGGTTCATTACTTTTAAAATACTTTTTCAAATGTCTACAATGAATATTCTCAATATGGTTTTCCAGCTCTGGTTGGACAATAAATGCACTAATTTCTCAGAATTAGATTTCTTTCTGGATTTTAGCAATAGAGGTACAGTATATTTAGCCAGTATTTCCATTTCAGCGCATACCTCTCACTCACCAGTAAAAGATGCATAAGATCCTCCATGAATTATACAAAAACACTCTAGCACTCCCTTATATATCCATTGTGATGTGTCAAGGGAAGAGAAGCACATTTAACTGAGCTTGTGTTAAGACAAATTTCAACGCTCTCAGCCTCAGTTGCTCAGAACATGGAATGAGGGTGAGATTTGATAGTCATTTGGGCTTGGTCTGGATTGGAGATGGGCTGGTTCACTCCTTTCTCCAGAAGCCATATGATACAATGTACCATTATGAACCAGGTTGTCTCTGATTGAGGTCTACTCACATCTGCTGGGGTCCCTATCAAGGGCTAATGTTTCTTGTAGTTTCTTGGTGCAGGTAAGCTCACTCCGTTTTGGTTCTGTTCCAGTGTGTGTGATTGCTGGGAACAAACCAAAGCAGCTGGCTGGCAGTTCCTTTGCTGAAGCTTGCTTTGCATTTTCCATTGGGGAGGAAGGAAGGTATTTTTAATTCCATTTAAACTGGAGCTAATGCATCAGCGATGCTTTGAAAGCATGGTGGATGCACGATGTCAGTTAGCAGAAACTGAAAAGAAATTGAAAACTTCCTCTTCCTTCCCCTTTGCAGGCAAGTTAAGAGGCCAAGTGTAGCAGAAAAGACCGGGGAGGGGTTGCTTACTTGCTTGTTTTCCTGAAAGAAAAAGAAAAGTACAGTATTTTTCCATGTTAGAGTAAAAACTGAGGGTTGTCTTATACATGGAAGTAAGACAAGGAGAGACCCGTGTGGTTGTGAAACTGTAATTTTGGGCTGGAAATGTGAGGAGGCATTTTATACATGGTGGCATCTTGTAGATGGAAAAATGTGATATTTTAGATTGTGCTGAACAGGATTGAGGTCAAGTGTGATTGATCCTTTCATGTGGATGTTCCACAAGGAAGGAAGGAAGGAAGGAAGGAAGTTTTTTTTAAAAAAGGGGGCAACTGCTTTGAGGTCTTTCACACCCAAATGAAAGTGAAAAGAGCAGCACATTTGTTAATCAACAACAGCTCTAGCAAATTGGTGTGCTATTTGAAACACTGGAAAAACTATCCTGTTCACTTTTCCATATGTGTAACTGAAAGCATGGAAGCAGCTGCAGTGAGATGACAAGTTCCCTGCATGGCCGGATGGCTACTCTCAACCAATCTTATGAGCAGTCATGTTACCAGGCAGTTTCTTACCATAGCCACGTTCCTTACTGAAGTCTGCATTTACAGTGCATGGAAAACACGGAACAGAATGCTGATCTTTGCATTTTGCAGGATTGTAAGGCACAAAGAGCAAGGGTTTCTGCATGAAATATGGGAGAGGGAGCGTTGCACAAAAACCAGTTCTGCAACTTCTTATTTTATGCCGTTTTTATTTTTGCACAAAAAAACATGCACAAAAACTCTCCGAGGAAGAAAGATTTTGTATCTGCCTGCAAGAATGAAGAAATGAAATTTTATGGGCTGGGGTGTTAAGAAAGGCAACCATTTTTCACTTAAACAATTATTTATGTTGATTTTTAAAGTGCATTTTACTGACATAGGGAACTGCAGATTCTAACTGAAGTTTTAATTTGAAGGCTCAGGATCAGCAATGGGATGAAAGGCTAGAATGCTATTGGAGATTTACACCAGCATAAGGGTAATTATTACCTAAATCATGGTGGCATATTGCTCCTAATTAATGAGTTGCTGCTCACATTTCTGTTTGCATGCAAGTTGAGCAATGTAGGGTATTTGTACACGACCCCTAAACTCCGCCGCAAATGTCTCCCAGCTCTGGAGCTTAAAATTGTTTCCCCACCAGCTCCAGAGTTTACAGAAAATTAAGTGCGGCCACGCCCACCTAAGCGCTTCCCAGCGCACTTTTCAGGTACCTGCTCTCGGAGGGTGAAAAACCCCAGATCCGGATGTAAAGGAGTGAGTGCCCGTCTCTCCTTGCTTCTGTTTTTTTTTTTGCCTCCCGCCCCTTTAAGAGAATAGCCTGCATTCTTTTGTCCCCTTTTTTCTCTCTCCCCTCACGCAGACAGGATCAAGGAAGTGCGGAGGGGTGGGGACACAGGAAGAGCAACGAACTCCCAAGATCTCTGGTCGGAATTTAAGTGGCCAGCAGATCTTAGGGGTCGTGTGAAAAGGCCCTTAATGTGGAAGTAAGAGTACAAGTGGTAGCTCACCAATCAGCAGCAGCTCTCCACAACAATTAATACAGTAACACACCATCATAATAAGCTAATAGGATTCAGGCCAACAAAAATTAGATCTTTCAGACCCCTCCCATCCAATTCCAAAACATCTGCATTCCTCTGCTTCCTGTTTTCTCTTATTCCCACTGGAATGCTGGCCACCTCAACCTTCATCCCTAACCTGGGACAGACCAGCCATTGATCTTAGACTGCTCTTGCACTGCCTGCCTACATATGTATTTCCCGTTGAAGGATATGGAGTTATTTAATAATGTATTTACAAGCATCACACCTCGCCTGTTTTGTATTTAATTATGTTGGCCACCCTGCTTATATTCAGGCCACCCTAACTCAAAACTTTAGACTAGGCAGCCCGTGAAATGAATGCCAGGTTGGGTCATGACTGACTATCTGCTCTCATTTCTACTTTGCTACATTTCATGTGTGCTTGTGAGCGACCTAATCTGTCTTCAGAGGTTCTAATTTTTCCAGCAACTCAACTGACATGATCTTGATTTCCTTCAATAACATTTCCCCCTACTCTTGGGAAATTTATGTCTGCTTTGGATTTTTATCTCAGATAGTTTGTGAACGAGAAAGTAAACATTGGATGTAATTCCCTACTTCCAACCTTCCTTGGCCAATAAATTACTCCAAGTATCTCTTAGAAGACCTGTTGCCACTTTCGCTGACCTCATATTTCTGACCTTATGGTTTTGAAACATTTTAAACAAGGTGGACATCTTTTTTTCTACTTTCTACGCACATATACACAAATTAAAGTAGGAGGATGATGCCCACCTAGGTTAAAAAGTTTCAGAACCACATTATCAGGAATGTGTCTAAACTATATTGCAAGGGTTCTATTTTTATCACCCCCGGCCCTTGTATCTGCGCCCTCACCCTCTGCTTCTCTTCCTGCCTACTTATATAGATATTGGCAATGCAGTACTGCAGATGGCACCCTTCCCTCTGATTCCGCCCTCCTGAACCATGTGCCCCACATGATGTTAAGAGGAACGGTGACACTGTCTTGACAAGATGTGAAACAGGGGTCTTGAACCACTGGTGTTCATTAAAAATCTCCCTGATGTATTTTTGCAAGACTCAGTATCTTTAACCCTCTGCCCTGGCAAAATGCCAGCACAGATGATTACATGCTCTCCTCCAGAATTCTCAAAAATTAATTTTCAAAAAAAAAAAATCTATCCTAATCTTGACTATTCCATTGTAAAACGGCTATTAAATATACGCACAGATTCTTCCACAGAGGGAACAGAAGGAAAAAGTGGGGAGGTGCTGTGTTTCATTCTAAATAAACGTTATACAGTACTATAAAACTCTATATAGAACCCTCTGTATCTATAACTACATATCTATATGTTTCTATCCTTTGCTCTTTTATCCTTTATATTGTCATCATGAATACCGTCAGAGACCTCTCTCTCATCAAGCCATAGGTAGTGATTTTCTAAGTGTACATTCTGAAGTTTATTATCTTTATGAGTGCACTACTTCAAGAGCAATGATACAGAAGCAATAACCAGGATCAGAAGCAAAAACGGAGATTAACTATGGAAACAACTTGTAAATTGGGATCAGATACACTAAATCAGTGCTCCCCAACCTTTTTTTCGCCGTGGACCGGCAAATGCTTGACAATTTTTTCGTGGCCCGGGGGGCATGCACTCCTCCACGCCCGTCCCCCTCCCACACTCACACGCCTGCACACGCGCACGCATGTACGCACACACACACACTTTCCCCCTCTCCCGCAACTGTCCACTTCACAGGGCTCTTGGCGCGAGATCGCTTTCTCCCGGCCCGCAATTCCTCCAAAAAAGGGCGGGGGCATGCACCCCTCCACGCCCGCCCTTCCCCAGCTCCAAAACCACTTGGGAGAGAGCAGGAGAGAAAAAAGAAAGCAAGGAGAGAGAGCAGGGGGAGGAAGACGAGCCCAGACGGACCACACCGACCCGCCTGCACACATGCGCGCGCGCACACACACACACCCTTTCCCCTCCCTTCCACCTGCTGCAGCAAAGCGGTTCTGCATTGAACCCCAATGGCGGAGGAGCGGCGGACCCTCCCCCACTCCCCACCCTTCTCGCTCGGCTTTGCCTTCTCTCCCCCTCCCCACAAGCCATGGGGCACGAGGAGAAGGAGGAGCCGCGCGAGCGCCTGGGAAGTGGAGACGGCGGAGGAGGAGGAGGAGGTGGCGCTGGTCCCACGGAGGGCACCCGCGAGGAGGGAAGAAAGCAGACCTTGGGCGCAACTTGGGAGAAGGGCAAACCCTTCCCTCCTCGCGGCTGCCTCCTCTGGCTTGCCTTTTGCTGCCGCCGCCTCCCCCTCAGACTCCTGCTGCGGGAAGCAAAGGCTGGCCGGGCATTGTCCTCCCACACACACACACACACTCCCCTCCCCCCCCAACCGATGCAGCTCTGGATGCTAAGCAGCAGTTCCCTTCCGAAGTTCCAGGAGGGGCGAGGATCGGTGCGTTCCAAAGGCGCAGGCGAAGAAGCCGAGAGGCGAACGGCTTGTAAAAGACAGGCGCGCCTTCCTTTCTCCTGCCTTGCTTGCTTGCCGGCCGGCCTTTTTTGGGCACCACGCCGCACCCCCGCAGAACCCCCGCAAACCTCAGCTCGCCTCCAGAGCCGGCGCGGTCCTCTGGGCTCTCCCGGTGCCGAAGCCGAGCGCAGAAGAGGGGGGGGAACACAAGCGAGCCTTATGGGGACTGGGAAGGCGCCGGCAATGAGAGGCGCCCGGCCATCGACGCCCACCCCGCGGAGCTCTCCGCCCGAGCTGCTGATTGGCCGCCCGGCCGGGGGAGGAATCCGCAGGCACCGCCAAGGCCGCGCGCGCGCTCGTCCGCCCGCCTGCCCGCGCACCAAGGCCCGCCTGCCTGCCTGCTCAGGCCCCGCGCGGGCGGCAGCCCTAGCAGCGGCTTTGGTGTCGCCTGGGCCGGCCGGTGGTGAGGTGGCTTCCCAGGCTGCCCTGGGAGGGGGGAGGGCGCCTCGGGCCTCGCCCTGGCCTGGTTCCTCGGCCGGCTCCCCCCCAGAGAGAAAGGGGGCAGGGAACAGGAGGTGCGCTGATGCAGGCCGGGGAGCTTTGGCGCGCGCGGGCGGGCTGCCCCCAACAAGCGCAGCGCTCATTGGCTCCCCTGCCTCCTCCTCCTGCCTCCTCCGGGGCGCGTGCTGAAGAGATCGGGGACGGAAGGGAGGAGGAGTTTCTCTGGTTTCCTCAGGCGGCCCGGTGCCGATTGGTCCACGGACCGGCACCGGTCCGCGGCCCGGGGGTTGGGGACCACCGCACTAAATGACAAAAGGCTGAATTCATTTCATCTTTAGACAAGATGATTCAAACTAACAGAGAAGTTTAAAATAGAATGCTCACTATATAACATAGATATAGATATAATGATTGTTTTATTTTCATTATAGCTTACCAGAAGTGGCCCGTATTATGTCCCAGTTCTTCAGATGGATCCAGCATGAGAACACTCACTTCAAAACAAGTGATAATCCCTTCACTTATTTACAAAACCATTTATTTCACGGTGATAAATCGTTAACTCATCGTAATCTCTGTGGTTTCAGTAATCAGGGCCAGAAAACAGACATTAGAGATAGCCCGTAATTACAGCTGAAATCATGTTAATGCTGCCAAGAGTTGATTAAGGCAATCTTTCTGTGTCTGTGAAACCTGACTTCAAAGGGATCCAGTGCTTAAATCCTGAAGATGAATCCCCAAACGAAAGCAATGTGTACTGCTTACATAAGCAAAATAGCCTAAACTGCATAAACCCGGAGGTGAGCGAAGTTCTACTATGAAACTCAGTTGTTAACATTACTGAAGAATTTCCATGTTCCAATCATGGGCTATTTCTGCTATCCGTTTCTGACTCAAGGGATAAACATGGGGTGAAAGCAAACTAAAAAACAGAGGGAAAACATCCAGTAAATTAAATATCCTCTTATGCATTCAGATCAATTTTTTTCTGAACACCTGAATAGGGTTAGCGTTGTTAGGAATCCAACCCAACTCAGTGTGTGAGAGTCCCAACCTCTCACCTATCTAGGATATAACTGCTGGTTGCTTCAGAGGCGCTTGCTTTCAAGTAAATGGCAATAAGATCCTGGTTTTATTTTCAGTTTTAAGACATTTAAAGGCCAGCCTGCAAATCTGTACACGGCTGAAGTGCCAGCCTGCCATAGTAGCACTCTATAAGTAGCTGAAGAAGGAAGATGATGGATGAGATGATGCTAACCCCCCAAACAACCACTGAGCCGACAACTTTTATTTCAAGTACAACTTCTCACTTTTGCTCCCGAGTTCAATAGCTAAAGGTCGCTTCCCAAATCACTGACGATTTAAAAATAGTGAGCCACCCTGTCTTAGGAGGAGACCTCCACAACCCTTAAATACCTATTTTTCAGCACCTCAGGGTCTGTCATGAAGATGTTTACACAGGGGTGGTGTGATCAGATGTAGTGTCTAGACGTATCTTACATCACACTGCATCGTATTACATTGTACATATCTAGTTATGTTGTGGGCAAACAAGGTTTTAAATGTTTAAGGCAGAGTATAGGAGACAGACATCATTTATATTCAGAATCTTATCGCAAGCTAATCAAAAATAACATGGCCACATTAAATTCTGTGTTTCTAATATCAAACTGACTAATAGATAACCATACACACTGAGTGGAGCTTGTCATATGCCTGTCCTTCATTTACTTTTCCTAAGAATGTGTAACCCACAAAGCTTTATTAACAAAATAATAATAATATGCAAGGCACAGAAAGCAATTTATAAGGGGGCATGGCAGTTCATAATGGGAATAGTTTTTTTAGCTTAGGTCAGAGATGTGCCTGAAAAGAGGATGAGATAATATATCTGTTAGACATAATAATATATTTAAGCCACATAACATGAATACATCCCGGGTATGTGCTATTTGCATTATATGTACATGTGCCCTATACTTGGGCACTTGAGGCTGCAACCCTATGTGCACATAGTGAATAAGCCAGCTGAGCACAGTGGAACTCATTTCCAAGTCATGTCCCATTTCTCTGGCCTAAATGATATCCCAAAGGAGTAAATTAAATCAATAGAACCATTCCAAAACCATCATAAAACGAAAGCACAGCCCCAAAGCTACAAAAAAAAAAAAACCCAAATAGTCCAGCCACAGAACATCTGTGCAACAGTGTGACTGGCTAAATAAAATTTAAAAACAACAAGCTTTAAGAGATCAAGTCAGCCAGTAACAAATGCCTTTAAGAATAGCCATGTTTTTTTGTTTGGCTGTAAAAGCCGGGATTATGCAAGAAGGCTTTTCCAGGAAGGGCGCTCTGCCATGTGAGGGGTGCTGCACTGAAGACAAAATGGGGCAACCCCAGTGACTGCCCTTGATCACAAAGGTGCTGATAGGGATTTTTCCTGGGGCTGCACGACCACATCGTGGCATGGAAGCATAGCTCACTTGCCAAGCGTACTCTGAGACAACCCCACAGCACCTGTCCGTGTGTGTCAACAGAAGACACTTAGCCATCAGCAGGAACAAGCCTGCCCCTTGCTGTTTCCTGCAATGCCCATGCCTGGATAAAATATCAGCATGGACCACAGGCATCAGAACAACCTGGGGTGAGCAAGAAATCTATCCAGGAGATGGCTTTTCAATTGGCTAGAATCCCTGGACCCTTCTGGTAGCAAATATATTAATGTCTTACACACTCACTTTCCTTTCTCCCCTGCAAACATGTTCCATGTACAATTTTTATTATGTATTTCCTTTCCTGAAAGTGTGTACCACTTTTAGTTAGATGGACGTTTGGTCTCTGCTATTATACCATTATCGAGGATTGACTCACCAAGTTCCGTGGGAAAGGAATGTAACAACAGCCTATGGAATTTGACAAGCCAACAGGACTAAGTCATATTATATACTGTGTCTGTTGGAGCTCTGTTTGTGGTGTTTTTTTATACAACAACCCTATGAGGTGGGTTAAAAAAAAAACTTCCCCAAGGATGTGCTTCCTAGTTTATCCGCAGTGGATTTCAATCATTCACCAATTCATTCATTCATTCAACCATCCATCCATTCATTCATCCATAACCCATCCTTCATAAAAATCTCAGGACGACCATATTATAAAAACAAACCGTTAAAACACACACACCAGGTAGTAAAACAGTAAAGAAATGCAGAGCTAATAAAGTCAAGAAAGAAAGAAAATGAAAACAACAACAACAAATAATTGCAGAGATCTGATCACCCACTCACAAATGCCCAGGTAAATCAGATGTTGCAGCCTGGTGCTGATATGTGTGGAAAGTTAGTGCCAGAATAATAGGATATGCCAGAAGTGCCCGGCACATCTACTCACAGAGAACGTTCCCAAGTTTGATCGTCCCAACAGAGGCATCACAACGATCTACTTCCTCCAATGATGGGCTAACGAAATGGTTCACTCCAGTAGAACTAGGAACGTAGGTTCATTGATATAGGAAACACATTCCAGCACCTTGAATTTGGCCCAGGTACAGATAGGGAATCAATGCAACTCTTTCACAAACTGTGGAACCTGTTGGGATGTAAAACCTTATATATTTCAAGGTTGACAAGGTTTCCTGATATCCACCTCAGAACTCATTCCAGGTTCACATAGGATTGTGAAATGTATACATTTTGCGAATGTACATTTTTGTCCCATCAACTAAAATGTGTTTCTGTCTGTTTTTCCTGCACATATTCAAATACACACATTTTGGAATGTATTTTGTTATGCAGCTTATATAGCAAACTGTGTGAGTTTCCAAACACAGATGGTACACAATTCAGTTTGACACTTGTGTCCTGTCTCCTGACTTCAGCAAGCTTTGTGAATTTGCAAACCCAATACATTTTTCATGGGTGCACTATACCAGCACTTAACTATAATCTATAGGAGGCAAAATCTATCAGACCATCATTGGAATGAGTAATTCACAAACATATCTATGGCAATGGCATAGATTCACACTGTCCTTTGATACCAGTATGTCCACTGAAATTAATGTGGCTTCTATTTGCATGAACAGGCACTCTTGGGCAAATAGATGCCTTCTTCTGCAAATTTAGTGTTGACATCACTTGCACAAAAGATGACCGTGTGAGCAGAATGACCAGCATTCAGGTCCAGATCATTTCCAAGGACAGCCCTACACAAGGCACTTTGTGTGTGTGTGTGTGTGTGTGTGTGTGTGTGTGTGTGTGTGTGTGTTGTGTCATTACAGTCATAACTGACTCTTCGTGACCTCATCTCCATGTATTCCTTGGTGGTCACCCATCCAAGTGCTAAACAGAGCCGACCCTGCTTAGCTTCTGAAATTAGGCAAGATAGGATGTGCTTAGGGCATCTAGGCAGCACAAGGCACAATACTCCAAATGAGTTGTTTTCAGAGCATTGTGGCTGAGCTATCTTTGTCTGATAACGGCCATAGTAGGACAATCCATGTGACTGAAACCCAAGTGGATCTCCGATGGCAAAGCTATCTCAAGTTGTATCTCCAGACTGTGCACGAGCTCTTTCAAGGGGAATATGGCTCCATCTAAAGCAGTCTGTTTCTCAGTTCCTGGTCCCAAGAATGACCCTCTTGTAGAATCCTTGTCCTGTTACAAGTCAGTCTAATTTTAGTGGCTTTCGTCCAACCCATTCCTGCCTCTTGGTGCTGATTAATATCCCTGTATGCCTGTATTTAAGGCTCATCTTCGCCTCCTCGGCCCTCCATTCCGAACAAACAATGTTTAGAAGCATATAAAATGTGTCTGTTCCAGCTGACCTTTTTAAAGGGAGCTCTCAAAAGAGGTGACATTTTCAATATGCCACCAGTAGAGCTGTTAATAAGGAGTTTGGACTTAAATAATTTTTTCCTGTTAATGAAAGAGTGAAGGGAGAATGCGAAATGAATACAATGCCTTATAAATTATGAAGAATGACTATGAAAACAATAACAAAACTTAACACAAGAAAAAAAAAGCTATATGAAGAATAGATTTTTAAAAAGTAGCCTGGTTCGCATAGGAAATAGAAGACAAACCTCTATGTTCTCAGAAGTGTTTTGGCGTTGGCAGCTACCATTCTGAGCTCTGGCACATCTCACAGCTAACAAGGGAGCCTGATTCCAGTTTCCTGTGCTATGATTGCCAGCAGGATTGACACTTGCATATCACCAAAACTGAGAAAATGGTTCACCTAAAAAGAGGCTGGAAAAAAGCACAGATCCGCACAAAATTTGCTAATTTGCAGTCACACGCTGCCAATTTAGGAATAACCACTAGAGATGGGCACAAATAAAAAAAATGGCATTTCGTTTGTCGTTTGGAGGGTCCGTTTCGGTTCGTTTCTGTTTTTCGTGAATTTTTTCAAAAAAATCGTTTTCGTTTTTGTTCATTTCGTTACCATTTCGTTACCATTTATTTCAATATTTTGTGATTTTTTTTTAGGATTTTAAGCAATTCACTCATATTGCAGTAACGGAAACGAAACGCACGACAAAATTTCCGGTGTTTCTGTTCGTTTCATTTCATTTTAAAGACAAAATTCATTTGTTGTTTCGTTAGCTAACGAAACGGAAACACGAAAACGGAAACGAAAAATTGTTCGTTTCATTCCCATCTCCAATAACCACTATCATTTACATGGAAACACAGCAATACATCACCCCATAGTGGGTGACTGTTTAACTGCTCAGTCTGCTGTCCAGGTTCTGACTGCTTTGAACTTACTAATCACTAGGCATCCCTACTAACAGGATGGTGCCCTGAAAGACAGGGTATCCTCTGCAAAACAGGTTTTATGGTCACCCTCATTCCCAATCAGCCTCACTCTCCAGCAGGGTGAAGATTCTCTCCCCCTCATGAATGAAAGGTAGGAATTATAAAGTAGAAGGAGCCAACTTGGTGTTCTCCAACAACTACTTTTTCATGACACTTGAACTTAATACACCTGCATAGTTTATAGAGTTACCGTGAGGAGACAGTTATGGTGAAGTGGTTGGGGGACATATAGGTTTGGATACGCTATCTTTCTAGCTAACAAATCAGATTCTTTGGATTATGATTGATTTAGCTGAAGTTTTCTTTGTTTCTTGTTTTGGTTGCCATTCCATGTATGAAAAAGGAGTCATGTGATTGACTGCCAGTGTGATTTGGAAAACAGGAAGGGGACAAGGTCTATTTAATGCATATGGGATAGTCAATCACAGATGGGCAGAAGGGTTAGGGTTAGACTAAATAGCCAAGTTATCCTGGCCTGGATTGTGCTAAACAGGATCACTTTGAGGCACAATATGACTTTTGAGGTAATTCTTGCATCCAGATGCAAGGACCAACCACACTACTCCAGAGGCCTCTGTCTAGCAAAATAAAGACCAATCTTTTTTTTTTTACTTTAAAAGAAAAAGAAGCTTCCCATTTCTCAAGGCTGTTATGCAGCTGCCTGACTGTTCCTTTAATGAAGTTGCTTAAATATCTTGAAATAGGTAAAGCTTCCTTTTTGCTGAATTGCAAAAGCCCTTTCAAAGTATTTTTGATCAGCTGTGTTGCTTGTGTGTGTGTGTTGCATTGTTACAGTCGTGACTGACCCTTCGTGACCCCATGTCCATGGAGTTTTCTTGGCAGGAATACTGGAGTGGCTTGCCAGTTCTTACTCTTAGCAATAATTAAAAAGAAAGGAAAAGCTCTGTCTCCCTTCCCCTCTGTAGGTGAGCAGGAAGGAAGCTTTTCATTTCTCAAGCCTGTTAAAGGGCTTAGGCATAGCACAGAGGAGGAGACAGGGAAAGGAACAGATCCCATGTCTTCCAGCATGTTTTGCCTAAACCATTTTATCATCTGGATAAATGGGCAGCTTATTTCCTTCTCACCAGGAGACAAAACTTTCTATTTCCTTAGTATGCAGTGGTTAAACTGCTGTAGTCTGCTCATGACCTAGGGTTCAATCCCAGATAACCGGCTCAAGGATCACTCAGTCTTCCATCCTTCTGAGGTTGGTAAAATGAGTACCCGGTTTGCTGGGGGTGGGCATTGTGTAGCCTGCATGATTACTTGTAAACGCCCAAGAGAGTGCTTTAAGTACTATGGGACGGTATATAAGCAGCATTATTCACTTTGTTTTATTTCTTTTACTTCATGCTAACTGACAAAGAAGCCCTTTCAAAGCATCACTGATGTGTTAGCAACAATTAAAGGGAAATGAAAAACTTCTGTCCCCTTCCCCTCTGCTAGCAAGTTGAAAGGATGCTTCCTGTTTCTCCTGATCATTAAGTGGCTTCATCAAAGGGATAGCCAGCCAGCTGCTTTACTTCGTTCCCAGAAATCACTAAAGTTAGAACCAAACCAAAACAGAGCCATCATACCCATACACAAAAAAAACCTAGCCAGTGAACCAAAAAGGTGTGGGTAGGCATCAATTGGAGAGGGCTTAGATCACTACCAAAAGAAGTTTTATTGATCATCTGTGGAAAAGGGGAGATGCTGGGAAGGTGGTCATTGCTGTAAATAATTATTCTCTTAATTACAAACCTGATTTTGGCGGGTGAATTTTGCACTGCTTGCCTACGGGTGCCAAAATTAGTAGATACACTTCTGTTAGGTTGTATCCAACAGTGCTCTTAAGGAAGGAGATTCTGTGAATGCAAATGGAAGAGGAGACAGCCCCAATCCTGCCCCCCCCCCCACAGAACATGTTTTCAGGCTGAGATGGGAGCTGCAGAGAGGGAAGGGCAGAAAATCCTAACCCTTTAACAACCCTTATGTTGGATGAAAGCCAAAAATGAAATGGGGGTTGCAGCATTCTTAATGGTGTTGATTTTAGTGGGTACACATCACGGTTTTTAAAATTATTATGTTCAATTCGTTTCTTCACCAGTTGCCTATTCTGTTACCTTAGCCTCCAGAAAGAAAACATCTGCAATAATAATTCCATGGGGCAGACACATGAGAAAGGCGGGCGAAATCTCCTTCAGTGGCAAAACTGGTGGCTACAATCTGACCAAATTAAGTGAATTCAGAACCCAACTAAATTCAGTGACACTTACTTCCAGGTAAACATGGTGAAGAAGAATGCCCAGGAACTACATACAGTCTGGTATGATAATTTCTTGTAAGAGCAAGATAGTCCTATACAGTGAGTAGCTTTCCAAGATGATAGCTTATGTGACGCCATTGTGTGGAACTCTTTCCAGGAGCCGCCATGTGGCAGCTCTGTAATTAAAACTGGCCCTCAGTCTCTTTTTATGGCATCCTCAATATTCTCAACAGCTATCTTGTTGTGTGACAGGAGTTTACAACATTAACTTCACCAGGCAAGGACCAGTGAAGTAAAATTAGCCATGTATGTAAATTATAATCATGCTGAACCATTGTATGTGCTCATTTAGCCATTTTAACAGTGTGTGATGTTACCCTCTCGGCAGGACTAATAAGCATTAGCCATAATGAGGTCAGTGAGTCAGTCAGGCATTATCATGGGATTTAATTGGGACACTGGTCTCTGCTGAAGTGAAAATTAATAACTTTTGTCAATGTTCTGGTGAAATGTTCTGTCTTATTAAACTACGAGGGTCAATTAGAAAGCATTATGTAATAAAGTCCCCAGCAGCAGAACTCAAAATTGAGTTATACCACAGTCATTATTCCAGGGCGATTGCATCTGAAAATGGAAAACCAGAGTGCCATATGGAAGAGTCGGGTAATATTTACAGGTCTGGCATGTCAAGGCTTCAACAAGAAGGAAACAATTAAATGTAATACGCAAATAAATCAGCGTGCCATGCTTGTACGCCAAGAGCTTCCTACAGGCTGCACATGGTCTGATGTGACACGGCAAAATGGCAATTGTTAAATAAGCCTGACTTCACCTCTTCATCCCCGTGGATCGCTTAAATGACTGAAAATCTGGGACACACCTGGATGTTTGAGCCTGCTGCACACATTGACTTGCAGGAATAAATAACAGCTGATTGTATGACTATTAAAGCACAAAATTGCTTTTTATTAAAGTGCCATTATAGAGGTACAACACATTAACAAACTTTAAAGCACATTTTAACAGCCTCCGATATTCCCTCTTCGGTCATGTTGCATGGTACTTCAAAACAGGCAACATATTGTTAGGGAGTTATAAAGTCTTTGCTGGTGTTGGCATCTGAACCTAGCACTAGCAGCCAGCTAGTAAAGGCTTGAAATGGAATGTAATAGGGTAATGAGTGCTTTTTCTCAGTGACAAGCTCAGATGTCAGGATCCCCCCCCCCCCCGTCCCAAGCAGAAGAAGCGAGCATAGGCACAACAGACAGGCAGCACGGCACTGAATTTTTCTTTAGTTCAAACTTTCCAGAAAACCCCTGCACCATTGCAGCAGATGGACCGAGAAACTGTGTTTTCACCCACACATGATAGTATGATACTGGTACAAAGTTTTCTGACATCTGACATGCCGATATGTGGATTTTAGCTGCCATCTTCTCCTCAGAAATCTCCTCAGGAGCTTCTTTTCAGCAGTACTTATCTGCGCAGGAATCTTGAAAGCAGACACACACATGTGAGAAGCAACAGCTAGGCGGGAGGATATTCTTTTAGTTAAAACTAGTTAATCAACTTTGCCTCCCTCCCACTGAAAAAAAATGAAGTTGAAAGCTGAATCCAGATGTGTCCATTCCTTGTTGCTGTATTTTAAAGAGTGAAATTGGTGTGATATTTTGAGGATGTTAAAAAAAAGTCAAACGGTTTCCTCACAGTTCAACACTTTGTAGGGATGCCTGAGAAATTTGATCTTTCCGCATTTACATGTGAATGGATGTGATCTGCACTAATTAGACTAATGTATCAGGACTTACCATATTTTCCCATGTATAAGATTATATTTTGTCCAAAATTGTTAGTCTAAAAATGGAGGGTCGTCTTATACAGGGAAGTAAGCCAGGGAGAGAACCGCGTGGTTGAGAACCTGTAATTTTGGGTTGGAAAAGTCACATTGTCATATACATGGGGGCATTTTATTCATGGAAAACATAATCCTTCACACTTTTAGTATATCCCAGCGCAGTTCTTGACAAAAATAGCATCAAAGTTATTTTTTTAATCCTTATTCTAGGAGAAAATTCATTTAAGAATGTGTAGTTGGAAAGAAATTTATGTAATTAATAATAATAATGTGCCGTCAAACCCATTCACACTTACGGTGACCTTTTTCAGGGTTTTACAGATAGAGAATATGCAGGGGTGGTTCATCATTCCTTTCGCCTGGGAGGCACTCTGGGACTGTGCAACTCCCCCAACGCCACCCAGGCTGGCTCTTCTCCCAGGAGGCACAGTGGAGCATTGAACTCCCAAATATTGTCTCCACAGCCAGATACTTAAACCACTGATCTATCCAGCCAGCAAATTATTTAATACAGTAGGACCCTGGTATCCACTGGTGATTGGTTCCAGGCCTTTCCGTGGATAATGAAAACCATGGATAAGAGAGAATGCCTTCCCACCCACCCCCAAACTGCTGTTTCCTGACAGTAGCTTCTTGCTTTATGACTGCTGTTTTGAGACAGTAGCTTGCTTTATGGCTGCTGTTTGTGATAACGACTTGCTTTGTGGCAGCTGAATTATTTAATTTCCCCCCCTGCCAACCGTGGATAACTGAATCAGTGGATAATGAATCAGTAGATCCTGGAGTCCCACTGTATACATGATTTCAACACATATGTGTGAACTTTCTATTTGGTTTTCAGAAATGCAGAGTAATGTGGAAACTAAGAAGAACAGAATCATGCAAAAGGGACAACTGGCAAGAATCCAATTTATGCATCACGTTAATTCCGTATGTCCGTGCAAATGTAAATTGGTAATGGAAGAAAATGCTTCCAAATGTCTATAAAAGGAATTCTGCCAAGCCTAGATATAGCCTCATATGCAACTGCTACCTAAATGCAGGGGAAAAAATGTGTGTATGATTCAGTCATATGGTATGTGACCATACTCAGCCTCTTATATGCATGCACATCACTACATGAATCTAGTGACCATCATTTACCATTTGAAGGTAATTAATGTTGCATCATTAAGAGCATTCCCAACCTAGGGAATATTCCTCATGCTACGGCAATGTTAATTACTTTCAGATGGTAACGTCAACAGCATAAATATATACGCACACTCTCTCCCCTGTACCGCAGTTCGGTGACGTACGCCCCAAACCTCCTCCCCCCAGGCAGACACTTCCTCTCCGTTTTCAAGTGTGGGAGACACCACAGCACTCAGCTCCACTTTGTGGTTTTCCCCTGGTTTTGTAATGGTGCTAGAAGACTAATGTCAGAGAATTTGTTGCTGTTGGAAAGGGCAAGTGGTTAGGAAAGTGCTGATTCTTTTCTGCTTTTTCAAGGACAGTGCGTAGGAGGCCTTCCTTTGAGTCGAATGCCAGGTTTTCACCATGGGGCTTCCCACTCAAAAGCGCGAGACTGTTGGTGGCATTTTGGCACAATGTGTTGTCGTGCTAGCTGAGAAAAGTTGGTTTGGAGAAGTTACTTTTTGAACTTAAGTCTCCCGGAAAACACGAGCTAGTCTCCATGCATTGGATCAAACCATTACATGAGCAAAAACAGGAAGGAAAGAAGGGCCAGAGCTTGGAAAAATGTCTAATTTGAATTATAGCTGCCACGCTGGGGGATTCTGGGAGGTGTCATCTAAAAAAAAAAAACTTTCTCAAGCTCTCAGAAGGCTGTATGCTGAGGTGTAGTTTTTAATAAAAAGGCCTAATCATTTTTAAAACAACTTTAAAAAGGAATAAAAATTGTGAAATCCCTTTGATGATATTCAAAGAGACTTCGTTCCTCCTCCCTTTTTTTACTATATGAGAAAGATTTTAAATTCTTAATTCTCCCAGTGTCACTAGTGCTTCTTTCCCACCCTAGCTAAAACTGTTTTCATTCCATAATTTAGAAGACCTTAGGAAGCAGAAGGATCAAAACTAGAATGCAATTAAATATACGACACCCTTTTTTAAACAGTGGCTTTGGCCCCTGGAATACAGGAAAAGGTCTCTGCTGATGATCATGGAGGGAGGGAGGGAGAGAAGGGATTCCGAGACAGGGCTGCCACATCCTTCTTTTGCATGTTTCGGAGCAAGGAGTGTCCATCTTATTCTGCCAAGCTCTTCAAACAGGGTTTCTTCCTGATTTTACTGTATATCTATAGCCAAGGAGCCTTGTGTGTCTTGAGGATATTCATTCTTCATTACAATATGTGTGAGATTGTGGGATGAATTTCACTCTGATTGTCCACATGGGGGGGGGGAGCAGCATTTGCCATCTGGGACAGAGTCTCTCAGAAGGACAGCACACAGAGTTGTTCACAGGTCCTCAAGGGGCGAACGGTTTCACTTTGTAATGAACACAGAGAACAAGAGCGAGCCGAAGTATCTGAACATCTGCCGGGAATCCTGATCGGTTTGTTCAGCTGAGTTCAGCAGCAGTGGAAGAGTTGGCAGGTGTCGCTGCTTTTGAGCCGGATATTGCTGAAAACCAGCTCAGAGATGTAAATCTGATTAGTCCAAACAGCTATAGATTCCTTACCTTGTCTTTTCTCACTGCACCAATTTCCAAAAGGAACACAACATGCACCCACTGTGAATGTTTTTATTGCTTTGGGGGAAGTCTGTTTACTTTTCTTCAGTGTGTTTACTCAGACATAATACCACCTTTCTTCAATGGAATTGACTCTCGTGATGTAAGCAGGGGTACAGTGGTCATCTAATAAGTCTTTTCAGACTGCAAACAGAATAGCCATGCTGAAGTGAGAAGTTAGGTTCTCGTTAAGGCTGTGAATCAGTGCACCAACCCCAGTTGCTTTTGGGACATTTTGTTGCCTGAGGCCGAAGACAAAATGGCATCCCTCCCACCTCCATATATCGAAGCTATTCAGTCAGCCATCAATTGGATTGGACAAGGTCTTTCATGGCATACGGATTACAGAAGCAAGTGTGCACATAGCTCTTTTACGCTTGGCTGCTACTCACTATCCCTCACTGTCTGCTGCCTGTGGTGGCTTTGCCACTTTGGGTCATGTCCTGGTTCCTGTCTTGCTGAAGGAAGTGGAGCCACAGACCAAATTTTGAAACCTGCCCATTTTTAAATACAATTCCCAGAATCCTCAGTGTCCATGCTGCTTGGAGGGTTGTGGAAACTCTAGTCCAAAAAAGGCAACATGCCCCATTCTGAGCTACTTGTGCAATCGTTCCCTTTATCAGATATAGGTGTGATTGTGCTGGCAACTTGTACACAACCATGCCCACTAATTAATATATGGCTTTTTTTATTTTTTTGCACCTTCCATGCCTTGGAGGGTCAGGCTAACTCTGAAGAGAAATTTAGCACTCAAGATCCGGGCCAGCTAAAGCTCTGTGGAAAAGACTCCATCATCATTAGTTGGGCCTCATATAATAAGAAAAGTTAACTGAGGATTCATTTCAAGACACCTGACTTGTCTCCCTCTTTATCCAAATCCATATATAAATAGGCACACACTCTTTTTGAGAATACAAAAGCTTTGGTATGAAACAATTCCACATCATTCATTTTATAGGTCTGGTTTGAAGAGCACAGCTTTGCAGGTTTAGGGCAAAAACAAAGAAATGAACAACAACAGCAAAACAGCAATGACCTTGTGGAAATGCAGATGTCAACAGATGTGTTGACTCTGGGTAAGGGTCTCCCAACAAGGGAGACCAGTTGCTCCTGTGTGCAGTGTTAGGAAGATTATATTCATCAGGTTCCCTTCTGGTAAACAAACCTCCCCCCCAACACACGCACGCACGCACGCATGCGCACACACACACAGAGAGAGAGAGAGAGAGAGAGAGAATACAGTAATTACGTCTTTGGAGTACAGTTCATAGATTACCCCACCCAGGATAGACCAGAGAGGTTTCTGGGAAATATTGTTTTTAAAAGGTTTCTCATCTCTGCACAGAGTACAGCAAAATGACAAATATTTTACACTTTGCTGATACATTGTATGAAAATAGTGTACCAAAATGTGTTAGCAACAGCAAGGGTACACAGAGTCTTGTGTGAATGCTAGATAACCTTTCTGTGCCCCTGTCTGGGTATCTGTGAAAGCATGCCTGTGTGCTGCGCACCCTGCACACTTACAAAGAACAGCGCTGCAGAGAACCCATCTCATCATGGCAAATGTTCCCCAGTACAACACTGCTAGCATTCTTGGCAGATATTTTTAAAGGTAAGCAGTCAGAAGTTCTGCTTCCATGCCAGGTTTTTCACCATTTGTTCAGCACTTCAAAGGCTCTGTTGGTTTCACCATCTTTTCCACCGTTGCCTTAAAGCCGCAAGGCTCTGGACAGCAGGACAGCTCGATCCAATAAATCTGAGACCTGTCTAGGTGCTTCATTTATCAAGAGGCCTAATTTACCCGGGCCCTTTAGACTAATTGCAGATTTGCAAAAAATGCTGAGAGTGTAGAACAGTGCATTGTGAATGTCCCTTGCCATATTTCTGCTAATGTGTTTCATCTGGAGTACATAAAGAGACAGGGATGCTGATTTTAGACACAGCACTTTGGGGCTAATCCAGTTAAATGATTATCCCTAAAAATGTGCAGTGATGTCATTTTCCCCATAGGTCCCCACTGGTTGCCTTGTTTGCTTTGTTGTGAGAAATATGTGATTCTCAGCTTGTTTTCAATATGGTTGACATTCATGTTAAATTATTTCCTTTCTCTTCTTAAACCATCTCTCTTCCATAGTCTCCGGCCACGTCAACTCCATCTTGTTCAAAGCTGCTATTAGATTCAGACATCAGTGTAGGCCAGTATCTACAGCGCATAAATGAGGACCATGTGTTGCCCAGGGTGTACAGTGCTCACAAGGGATGTGGTGAGTTTATTTTTATTTTGGACTCCAAATCCTAGAATCCTCGATACCTGCAGACATCTTCATTTCACTCACCTGAAGCAAGTCTCCTTCGAGGCCTTATTTCCCACAGCAATGTTTCATGGGAGGAAGCTACTGCAGTGCTTCCTGGAAGTGGTAGTTCTTCAGGAATCACTCTTCTAGATCATAAAGGGTGAATAGAGACTACTACCCCCAGGAAGGATCACAGGAAATAAGGCCTAGAAGAAAACAAAGGATGCTTTCACATGACCACTAAAATCCACTGCAAAGTGCTTGCAGATACAGAGCTTAAAATCATTTTCCCACAAGCAGCAGATTTTAAAAAAATGAAAGTATGACCACGCCCACTTAAGCCCAACCCAGCATTTTACAAGTATTTATTTATTTATTTATTTATTTATTTATTTATTTATTTATTTATTTATTTATTTATTGGATTTTTATACCGCCCATCTGGCAGCGAGGTCACTCTGGGTGGTTTACAACAATTAACAATTCAAACAATTCATACAATAAAACCATAAAATAGTAACACAATAAAAATAAAAATAATATTAAAGTGACATAAAACAATGCATTATTATTGGCAGACTAATCAGTACCTGGTCTCAAGGTGGTAAAATCCTTGTCACTGTTCCAATGCTGATTTTAAACCGTTACTCGAGTCCGTGGGAACACAGAAAATACTCACCAAAACCTTTTTGCCCCCGTTATGGTGGCTTTGCTGCGGTTCTCAGTCGTGGGATCAGAACGGTAGCGGATTTTCAAAACGCGACCATGGGAACATCTGACCCACTATATCAACCATGTGACCACTCTGGGAGGTGATCCCCACCTCTGACTTGCCCCTCCTCTCTTCCTATTTTATTTGCTTTGCTTCCATTTTTGTTTCCCTCCGCAGAAAGTCTCATGTGGTTGAGATTCACTTTTCCTTTTTATCCTTCTGATTGTAACTACAGATAGTAATTGTAAGTAAATATACCCTTTTCTACTTATTTACCTCTAGAACAATTTTAACTCATCCCATTCTATTCACTGAAAGAGATGGTAACTCTCTGGACTGATCTTTTTCATGATTCTTGTTCTGATAAGTAAAAGAGAATTAACCATATTCTCCAAGAAAAACAGTATATAAGAACAAGTACTGTGAACAGATTCCATACTTAACATACATGAAAAGAGTAGACCCCAAATTTCTCCCTCTCCGACATTCCTCTCTCTATTTTTCCACTAACTTAAGTCTAGTCTTACATTGCAAGATCCCTGAGCACAAGTTAATTTGCTCCTCTGCAAGAAGCAACTAGCAGCTACTCCCCAGGCCCCTCTGCAATTAGAGCTACAAACACCACCCCACTCCAGAGTTATTTCTTCTTCATCTGGCCCTTGGCAGCTGATACATCACCAGCTTCTTCAAGCCGCCTATTGCTCTTTTTGTTCATCAGTCCTATCATAGTCAAGGAGGCAACAACACACGATTTATTTTCTAACCTGGTCAAGGATGCAGAAACATCAGTGTTCCTCCAAGGACAGAACATGCATACTCTGCTTCTCTTGTCTTCTCTGCTGCCACTTCAGATCAAGAGGCCTTTGTTGGGTCTCTGATACTGTGCTGTGGTTATCTCCCATCGTGCCGTGCAAGATACAGTAGGGGCTCCGTGAATCACTGTGTGCAACATTTTAAAAAGCTTTGTGAAAAAAAGTGGACATTTTCCTGTTTGATAGTTATATCATGTGTGAAGCTCAAGCTGCAGAAGCAGTGGACGAAACGTAGGCCGTCGTGTGCAGTCAGCAACCAGTTGGAACGAGGTGAAAATTGTACTCCAATGTTTGCAGCAAGCTCAACATGTAATCCACAACACAATTGCAAAAACAGGTTACAGGCAATACCTTTATAGGCCACTATTAAAAATAAATAAAGCAAGGAACATTGCGAGCTTTCGAGTTTAAATAACTTTTCTTCAAAGCAGGTCCCAGACGTTCAAACAGTGTAAAAGATGTGCTTTACCAGGAGTAACTTTGAGATGTTCTTAAAAACCATGGCTACTGTAGAGGGTGTTACAGCAGGGCAGAAGTCTTGTAAGAGGAAGGAAGGGCAGTTGTAAAAGCTGCTTCTAAGCACTGTGTTTCACACCCCCATTCTTCACACAGAGGAACATGAGTCATACACCACCCCATCCCCTTTTTGCTTTGATATCATCCCGAACAATTCAAACAGCTACAACGGATACTTGTCCCCTGCTCTTCCCTCTACACAGATCCCCGCAGAGTAACCAAATGTAGACATGCTATTATGTCAACAATCTATTGCTTTGGGGAGAGTGTGCTTATTCACATGTAAAATCACTACGTCACTAGGTTTCTGAACCTATTACAGTGGTACCTTGGATAATGAATTTAATTTGTTCTCCGACGCAATGCATTATCTGGAAAAATTTGTTGTCTGAAATGAGGTTTCCCATTGAAATGAATGGGAAACCGATTAATCTGTTCTGGAGGTCCGAAAAAAAGGCAAAAAGCTGTTTTTTTAAAAATCAGACATCTTTATAAAGTGCACTTTAAAGGCATGCTGTGCTGGAACACACACACACACCAGAACACCTCCCTGAAGTGCAGTGCAAACATGGAGAAATGAAACCAGCAAGCCTTCCCCAGCCATTTCCCACCCAAAGAGCAATGGAGGGGGGGGGAAATCCAAACAGACAAACAGAAGCAACAAATCCAGCCTGTTTTTACCTCCATAACGGAGAAAGGTTGCAAACATGGAGAAAATCAAGCATACCCAATTCATTTCCCGCCTAAAGAGCATTGGAGGGGAAAAATCCAAACAGACAAACATAAGCATAAAACCAGCAAGCCTACCCCAGCCTTTTCTCGCCCAAAGTGTAAAGAAAAGCAGTGCAAAGATTAATAAAAGCCAGCTCCCTACCTTTCCAAGCAAAAATGTCCAGAATGCCTCCAAAACACCATGAAAAAAGTTGTAACTCCTCCCTCCTCTCCACAAACTACAGGGGGCTGCAATGCATCCTGGGTCCAATTTTTTTCCAAGGCATTTTGAAACATTCCTTATCTGAGGCAGCCCATAGGGAACATTTGTTATCAGAGGCAACCCAATTTTTCAGATAACCCATTCGTTATCCCAAAAAAAAAAAATTGTTACCAGGGGCATTCATTATCCGAGGTATTACTCTACTGATTTCGATTCCTTCCAGGGATGGCTTGATGACTTTGTTGGCTAAGGCAAAGGACAAGATGGCACTGCTGACAAGAGACTCTAATTCCTGCAGGATGGCCTGTTTCCTTGCATGAGACAGTAACTGGCAAAGCAGCACAATGCCCATAGTCCTCACTTCTAACACCATGTTGCTGCTCCCACCTATGTTGCCAAGTGGCTGCTTTATTCCACATATTGCCCTCCTGTCTTCCTAAACATCTTGGGAATGTCCATTTTCGCCTCAAAGAAGAACTTTTTTCTGAACTTCTTGTGCTGAAAATGAAGAGAAAACTTTATGTACGGTAACTAAACTGTAGCTATCATTAGGATTTCAATTACAGTGGTACCTCGACCTAAGAGCAGCTCGACTTAAGAGCATTTCGAATTAAGAGAGGAAAACTATTGGCGTTTTAACAGCCACCTTACAAATTTTAGATATGGTCTGCTCGACTTACAATTTTTTTATTTCTTTTATTTTTGTAATTTACTTTTTCATTTTTTTTAGATAGGTACCCTGACTTAAGAGTAGTTCGACTTAAGAGCATGCATTCAGAACGGATTAAATTCGTCAACTGAGGTACCACTGTACTGTGGTCTAGTTATATTACCCAGCTGCTGCCAAACCATCACACCTTAGCATCAACTGGTCATCTTGTGCCGTTATGGAAATTTCTCTACTTGGCTGTTACCACAGGGATAGCCCCAACCACTGACCCTCTTATTCTGAGCTAGGCACTAGGTATGTAATTCAGTATACAATAATGTGAACTGTAGATGGTGCAGGGATGGCTGCAGCCTTCAGCTGTATGTTTCATTACTTCACTGATGGCTCAGTTTACTAATGTAGATTTGGAGACGGTTCAGATCTGAAAAGATAAAGCACCAGGAAGTTCTTATTTCCCCATTCCCTTCCTTGCAAAAGAGCTGCAAATAGGCCCGCGATTAAGACAGCCTCAGGAATTTGGCACTATAAACACACACCAATCTTTTGGAGACATTTCATTTTTCACATCAGCTTCTTGGTAGATACACAGGAACTTGCTTTAGCTATTAAACGGTGTTCTAACTAGGCATCCAGGAATCCCAGAGCTTATCGCGGCCTAGTTATACACCAACTTAATGGACTCTAAAACTTTAACTTGCTTCTCTTCACCAAATAAAAATTGGTGAGGTATTCACTTTTTCCCCCTCAATGGTTCATAGATGGTACGGAGCAAAGGATCCAACATCATTTAATGAGTCCGTTCTTGAGCTGAACCAGGCATTATATAAATAAGGCATTTTATTGGAAATAATTTTTTAAAAAATATTTTTACTTCTCGGGATTTGGTTTTGCAATCCGATTCAAAGTGCCCCAGTCTGCACAAATATCCTACTAGTTCTTCTGCCGGAGAGAACAACCTCATTGCACCCCTTTTCATTCTTTTTCTTCCTTTCTCTAAAGCTAAATTCCACCCATGCAGGTAGCCCCAGTTTTTTTGGTATCATAAAGCTTTTTCTTCACACCCCACACATACCTCTCCGTCTTAAATCCATGGCAATCCAAGAAAACTGCTTCTATTATAAAAATTGTAATGCTGTAGGATGCCTCAGGTCATCCATGCCCTGGAAGCACACTGGCAGGGTTCTTTGAGAGATAACTAGCATTCACATATCCCTTGCTACAGCTGATATTATCCAAGCTGTTGGCATCAGCAAGGGCTCTGTCACTGCTCAAATCCTGCTTCCAGCTCTACGAGAAAGACCAGCACCTTGTTCACCTTTGATTCCAACTTCTTGGTGATCTCAAATACTACTTGATATGCACTTCTGAGAGAGATAACAGCCCTGCACACAAAAATATCCCATTGCTAGTCAACTTCTGACACACTTTTCAGATCCTGGAAGTTATTCTAGATCAGAATCCTCCCGTCTTCCAACATATTTTGTTTCTGAGCTGGCACTAGGGTAGTCTCCATTAGTTGCAATGCAGCAGTCTCTGGTATTCAAAATGGCAGAAATAATGTGGAGCACCAAGCCAGTAAGGAGTTGGTGTCTATGACTGAAAACAAGATATGGGACCTAGACACTAGTCAACCCTTCCTCATCTGCTTAATTCAATCCATTTCTCCACCACATCCTTAGGTTTTTGCCTGTCTCAAATTCTATTATTATTTCTCTCCCCAAGCCTGTTGAGCTCAATAGGAGTGATACTGGAATTTAAGGACACTGTGAATAAGTACCATCTGATTCTGAACTCTTTTATGAAAATAATAGGGTTGTGCATAGGTCCCCCAATTTGATCTGGAGGCCATTTTGGAGCCTTAGAACCTGCCCCAGTTTGGTCTAAAGTGATTCATATCCTTTTCACTTTGATTTATGATCCTTATCCAGGTCAGTTTATAGACCTCCATTGACTTGCACCAGAAAAGCAAAGTTGCTGTAACAGTTTTGTTTGTACCAACCAATGTCTGGAATATTTGAAGACATTGTGCATCCTGAGGAGTGGAGTAAACCTGTTGAAGTTCAAACAGAGATTGTGTATAGTATTCCCTCATTTATAAAAAGAAAAAGAAAAAGAAAAAGAAAAAGAAAAAATGTCGTAGCAA
Organism: Phrynocephalus versicolor; assembly: GCA_023846285.1. NCBI lineage: Eukaryota > Metazoa > Chordata > Lepidosauria > Squamata > Agamidae > Phrynocephalus > Phrynocephalus versicolor. The sequence goes on along the minus strand of JAHTLZ010000237.1, from coordinate 25,068,657 downwards.
TTTGTACCCTGCTAATCTGGAGGGCAATTCTGCTTTGATTTGCACTCCGGATTAGGACTGATTTTTTTTTTTTTAACTGACAGAATCATTTCTGAATCTCGCAGTTCCAAACATGGCTATTTCACTCCAATCCATGGAACAAATCAGGCTAATTCAGTTCAGAATTTGGAATTTATCTAAATCTGGTCCTCAGCTCTAGAGGACAGAATAAAGGAAGATTGCCGTCGTATAAAAATGAGTACCAAATTAAGTTAAACATTTTGTGTAAAATGGTAAACACCTTTGAAAAGTATCAACTTATGCATATATACCTATGTTGCAATTGCCTGGCTTTCTTTCTGATAGGGGTGTGGTTCCCAACCAGACATGGACACGACTCGGCGAAATTGTTGTTTCCATTTTCGGTTACCGTTTCCGTTACGTAACGGAAACGTTAACGATAATTAAGCCATCAGAACTCGAACCGAAAAAAGAAAATTTTGGTCAGGTTTTTTGTTTTCGTTTGTGGCATCGCGGCGATCGCGCAATGCAAACTTTGCGAAGCACAGAAAAAGTTTTTTAAAGTTTTTTTTTTTTTTTAAAAAGATTCCCGGCCAAAAAAGCAGGCGAAAATATGCCTGCCTGAGGCTTTGCCACCTACCAGAGCGGTGGTTTCTGGGGGGTCCCCGGCCTTCCCCCCCTTCTCCTGTCCTGGGCTGCTTGCACCAGGCTGGGGGGGGTCATCCTCGTCGTCTCGCCATGCCATGTGGTGGTGGGGATCCAAAATGGCGACCACATTTTTTCTTTTGAAATCGTGGTCCAAAAACCACACCAAATCACCACAGAAACATGTGAAATTTATTTATTTTAAATGCCTGAATTTTAATAGTAGCAGCAGTGGGTTTTTTATAGCAATAAAACGTCGTATTGATTTTATTTTATTTTATTTTATGTTTAACTTTTTTAGACCTGCCCATTTGGGCTGGGCATGGGATGGGACCATGCAATTTTTTTGAACCATTCCACCAATGGCATGGCCAGGTTTTGACTGACACTTCTGGATGTGCCAGAGGGCATAAAAAGCGGAGGCACCTTCCAGAAATCGCAGTCGGGTGTATGGATGTGGTTGAGGGAGGAGGGCTGGCTGCTGGTGTTGGTGTGATCTGATCGAGATTGAGTAGGGAGGCTGGAGGCTTTAGGATTTAAGTTAGGCAGGCAGGGAGGGAATTGAATTTAGAAAATAATTTCTTTGATTCCCTGAAGCTTTGTCTGCTGAAGGGAATAGCAGTTTATTCTTTATTTCTTCTCTGGCAGTTTGTGAGGATTTTTTTCAAATATTGGATAAAGGGGGAGGTTCGACTGGGAGTGGGAGGTGTGGATTTATTTTAAAAATATATTATATACTACCATTTATTTTCTATTTTCCCAACTTCAATTTGCTTGCACACACAAACATTTGGGGTGCAAGCCAAGAACAGAACCTCTATCCTAAGTGATATCCTAACTGCCCACTCGCCCGCCGCCCGCCCCGCCCGCCGCCTAGGGCACAAAAACACTTAGCGCCGGCCCTGATTGCGGGACGCCCCTATGCTCTGGGAAGTCAAATCACACTAAATCGCGGTGGAAACGACAAACAACAAACGAAACGACAAATTTTTGAAAAATTTCACGACAAACGGAAACGACCCGAAACAGACCCGTTCCGACAAATGAAAACTCGAAACGTCATTTTTTCTGGTTGTGCCCATGTCTATTCCCAACCTTAGGTAACCCCCAGTGCTGGCTGGGGTTTCTGGGAGCTGCAGTCTAAGAAACTTAGTACGAGTGCTTTGATTCGCCAGGCACAACGTCCTCCAGTTCTGGAGAGCTTGCACTGATTTCTCTCAGCCTTGGCCAGTGAGGTGCAATGCTGATGTTTCATTTAATGGAGATGTGCACTCGTTTTGCTTTCACGCATGCTTTCTTGCTAGCCATCTGCACGACTGTGGAGTTGGCGTCATGTAAGATGCCTCTTTTGCCCCACAGCTGCTTGACTGGCACCAGAGAGCAGCCACACAGCAGGAGCCTCAGAGTTCTCATTAGCACTGGGGGAGGGGAGGGCCGTTCAAAGAGGAATTAACATGACTGATTCCTTGGGTTCTACTCCAAATGACAAACCCTGACGGCTGTATAATTTGGATCTTGCCTCTTCCAAGTCTCTGACAGAGACATACCTTCGGAATGGAAAAGGAGCATTCTAAAGGGAAGCTGAAACTAATGGCTGGCATTTTGAGCACACGTGTACATATATCAAGGTTATCTCAGAAGAATATGTCAGAGAGCAGGAGAGAGTAGTTTTTCCATATTAACAGTGGCATTAACTTTCAGTACTACATCACTTCCCTTAGGCACCTCTGAACTCTGGAAATCTTTCAGGTAGCCCACTGTGTCTCTGAAAGCAATTTGCATTTCACAGTTTTTTTAAGCGATAAGAAAATTATAACAATCTTAGAGAACCTTACTGCGCCTTGTCAGAAATGGAGCAAAATTAAATATGATCCCAACCTGGCAAAGTGTACGTGTATTAAGTGTGAAAACGTTGCCTAGAGAGATACGCACCTACGGGCAAATAAAGCATCTGAGCTTCATTGTGCCTCCTCTTTGGGTTTCATTGTTGTTGCCGGTGAACTATGTGTGCTTGTGGTGAAAAACCATGGCAATAAAAAAAAGGATGCTGGACCAAATTTTATGCGATGAAGACCAAAAAACCCATTAAAATAAAGCCAAAAAGCAAAGCAAAGTGTTCTGCTTATATACCGCCCCTGTGGTATATAAAGTGTTAAATGATACAATCGCTGAAAATGATAGATCCGTACACCAAGCCTTCCAATTTCAAAAATATATGACTGATATATCCTCCAGGCTGAGAGTCCCATCCAGCAAACTGGAGGTCAATGAACCAGATTGCATAGGATCAGTCTATAGTGGAAATTTCATTCTATCAACAATGCTCAAGAGCCTCTAAAACATATTAATGAACAAGAGATATATAAAATTTTCATATTTTTCAATGTTTCCCTCTTTTATTTAATTTTTCTTTCACGTGTTGTATCTCAAATGCCTTGATAAATTTTAACCTTCAATAACATCACAAGCACTATAGCAAAGTCATGGTGCAGACAATCAAAATGTCTAGAAATAGAGGAGGGAATTTTTAATTCCTACAAGAGTAATGGGTGTTTATTCCAGTCATTCTTGCAGTCTACTGCTGAGTTCATAATGCTGTCCATCTTGTTATGTTTTCCTTCCTTCCTTCCTTCCTTCCTTCCTTCCTTCCTTCATCTTTATCTCCATCTTCGATATTTTGCTTCCTTCCTTCCTTCCTTCCTTCCTTCCTTCCTTCCTTCCTTCCTTCCTTCCTTCTTTGTCAGTTTAGCTGCTGCTACAGAATGATGATTCTCTGTTGCCTTGCCTCTCTGCTCTTGGTTTTGAAGTTTAAAAGGGTTCTGTAGGGCTTAATTTGGACTAATACCAAAAACATATCTGTTAAAACCTGAAACAAATTGTTCCCCCTTTCAAAAGGATAGCACTCTAAAAACAAAAAGGGAAAAAGGGGGAAACTGAAACAAAAGGAATACAACATTTTTCACAGTACACATCCCTAAGTTATACTTGAAGAATATCCAGTACCCTAAAGTTGAGAATCTTTGCTTTATCTAGAGCTCACCATGTAGCTAAAGTGATAGAGGAGGACTATAGAGACCTGTGTTCAGATAACTATTCAGCCATGGAAACTCATTAGGGAGGTGGCAGCGCTGATAAACCACTCCTTAAGGATTTTTCCATGAAAGCTAGGATCATTGTAAGTCAGCTCCGACTTTACGGCCAATAACACACAAACACACATGCTCATTCACTTTATTATACCTGCTATTCCAGTTTCGTGGAGATACCACCATACTAGATCAGTGGTTCCCATCATTGGGTCGCCAGGTGTCCTTGGACTAAAAGTCCCAGAAGCCTTTGTCACTAGCTGTGTTGGCAAGGATTTCTGGGAGCTTACTCCAAAAGCAAAGCAACGCAATTTGCTTATATACTGTCTCGTAGTGCTTAAAACACTCTCTTGGTGGTTTGCAAGTAAATATGCCGGCTACTAATGGGGGGGGGGGGCACACCCAGCAAGCTGGGCACTTATTTTACTGACATCTGAAGGAGAGAAGGGTGAGTGAACTTGAGCCTGCTATCTGGGATTGAACCCCAGGTCGTGAGCACAGTTATAGCTGCCATACAGCAGTTTAACCAGATAGGCGCTCTATCTGAAAGCTGAATCATAGCAACTGGACTTCTTTTCTTGACAGATCAAAATGTTTCACTACTCATCCAAGCAGCCTTGTTAGTCTGAGGAAAGTTAGTGGCGAGGCCTCCAACTTATAGTTCACATTGATTTCACATCACCCTAGTCTGAATAGGTTCATAAACTGGACAGTGTCCTGAATACGCTTGTAGAGGGACAATATCCTGAATAGGCTTTCATGCACCCCAGGCCATTTTCTACCTAAAAAATCTATTCAAGCCATTTCCCACATATGAGCCTATTCAGGCCATTGTCCACCTAACGACTACCTAACCTCACCTGGATGACAGAGAATCTTCACAGACACTAGGCTTCCTACGAACAACTAGGAACCCAAGATTGGGAACTACTGCACTAGATGAAGCTTTGACTGAAAATACAAATTCTGGATTAAAACTTTGTCTAGCCCTTTGCCACCAGTGTAAAATAAAAAAATTGTTTCATTGCCATAACTTGCCAGAAGCATAAGCCATTTCTTTTATGACATCAAAATGCAACTGGTTTCTTGTCTTTTGGGCAATAACTCCAAGATAAATAGCATGGTTCTGTCCATCTTCAAAAAGTAAGAAGAATTTGGGCACTGAAATGCCAACTTCTCAAAAAGTAAAGAAAGAAAGAAAGAAAGAAAGAAAGAAAGAAAGAAAGAAAGAAATCTTCTTAGGAATCCCTAGAGTGTTGAGGAACAAGGATGGTAATGATTTCAAAAATCAGATTTCTTTACATAACAGATGATGTGCTAGAAAGATAGCCAGAAGCAAAGACTGGATATGTTTGCCTTGAGAGTGTTACAAATGTACCTAGCTTATAAAGGGGGTGGTGTTAAAATAGTAGAAAGAAGGTACTTTATGTTGAGACAGCCATGCTTTTAACTCGTGCAAAATAGACGTATATCATTGATTTAAAAGTTAGGCTGATGGACATCTACTGAGGTTCTGCCCTGAAGTGATTTTGGCATTAGGTTTTATTCCATTTAATCCTGTGTAAAAGTTGGAATTTGATGAAATAATAATCAGCTCAGGCAATCAATTTGTTTTTTGAACAATCCTACATCCTTGGAACTATGAAATTCCCCATATTCTCCCCTTCATCCACTCAGACTGATGCATTCTGAGAGTAACAGGGCTAGAGTGATTTGTGTGTAAAATTCTTTGTCATCTATGGGTTCTCATGGAAGAACATCGTTCTGCAGTGAAATAAAAGTACAGGCCTTTTGCTAGCCTCAAATGAGAATGGATGTGCTGAATCAATTGCTAAATGGTAAGCCAACACTTCCATTTATCCCACTGACTCTGGTCTGAACTGGCAGCAGAATACTGGCCAAACACGGATCACTTGTATTTTAACTAAAACCTAAACCTTTAGGATCAGTCTCTTCGAATGAACTACTGTTAGAATGCAACCACAAACACAATAGCTTCATAAACCTAGTTCAGAGGTTTGTGGCATAGTGGTTAAACTGCTGTACAGCAACTAGAACTGAGCTTACGAGCGGGGGTTCAGTTCCAGGTAGTTGGCTTATGGTTGACTCAGCCTTCTAGCCTTCTGAGATTGATAAAATGAATACCCAACTCAGTGAGAGAGGGACAATGTGTAACCTGCATAAATAAATCACAAGCTGCCCAGAGAGTGCTTTAAACACCACGGGGCAGGATATAACCTGAACTCTTTGCTTTGCTTTGCTTTCAAGTTAATGTCTATGCACACACTTACACAACAGCAAGCGCCAAATTAGGCTTTCTCCTAAGTAACTGTACATAGATTTGTATGGGTCAATAACTAGCAAAAATGCAAAGTTCCATTTTTAAAACCTTCATACAACAAACAAGGACAAAGGAATGACTTTTCCAGGTGGAACATTTGTAGGGATGGGCATTTTATGCTAAGTATTAGACTAAATGGAAATTCCCTGACATCCAGATGACGTCCACCCTATTTCACTTTGTACTGCTTGTTCTCGTGCAAGGCTTTTTCATCTGTTCCAGTTTTTTTATACTGTTTTGGTGAAGTTCTGTGTTCATCTAGAAGTCCCTTTATGCTCAGGCCAAGGTTTAGTTCCCATGGAGTCGGGTTGCACCCATTTGCTTGTCTTCACTCTCTTATGTCTCAAGACACCATACAGAATGCAGGAACTTAGAGTGAGACTTTTCTCCTTCCCAACATTTATTTTTGTAAGATTTTGCCCAACAGCTTGGTGATCGTAACAGCTTTCTGACTGTTTGATGGGTTGTTTTTTTTTGTTGACCTCACCAAAGTGGAATCTCAGTATGGATTTTGAAATACATACTGAGATTCCAACTTTGTTGAAATTCCAACACATACCTCTTTCCTTCCATGATTCTCAGAACCATCCAAAGGGCTGCCTTTTGGACTTTGACCCCTGGATTTGCAATTGCTTGACTGATTGCACCTAAAGGGTGATCATAAATGGTTTCTCTTCCTCTTGGAGAGACGTGATCAGTGGGGTGCCCCAGGGTTCTGTTCTGTGTCCGGTGCTATTCAATATCTTTATTAATGACTTGGAGGAAGGAATAGGGAGTAGGCTGATCAAATTTGCAGATTATATCAAATTGGGAGGGGTTGCTAATTCCCTAGAGGATAGGATGAACATCCAAAATGACTTTGTCAGATTAGAGTGTTGGGTCAAAGCTAACGAAATGGGGTTCAACAGAGGGAAAAGTAGGGTGGTGCATCTAGGTAAAAAGAATGAATTGCACAGATATAGGATGGGAGACACCTTGCTGAAAAATAATACCTGTGAAATGGATCTGGGAGTCTTGGTGGACCACAAATTGAACATGAGTCAGCAGTGTGTTGTGGCAGCCAAGAAAGCTAACACAATTATTGGTTGCATCAAAGCATAGTGTCTAGATTAAGGGAAGTGATAGTACCACTCTATTCTGCTCTGGTCAGACCCCACCTGGAGTATTGTGTCCAGTTCTGTGCAGCTCAATTTAAAAAGGATGTTGACAATCTTGAGTGGGTCCAGAGGAGGGCGACCAAGATGACTGAGGGTCTGGAAGAAATGTCTTATGAGGAACGGCTTAGGGAACTGGGAATGTTTAGCCTTTCAAAAAGAAGACTGAGAGGGGATATGATAGCTATGTTTAAATATTTGAAAGGATGTCACATTGAAGAGAGGACTGGTTTGTTTTCCATGGCTTCAGAGACTAGGATATGGGGCAGTGGTCTCAAACTACAGGAAAAGAGATTCAATTTAAACATTAGGAAGAACGTTGTGGTGACAGTTAGAGTTGTTCAGCAGTGGAATATGCTGCCACAGAGGGTGGTGGAGTCTCCTTCTTTGGAGGGTTTTAAGTAGAGGCTGGGTGGCCATCTGTCGGGAGCACTGTGATGGGTGTTCCTGCATGACATGGGGGTTGGACTAGATGGCCCTTGAGGTCTCTTCCAACTCTATGATTCTATGATTTTATGATTCTATGATTCTATGAATAGAATTACAAGTAACTTTTTATTAGTAACTAGTAATTGCCCAGTGGCACAGAAACATGAGTGCAAAAAAGATTCCACAGTGCTGAAAGTAAAATTCAAAATGTATACAATTAAGCAGAAACTCCTGGTTATTGTTATTTTCTGGTTGTTGCAATAAAAATGGGATGCTATTGATGTTACTTTTAATTATATACTTAAAAGGAAAGATCGTTACACACTTCCGAGACACTGCAAGATCTCTAATTTTGCTGTAGCTGAAAAACGGACTAACTTCCTGGTTAACATTTGTCTTTGTTGGGTGTTGGATCTAACTTGGAAAACAGCAGCCCCTTTACTGGAGGCAAGGCTACGCTCAACTCGAGCGGAGGCAACGCTGAAGCAAACCTTCTCCTGTGCTCTTTTAGGAGCCAGTGTAAGCTCAAGAAAAGAATTCACTGCTCAAGGCCAAATAGCTTCAAAGCGAGCAATCCTCCAGAGCCAGTGTGAAAAGTGTTGAAACTGTCAATGTCAACTTACACCGTGCATAGTGAGTGTAAAAACTTCAATAATGACATCATGGAGGAGAGGACAAAGGGCAGGCACTACACAGGGAAAGTGCCAATGCTCTTCAAATCTTTGAAACCTTCGAGGATTTATCTGGCCTAACACTTCTACACATAGTCGTTTGGGGTCTTAGGCTGTACTGATTAAGGATTTAGCTTATTCAAAGGCTTGCTCTGATAGGGAAGATGACAAGTTTTCAGCAGTTCTATTGGATTCCATTAGCTTACACTTGAAAAAAGGAAAACACCAGGACTTGATCTCCTCCTGCCTTTTTAACCCGATTTTTCTGTCGATGCCATGGCAGGCGTTTTCAATTGTGTGTGTGTGTGTGTGTGTGTGTGTGTCTTTTTTAGAGGTAGTGGTGGTTGTTTTGGCGTCTTCTTTTTTCCCTTCCTTCCCTTCCCCTCTCTTCTTCCCACCCGTCCCCCTCCCTTTTTCTTTTATATAACATTGGGGGCAAAGTTGCAAGCGCTGGAGAGGCAGCACTTAGGCCCCTCCAGCCTCAGAAGAGGGAATCCCAGCAGAGTTAAATAAATTCCTCAGCCGTCTCCTGCCGTTCTGCCCAAACTCACTTCACTCGCTTTCAGCCTCGTCAGGGCAGCCAAAGATACGGCTTTTATGAATCTATGTGGACGTGGTTCAAAAAGGCAAAGTTCACCTAATCGCAACCAATGCTGGAAACAATTTTTGTTTGAAAAGAAAGGGGGGGAGAACACCCTACCATGGCCATATGTGCACTGGAATGTGAGTTTATTAATTTGGAGGGAAATTCTGAAAAAGTATCAAACGATTGAGGGGTGCTAAAACTCAGATTGAAGCCAGCTTCCCCTCACCACCAACCCTCCTCCAAATGTATCTGGCAGGATGCAGCCTTCTTGAGGCACAAGGTCTCTCTGCTTCTGCCTTTCTCCTGGTCCTGGAGGAAAACAGCCAGGGTCCTTTTGGGAAGGGAGCTAATAGGAACCATGTGAGCCATAAGAGCGCGAGGCCACCCTGTGGGGACATGTGAGCCCAGTGCAAAATGGGAACCCCAGGGGTCCTCCTATTTTTAACGGGGGCCTCGAAGGCTTCCTTGGCAATGGGAGTGTGGTTGAAACCAGCACAAGGGGACAAGTTCTGGCTGGGAGCTGCCACTTTCATTTCCCTCAAAGCTGTCAATGGACAGCTGTTCTGAGGCATGGTGGGAAATGGCAATGGCAGCACCGGTGCTGTGCTGAGGCACTGGAGTTCCCCATAGCTGCCCTGTAGGATGCCACGTTCTGTCACTGGGCTTGTGTTCAGCCGAGAAGTTTGGGAAGGCAGGCTACAACTCCCACAGCGTCCCAGACACCGTGGCTTCATGTCTCCTTGTCAAACTGACATTTATTCCAGTAGAAAAGCATCCTTGCCTTGTGTGTACTGCCAGTTCGGATTGGCTTCATCCGTTTCCTCTCATCAGCAAAGACTTCCCACCCAAATCTGCACAGAGCATACTACTCACAGTACCACCCTAAGCTAGCCTGAACAGACGGATCTTCCATAGTTTTGGAAGTTAGGCAAGGCCAGTCCTTATTAATACTTGGATGGGAGACCAGATAATAATAGGGATCTCCAGGGGAGAGTAGACAAGATTGCTGCCTGAAACCCCAGGGAACTGTTGCCTGTTGCAGTTAACAAAATTGGGCTAATTGGACCAATGATGTGACTTACCGTGAGGTAACTGCCCATGGCTTAAAGTACCGACCTTCATTCTGGCATTCCTATGCACATCAGAATGAAGTGCTAGGCTATTTAAAAGATGACTGGTGGGTATTGCTACTTTTTGAGAGGTGCACATTTTTGAGGTCTATAACTAGAGATGGTCATGAACCGAGCAATGAAGCAGAAAAAACCAAAGCGCCATGCTAGTTTGTGGTTTGGTTCATGACCCAGTTCAGGGGTCCTGTTTTGCCAAAGTAAAACCTTTTTTTTCCTCCTTGGCACTTTGTTTTGCTGTAGCAAAATGGATGCCCAGCTGCTGCCCAACTGAGCCTCTCCCCCCCCTCTCTCTCTCTCTCACACACACACACACAATGAACTGTGAACCAGATTGTTTCTCATTGAGTTTGTGATTGTTTCTGCTTTGTGTGCAACCATGAATCACCATAAGCCACTGGTTTTCCAGTTTATGCCCATCTCTACTCCCATGCTGTCATGAGTGACCGGTGAACTAGTTGCTGTCACCAGCTTAGGAACTGCTTTTCATGGGCCTTTTTGAAAATCTGAAACGTAGACTCGGTGCCCCAACTGCTTCCCCTTCTCATCCTGTCACTGCAGCTGCTGCCATTACCAAAGACAGCAAGCTGGCTGCCCTTCCAAGAGCTGGGCCTGCTACACGGCAATCAGCTGGGGTTGGGCGCATGCACAGAGGCAATGCTCGGGCTCCTGGAAGGGAACCCAGTCCCTGCCTTCTGCAAATGCACCTGCCTCCCAGCTGATCACTGCAAAAGGCAGCAGCTGGGCTCCTGAACGGGAAGCTGTGGTGATGGCACAACAGTGGTGGTACAATCAGAGCAGGACAGCAGCATGGCTGGAGAAGGTAACCCTCCCCTTCCTGCAAGTACAAACTGAATTGCGAACCAATTTGACTTTCTTGTTGGTTCATGGTGGTTCATGGTTCATTGTTTCAAGGCAAATAATTCATAACTCATCCATAGTTTTACCAATTTCACAGGGACCAGTATAATGGCTATTCCTGTTTTATAGTTTTACAGTTCAGCCCTATGTACATTTATTCAGAAATAATGCTGAGAGGGACTTACTTTCATATAACTGTATACAGGATTGCAGCTGTAACTTTCCCCACCACAATTCTAGGCATGTATGTTTAAAAAAAAAAATTCTGATGTGCTCCGTGTGTCTTGTTCTGTGGAATCATGAACGAGCTGTTATCCTACATATACATATAGTTTCCACAGAGCAAATGTAACTGAAGTCAGTAGACTAATCTCTGAAAGAAACAATATAGGTTTGCATAACATCAGATTTATGTTGTTGGATTTATTTTAAGATGAATCGGATACAGTAACATCCTTTGGGCATAGATAGGATATGGAAGATTTGATTCTCTCTTTTTTTATAAAAATCACATTTGGGGGAAAAATCTGTGCCTTCCCATGAAGGAATTGGTGTTACTGGAAAAAAATGAAGCGATGGAGACCTGTAGATTTATTGCAATCATGGGAGTCGATGAAATTGAACAAAGCTGAGAAAAAAACTGCACCTCTCCTTAAGGCAGGTCTTGACTGTGCTAATGCTGCTGTTTTCACTGCAAGGACTGCATTGCATTGTTCACCATTGAAACATTTATGAAGCGCATTCCACTTGGGGACCAGTGCCTTAATACATGTTTTCTCATAGGCCAGCTTATTTTCACATAAAACATGAACATCCATGTAACTGGAGAATTCCAGAAGTATGCAATTTGGCTGTCATGTTTAGTTCTCATTCAAGTATTATTAGGCAGACTAAGTTCTATTCTCACTTTCATAGCATAGCATCAGCTCATTCCTTCCCCACACCTCAAAGCTCAGTGCAACTAATTCATTTATTATTACAATAGCTCTTTGGGGCCAGCCATACCATTTGGAAGAACGGGATAACCATTCTCAAGCAGCAGAGCCGGGGAAGACAAGCAGCTATTAATAATCTGTGGTGTGTTTGTGTCATACCTGTCAAGTTTTTCCTGGCGCTGGCCAGGATGGGAGGAGGGAGATGTAATGTGTGTGCATGTGCTAGCGCGTGCACACACAAACACAAACAAGGCATCACGCATGCACCACCTGCCTCTCTTCCCCATGCGGTGAGCGTGTCTGGCTCCCTCCACAGCTCGACAGCCAAGTAAGCACCTTCTCCTCTGTCCCATTGCCTTGCACAAGCTCCCCAACCCCTGATCTCCACTCCCCACGGCCACCTCCCCCCATGGAGGGAAGGCAGGCAGGCAGGCAAGGCAGGCAGGGCACTGGCATCCTCCAACAGGGTGACCAGCCCATTACTGCTGCTGCGTCTGCCCTGGCAGGAACCGCCTAGCCCTCGCACAGCGCAGAAGGGTACATCGGCGGCCTGCCTCCTCCTCCTCACTTCCACTGTCACTGCCACTGGGAAAGGACAAAGAAGAGGAAGGGGAATGCAGCAGCAGGATAAGGAACATGAGGAGGAGGAGACTTGGAGGGCTGTCGCTACAGCGGAGGGCGTGGGCGAAGCATTGCGGGCCCGCAGAGGGAGAGGCCCAGTGGTGGCAGTGGGAGTCTCTGGGCTTGGCCGGTCTCTGTTTGGCTTGACTGCACCCCGCTACCCCTGCCCACCCACTTGCTCCAATCCTACTGGCCTGGTGCAGCCTCTCCGGTGCGCAAGTTCAGTGTTGGGCAGCCACCCTCCTGCTGCTGCTGTTGTTGTTATTGTGGGAGGCAAAGAAAGAGAGGACAGGCAGGCACTTTGCCCCTCCCACCACGCTGAGCCACAGCCACATCATCTCGTTCCCCCCTCTACCCAACCCCCAGCCAAAGGCTAAAAAATGGTAATGTGCCATCCAAAATGGGACACTTGACAGGTATGGTGTGTGTGTGTGTGTGTGTGTGTGTGTGTGTTGTGTTGTTACAGTCGTGACCGACTCTCCGTGACTCCATGTCCATGGAGTTTTTCTTGGCAGGAATACTGGAGTGGTTTGCCAATTCCTACTCAAGGCGCCTACAGCACTTGGTATTCCCTGGTGGTCTCCCATCCAAGTACTAACCAGGGCCGACCCTGCTTAGCTTCTGAAATCAGGCGAGATTGGATGTGCTTAGGGCATCTATCCATATCATGTTAGGATTTTATTCGTTTTGTATTTTTAACATTTTAACACAGTTTTTAAAACTACACATCCCATCATTCTTCTTTCTGGGAAGTCTCACACCTACAGGACATCACCATGTGGCTTATCTGCTGGAAAGGCCTACCTGGGAAGGCCTTGAGGCATAGCTTAGCCCTAGCTTCCTCTTCAGAAAGGAAGCTAGGCCCACTTCTACTAACCAGGTCTGACCCTGGCGGGCTTCTGAAAAACAGATGAGGCAAGTCAAACGTACAGTGGTATAGTGGTATCTGTAAAAAAAAAATTAAATGCATCTGAGGCAGATCTTTGATGTATGTATCAGAAAAAACACTAATTCACTGAAGGTGGAGAGCATGTGAAATTTTATCTCTCAAAATATCAAGGGTCTCAGCACTTGGAGTGCCGTTGATAGGTTGGTAAAGTATACCTTCTAATATACTACTAAACTCTAATACCTAAAGTCTATTGGAAGTATACCTTCTGCCAGGACACGTGCTCTAGCAGGAGTATTGGGCCTTCTCTGTGCCTATTTCGGTAGCAAAGAGAGAAGAATAAGTCAGGTCAAACACCTACCCTCCTGACGTGGTGGAGAGGTGGAAAGAGACAGCTTCAGAGGGGCCCAAGAGACAAGCCACGTTCCATTCTGTGCCCACAGGAGGCTTCCTACCTTTTGCATTAGCTTTTACGAACCTAAATGCTTCTCTGCCTACCCCCCCCCCTCCTGCAGCACACAGAGTGGGATGCTAGAGGATATTTCCACAAGAGCAGTCTTATGACTGTAAGTAATCAGAGGGCCGCACGTTGTGTAACATCCTTGCTGGAAAGGCTGCTGGTGCTAATCAGAAGTGATGGCTGCTCCCATTTAGAGGCATCAAGGAAGCAAAGTCTTGAGACTAGAGGACTTTTCCATTCCGGCGGGCCCTTCTCCAGGGAGCACTTGGGAGATCGGGAAGAGGAAGCCTTCGGATCTTAATGCTTTTGTGTCTTTTTTCTTTCTTTCAGGCAATCGCTCAGTACAATAGCCGTGTGAGCAGGGAGTGCTGTTTTTCCTATAAATCATATCAGCACCTGATCAAATGAGGAAACGGGCAGGGAGGGGAAAAGAGGGGTTGGCTGGATAACACAGAATGTCCAGCATTTATCCCAGTATATAGCTGGCTGGGTTGCATTAAAAAAGAAAGAAAACTAGTAGGGATTTATTCATTGTTGGTCCATTCGCCTCATTCTGCTTCCCAATTTTAATCACCGCAAGGTTCCGATCATTGCAAATCCAGGTGGGAACGCCACATGCCTTCTTGTTGATAAATGCAACATGTTGTTCCCAGCAGTGTGGTTTCTGAAGTCATCGTTCGATCTGATGAGCCTCAGACAGAATCTGGTTTTGTGGAGGTTTTCAGTTCACATCTGTGAGGGAAACTTGGGCACCATTTGCACGCTATGTCAAATACATGTTGGCCTTTTCTGTGCAACCAATAGACCTCTCCAGACTAAATAAATGTAAGACCATTTCAAGGTATTCAAGGAGCCTATCACGGAACACTGTGAACTGCACGGCAGATCCACAGCTTTAACTGCTTGGTAAAAGGTTGTCCTAATTCCTGCAACAGATGACTAAGTCTAACAGGAGGCCAAAATATTTTAAAGACATGTTTGAGAATGTGTAGCAGGGATCTCAACACAAAGGTAAGAGACATTCTGTCCAAAGAAGTTGCAGGTGTTGTTATTCATACTGAAGACAGGATCTGTATTTCCACCCTACTGTTACAAAACTGCCACCCCACCTTCCAACCGGTTCATTGCACCACACCTGTGGTCATAAATTTGCACACTGCAGTAAGTTGTACAGTGTACTCTTTTTATTAAATATTTATTTTGTCTATCAGGAATTTGTCATAGGTCATCCTCTCCAAAAATGCATTTTCCCCCATGATCTTCCTGCCCTTCCCCATAGGTAGAACTGACCGAATCTGCTTTAGAAGAGCATTACACCTTCAGGGGGCTTCCAGGAATGGTGATTCTCTCTTTTGGACTGTTTTTCCTCTTGAGAGGGATCTGGGTGGGGGGCCAAGGCTAAACAAACAAACAAACAAACAAACAAACAAACAAAAAGAGACTGAGGGTCACATGGTCCCTACCTCTGATGAAAATTGTCCCATATTTTCTTCTGTAGCCATCTGGAAGTTGGGTCATGGCAACTGGACTTCTTTTTCTTGAGAGATTGAAAGATTTTGCTGCTCCACCAGCTTCATCAGTCTGAAGAAAGCTAGTTGAGAGTCCTCCATTTTATACAGTAGTTCGCTTTGGCCTCTTGTCACCCTGGTCTGAAATAGGCTCATAAAATGAACAATGGCCTGAATAGGCTCGTTAGGTAGACAACAGTCTCAATAGCCTAAGGTACACAACAGCCTAAGGTGCTGAAACCCATAAAGTTTGGGTCCTTAGCTATTATCTGAAACCAGTACATCTTCTACAGACTGTAAAGTTGAAATCCTATTGCGCAGTTATTCACACAGTGTGATTTTCAGAAACAAATGACTGCAAGGTTAGAAATCTCCAAAGCCATTATTAGTTGCATATTAAGTTATGTGACTTGGCATGCCAAAGGGAAAGCCTACGGAAATTTCTTAACATATGGAATTTGGGTCTAAAATTACACCATTTGCATAACTTTGCAACAGGATTTCAGCCACTGTATTGAAACCGCACAGGTACCGCAGGTATGATAATGGTCTTAACTGCCAGGTCTCTATCATGTGGGCTCCTGGGAGTTGTAACTGGAGAGGGCATAGAACTCTCCAGCAAAGAACTTTAAGAACCTCATAGAAGTACAAATCCAATGATTCCATAGGACAGAGCCATGGCAATCAGGGTTATATCAAACTGCTACAGTTGTATAGCATAGACACCTAGTTGTAAGACACCACTATAGAAAGACACAGGTGAGTACAGTACAACATCAGTACCTCCAAGTTAATACACTTTTGCACTCCTACTGATGAGATGAGCCCATAGATTCATGAAGTTGTTTTTAAAAATGGACACAACGGCATACTCTGGCTCTATGGTTACGGACTTTCCAAGAACTGTGCACTTTCTAAAATCACTTTGAACTCCATACAATTGGACTCACAGCAACATTCCCTTTGTTTTTCTTGCTGTTGTTGTCATCTTGGCTAGCTAAATATTGACACCCGAGCACTCAAGAGACTTGGCACTGCTCAAATTTAGACAAGAGCCAGACAAAATGGTTTCGCTCGTTCCCCACTTTTGTTCCAGCCACTGGCCAAGGAAAGAATTCGTGTTGGGCTTGTCCTCCCCCCCCCACCCCTCAGCTCCACTGTAACCTTTGTCGCACAAATGAGTCTTTTCTACTCTCCACTCATGCCCTCCATGAAAGACAGCTGTAGTCTCCATGTGCTGTAATTGGATTGACTGGCTGACTGATTCCTGTTCTTTTCCATTTTTACAACCTTGGGAACCTTGGGGGGGGAGGTTGAGTGGGGAGGGAGAGAGAAAAGGTGGAACGGCTAGCCACTCAATATATATACACAGAATATTTCAAAGGTTAAGGAGTACAGCGTACAACGACTGTCTGTCACGGACGACTGGGCTTTGAAATTTGGATGTCTTGTTTTCAAATACGGCTTTACAACGATTGTCACAAGGATGACAATGGATGGGAAGGCTCAGGCCCTCCTCATTAAGGATCTCACTGCCTGGGGTTTCGTTTTTGTTTCTCTGTAGTGTGAGCAGAAAAGACTTCTGCCCGGCATGGTATACAGGCAATACACATCAGTACCTCCAAGTTAATACACTTTTGCACTCCTACTGATGAGATGAGCCCATAGATTCAGGAAGTTGTTTTTAAAAATTGACATATTTCCCCATGTAGAATTGTCATCTACTAGGGAATTGTGCTATTGACCTAATTGCTGGGCCAGTGCTCAGATTAGAAAGCAATAGAACCCCGGTCATAGTACTCCCCCAAGCTGCTCTGTTAAGAACAACTTCCTGCATAGAAAGGACCACTGTGGGGTTCACAGCGAGTTGGACAGCGATGAAGTTTTCCTATTGGAAATCTTCACCTCCCCCACCCATAGAACCCCATGTAACATGAGCTGTGAATAGATGGCTCCCATATATACCTTGAAGGTAATCTTAGGCTGCTTTTACACAACCCCTAAAATCCGCTGGCAATTTAAATGCAGATTACCCACCACCACAGTGGGTTTTTGTCCTGCTTCCTGTGTTCTCACCCTCCCGCACTCTGATTCTATTGCTTCTGTCTGCTGTGAGGGGAGATAGAAAAAAATGCAGGCTCACCTACGCCTGCCATTCAGCAGCAGCTAATTGTTCCAGCCCTTTAGGATTCCTGTCTGTTAAAGGGGGGGGGGACCCAACAAAAACAAACAAAAAGCGGAGGAGGGCCAGGCATACAATGCTTTAAAACAGCAACAAGGATTTTACCTCCTCGAGACCAGGTACTTGTAAAATGCGCTGGGGCACGCTTAAGTGGGTGTGGTCGTACTTTTTTTTTAAAGTCCGCTGCTGGTGAGAAAACAATTTTATGCTCCGCATCTGCAAGCATTTTGCAGCGGATTTTAGGGTCATGTGAAAGCAGCCTTATATACCTTATAGAGAACATTGGAATAAGAAGTTCCTCAAGTGATAAAAGCATCTAGTTGTCAGAACAGGAACTTTTCACATTGCCCATTGTTTACAAATGAGCTTGGTTTAGCTTTACCTTGCAATTGGCCTTGTGGATATAAGGA
This sequence comes from Phrynocephalus versicolor, assembly GCA_023846285.1. Taxonomy (NCBI): domain Eukaryota; kingdom Metazoa; phylum Chordata; class Lepidosauria; order Squamata; family Agamidae; genus Phrynocephalus; species Phrynocephalus versicolor. Next base: position 25,050,752 of record JAHTLZ010000237.1, on the reverse strand, counting down.
GGGGGCTTTATTTTAAAGTCTTTTGTTTATCCAGTTTGCCAGGATCTCAGAAAGGTCTGCTAAACCAAACATTTTGGCTCAGCAGTGCTTCTTCTTGAGTCATATATTTCCATATCCTCATGAGCTTAAAGTGATCTGAAATGTTTTATAGAAGATATTGCTCCTAACACTCCAGAGATCATAGCACGGAAGCAATTTTCACCTACACGTGAGACAGTGCCAGGAAAGTCACTGTCAAATCCAGCAGTACAAGTTTTTAAAAGCAGCAAACTAATGGCATAGAAAGAGAATTCACCCTGAGCTAAAGAGGCATGTTGATTTCAATGCAAATATAATAGAAGATTACTTTAAATATTGCTTCTCCCTCCCCTACCCCAAAGCCTTATGTTTCTGGAATTCATTGACATGGGACATGAACATGATTCATTGGGGGCTTTGAAATGAATGTCTTTTGCACCGTGCAATTAAATTGGAAGGCAACTCGATGTTTTCTCACGGAAGCGTCACTCCTTCTAATGCTCTGCTAACAATACCACACAATTTGACACTGGGTGGGTGGAAGGGTAGAAACAATGATGGCTGTTGCAATAAAAATAAGCAACTGGAGCAGGAAGGGTAACTGATAAACAGGCACAGTGGTGGAGGTGGGGGGGGGAAATCACTCTAATGCTCATTCCCATCTCTTCTAAGTACTTGAAACACTTGGCAATCCCCCTTCCTTGCATACATAACAGATTTCCAAGGGAGATGAATGACCCCGTGAAAGAGGAGTGCAGTTTTCAGCCCGACCTGTCTTAAAACAAGAGGATAAGCACAAGAAACCCCAGCAGCCCAAAGTAGCTTCACTTCACAGAGAGAGAGAGCTGATCTATCAAGGCTACTGACTGACAGGTTGAATTTGACCCTCAAAAGCAATGGTCTCTGAATGATGTGGCAGCCCTTTAGCATGTCACTTAACTTAACTTGCCAACGCTGCTTCCTTTACTTGTGCAGCGTGGGTCATATTTGCATGATTTACTGGGTGACGTGGAGCGCTTGATTCAATAGCGAAGCCGTTGACTGGGTAGGCAATGTGTTTAATGCCATCTAATTCAAAGGTGACATTTTTTATTCACTGGCTGATGTACCTGATTTAGAAGTTGATGGATCTAGCTCCCTGTGAATGAGTCCAATCCCCTCCCCGTGCAAGGTATTTACCTCAGTGCGTGATGTATGGGGTTTAATAATATAATGCATGTTTCTTCCCTATCGCTTATGTATTGGCGTCAATTTATATGCTGACCTTTCATAACCTGGAGTGAACCAACTCCTTCCAGCTGCATTTCAGATGACGTTTGCTAGCAATCCAAACGAGCATAGCAGTAAAACAAAAGAGACCAAATGAGGTGATAAAAGGCAGCCTTCCCTGGTGAAATATGTTCATCAAATGTGATGTGTGGATACAAATGTCCTGTCACCACAGTTATTGCTACTTCTGGATATGGAAGGAATATCCCAAATCCATTTATGTACTGAATCCCCTCCAGGATTCTGTGCGTCAGTACTTATTTCCCCAGAGTGGTGTCAACTTACCAAATGTTGTTCTGTGGTTATTATTATTATTATTATTATTTGGTGGGTGGGGTGGGGAGGCAAACCTCAATTTGTTTTCAGCATTTTCCATTTTCTTTTAAATATAAGCAAGTATTTAGGACTAAACTGATCACAAAATATTTTCAGGTTCAAGTAGACCTTGACTTCGGCCCTCCAGATGTTTTGGATCACAACTCGCACAGTCCTTTGCCATTGGCAATCTAAGCTTAGAATTTTGGGAGTTGTGGTCCAAAACATCAGGAGGGCTGAAGTCTGGTCATGCCTGAGGTAGACGAATTCATGGGGAAAGGTGGGTTCTGTTACACTAGTCATCCATATGAAAGGAATATTCTTCTCCAGATCCTGATAGGGTGGCCATATGGGCCACAAATATAAATGTATGGCTGTGAGCCCTGCCACCCAATCCTGGAGAAAGGGCAGTGTGACCTCCCCCCTCCCCCCGCCATGGGCATCCAACCCAAAGGTTTTGTTTATAGTGGTACCTTGTATAAAGGAATTAATTCATTCCAAATGACATTCTATTAAGCAAATTTTCCTGTACACAAATTTCCCACAGGAATGCATTGAAAACAGAGTAATCCCTAATCGCAACCATTTTTATGTTGTACGGATTCGCCCCATAGGCGATTCTGTTAAGCAAAGTTCCCATATCTTTGGATTTTTTTATGTTGTACAGATTTTATGTTATACAAACCGTTTGTTATACGAGGGTCCACTTTTTATTTAAAATATTTTAACCCCAGCCCAAGGCAAATTACATCATTGGAAGACAACATTTAAAACTAAAAACAGAGGGTGTACAAACAATTTCCACACTTAAAAATGATAAACAAGAGCAACCCCAAAACACATTCAAAGCAGTAAAACAGAGCAATCCATTAAAAAAAAAACCCACTCAGTCATTCTGTCTCTCAGGAAAAGGTTGCCTGAATGGAAAGGTCTTTGCCTGCTTGTGGAGGAACAGCAAAGATGGGGCCAGCCTAGCTTCCTGTGGGAGTGAGTTCCAAAGTCTGGGAGAAGCAGCAGAGAAGGCCTTCTCCCGTGTCTTCACCAAAGACAGTTGCAAAGGTGTTGGCACCTAAGCAGGCTTATAAACGGAGATACAGTTTTTGTCATAATTTGGTTGAGGCAACCTCAACTTCATTAGGAGGGAAGCAGGTATTACACACCTGGCTCCTTCACCAGCAGTCCCTCCCATTGTCTTGGAGAGGCCAAGTTCCCTGCCCCCGCCCCCAGGGAAACACAGCCTCTTCCTGGTCTTCAATTTCCTTCACTAGGAACAGGAATCATGGAGGTGCCAACTGTTTTTGTGTAAGTTTGTGTCCCCTGGCCCCTTTCAGAGGGGGCTTTTAACTACTCCCAGATATTTGTCCATGTTGCAGGACAACCCTATCGGTAGACTCTGTGGGCACTCCTGTCTGTGCGGGTGATATCATCTCCAGCACCTCTTCTGTTTGGGGATCAAAGTCTGGGCAGGTGATGGAAATGGTGGATGGATTTACTGGCTGCAGTCTGGGTGCCTCCACCAAGACCTCTGCCATTTAGGGGATATGTAGGCCGTTGCCACCCCCTAAGGGACCCACAGCTCTACTAGGACACATGCCCTGAGGATATATTTAAGCAGGTCCTCTGCAAGGTAGGTGGGCAGAAGCCCTTCACCAGCATTAGCCCAGCATTCTTCATCTCCAGAATCTTCTGCCCCATTTCCCAGGCTTCGGCTCTTCCAGTCCCACAACCTCCTCTGCCCCTTTCCTCATACTGTACTCCCCCACCTTCATACACAGCCCGGCTTTATCATCTGACCTAGGTGCTGATCCTTATCTCTGTAACTGCCTCTTCATCCTGGATAGGATGACCCACCCCAGGACTCACCTGAGGTCCGGTGGTTTCTATGTCCACCATTCTTTCTAGGGAGCACCACCAAGATCTGGTAACCTGATTTGGGGCTCTTTAGTGTGGAAAAAAGGTGCCTGAGGGGGGATATGATTGAGACGTACAAAATAATGCAGGGCATGAATAAAGTGGATAGAGGGATGCTCTTCTCCCTCTCACAAAATACCAGAACTAAGGGACATACACTCAAATTGAGGGCTGGGAGAGTAAGAACAGACAAAAGAAAATATTTTTTCACCCAACGCATTGTTAGTCTGTGGAATTCCCTGCCACAGGATGTGGTGATGGCATCTGGCCTGGATGCCTTCAAAAGGGGATTGGACAGATTCCTGCAGGAAAAGTCCATCACAGGTTACAAACCATGATGGAGATGTGTAATCTCCAGACTTAAAACCAGGGTACTTCAAGAACCAGATGCAGGGGAGTGGTGTCAGGAGACAGATATCTAGTCTCGTGCACTCCCAGACGCATTTGGTGGGGCCACTGTGAGATACAGGAAACTGGACTAGATGGGCCTTTGGCCTGATCCAACATGGCTCTTCTTATGTTCTTTTGTTCTTGCTTAGGATGTCAGTTGCAATGATCCCCTCACAGTGGTGCACATCATACATTCAGCATTCAAAAAAGTGGATAAAATACGCTCTGGAAACTCTGGTAGCAGAATCCTCCCACACGAGGTAAAAGATCATCTTCCTCATAATCTTTGCTAGTAAAGCAACAATCAATCACCACTTAGGAGACCGTCTCTTCCGGGAGGGTCTGTGAGTCCTGAGAGGCTAGTTGTCTAACAAGCGTAGCCTGTTCTTGCTGCTGCCATTGCAAAAGATGGGGTTTTCATAAATAAAGGACTTCCAGTCCCATAACTTGGTGGAATCCCTAGATTGGATATGGGACTGAGAGCCTTCATATACCCAGGAGGTAGACCAGTCCTCTCACTTCCCAGCCATTCTCATGCTGCTTCTTTGAACTGTTGAAAGGCATTCCCCTGCACTGTGGGACATGAGGATTCCTTGCAACTCCCAGAGATGTATAGAGGATTGAGAGGCTGCCTCCATATAAATGTACGGAATGTATGGAAGTAACCTCTGTAAAAACTCAACCCTGCCCCATTTTTGCATGTAGCAAGAAGTCTTCCCAACTCCCACAGTGTAGCGGGATGCTGTCCTAACTGTTTGAAGAAGTGGAATGGAACAGGATGGAGGTGAGGATATACCTCCTGCTGCTTTATAGGGTCTCAGTCTCATGACTTAGCCTGGGGGGAAGGGGTTGGGGGAGATTCCTGTTAACTTATGGGACTGGGAGTCCTTTAGTTCCAAAACTCCCACCCTTAGTCAGTGCTGCTGTTGCTTCTGCAGTTGTTGCAACTGTTAACCTCTACTGGTTTTATACTGGGGAATGCTAATTCACATATGTGATGCTCTTACAGTATAAAACAAATATTTTCCAGGATGAACTCTATGAAATGGGTCCACCAAATATCTAGCTCCGTGCAGGGCAGCACTTTATGGCCTGGCTGTTCCAAACTCCTATCTCTAGTTATGACTAGACCCAGAACATTGAAAGAACCACTTATAAATGGCACCAGAGCCTGTAACGAATTACATTTGGAATAGCAAGAAAGGTAACCTGTGACCTGCAAATTTAATAAATTCAGCCCACAGAAGCAACATTTCTAAAGGGAAACCACAAATACAGGGAGCTGCAGAAAGGTTTTTCGACATTTATGAAACTGAAAGTAAAACTGGATCATATCAAGTCATCCCTAAAATCCTGGCTCTGAAGATGTTCTACTACATTCCTTGATTTTCCTGGCTTGGAAAAGCTCTCATTTTAACATGACTGCTTTCTATGTTTAACCACTTCCGTGGCCAGCTTACCATATCCACATTCCCATATTTTCCAATTTAGGTATAGTAATTTCCCATGTGGTATTGTATCAAATACTTTGCTGAAAACCAAATAGACTAGATTGACTAAATGCATTCCCTTTGTCTGTAAACCAGTTCATCTTCTGAGAGAGAGAGAGAGAGAGAGAGAGAGAGAGAGAGAGAGAGATTGGATTAAACTAGCCGAACATATTTCCAGTAAGCCTGTGGCATTGTATTTACAACCTGTTCATTTTTTTTCATTTTACTTACAATGCAGTCCCAAACATTTGTTCAGAAGTAAGGCCCATTGAGTTCAGTGATTTGTTTCCAAAGCAAGTAATTGAAAATATGTAAACGGTTACATCTTCTGTTTCAACTTTGAGATGTTCATGGAAGTCCCTTCTTTTGGACCTGTGCAGTGTGCATTGTTGGAGCTTTCTTGGATTTTAGGGGTCTGCTGGACCTCCCTCCTTGGTCTGACTCAATCCATCCTGCTGTTCTCCTAGTCAGTAAAGACCATCTCTTTGCTTCAGACCTCTCTTTGGCAATAAGATCATGCTAGCTATAGAAGCAGCTCTTATATTGGCTATGTCATATAGAGTTGGCCATGGAAGTCTCAGGGAATTGTTATCCTTCCCTGGGTTTCCAGGGCAATAGACAAAGATCAGGGTGAGTGCCGGTATAGGAGGAGAAAGCCTTGTTTTGAGTGGGAAATGTGAAAGAGACAAGTTTGAGCACTCATCTTGACCCTTTTGCAGCAAATACCAGAGCTCTAGCATGAAGGTGTCCATTTGTGTGTTGTGCTCGACACAATATTACTACTGCACCCAAAAAGATAAGAGCAAGGAGAGGGGACTGGGGAGAGACTCTATGACTGAATAAATGAACTAAATAAATTCTAACAAAAAAACTTTCAAGCCTTCTTCTTGGGCAGGTACTGGCAGTGATAGAGCCTGGGAGGAAGACATCTCTATGAGACCTCGATTGCAACTGGCAAAAGGACCCAGTTATACCAATTTCACAATTTTTAAACATAATTTCATGAATTTTGGAGCACATGACGCATGGCCAAGATCAACTCATTTTCCTAGTCACCAGTTTATTTCTGATGTATTTTCCCCTTGCCAGGAGGATTGTTTTATTTTATTTTTGATGACAATGCATTGAGTCATTCATTACTAGTACAGCATGTGTGGACACTCCTGTCAATTCTTTCCTCCCTCCTAGGTTTTTGGGGAAGGTGGTCGCCATGATGGCCACATGGATACCCTGCAGTGTCATAAAAATGTGGCTGGTATATTGATATAAACGGAGGTCAGTGGCTTTACATGGACACGCTTGGCGTGGATGGACTTCAATGTGCCACTTGTCTTCTTTACTGCTTGATAACTCTGCCTACTTGATGCCTAGATGCCCTGAGCACATCCGATCTCACCTGATTTCGGAAGTTAAGCAGGGTCGCCCCTGGTTAATACTTGGATGGGAGACCACCAGGGAATACCAGGTGCTGTAGGCGCCTGGAGTCGGAACGGGCAAGCCACTCCAGTATTCCTGGAGTCGGTCATGAATGTAACCACACACACACACACACACACACACACGCACACACACACACACCTCTGCGTACTGCCTGCCAAGGGGCTCAGCCTTAAAGGCAGGGTCCAGGACCAGGGTACGCAATGCATTACATCCAGGGCTGCAGGCACAATGGAGCCATTGTTCCTGTATCGGAATCCTTTTTAGCCATATCAATGTATCAGGAATATTTAAAAACAAAAAGCAGCACTGCCCCAGATAAGACAAAATGAATTGATTTGATTCCACAGTGTAGCTGGCAATAATGTTTCAAATTGGGGGGTGGGGGGAGAATATTGTTAAAACCAATGGTAACGTTCCCATATACTATTGGACTGTGAAAATAAAAGTATCGGTATAATAAGGGTATGAAACAAATCGATATAACTGGGCTTCGTTTGGCAGGTGGGATTATGCCCCAAAGCAATAGTGAGTCTTCCCTCAGCCCCATCAGCAGTATAGTGCTTGGAAAAACACCTTACAGGTCATGTGTGCTGGAAGATGTAAACCTTAGTAGGAACAGCAGGAATTATTTTGTCAGCTGAGTAACTGGCCATCTACCTGACTGGAAATCATGTCTTCCCCCATGTGTGAGATGCCTTATTACCTGATAAACTGGATTTTTCAATACTTGGGATATTTTTTTTGGTCTAGATTTCCTTTTTCCACAATCAATTGCTCCAGAAGTAGTTCTGGAAGTCGAGTCATGGCAACTGGACTTCTTTTCTTGAGAGATTGAAACGTTTTGCGGCTCATCCAATCGGCTTTGTCAGCCTGAGGAAAGCTAGTTGCGAGTCCTCCATTTTATAGCTTCCTTTGACTTCATGTCACTCTGGTCTGAAACAGAAGTAGTTTGACATCCCCAGTTCTTGCCCACCCCACCTCTGTGAGATAAGATAGACCTACCCTTATGACCTGTATCCCCAGATCCAGATTTTTATCCTGAAATCTCAGGAAATGGCATACTGTTGACCACTTGACCATAAAGTTGTTTATTTAGTGTTGCATGTTTTTCTTGCTATGTTTTAAAATTGTGATTTAAATCTGTTATGCTTTTATTCATTTGATGTATTTGCATGTTTACTAAATTTCTTTGAATGTCATTTTGTGGGGGAAAGAAGGACTATGGATTGAATGGTTATTAAGTGGCTATACGACTGAATCCTAAATAAACATTTGTGGCGAAGGCACTCTGATAGCTTGAAAAGTGAAGATGCAGAAGACAGAAACCAAATTTTGACAACTTTTAGAAGTCAGTCTTTGTCTATATTTGTTTGTCCTTGTGCAAAGCAATGGGTAGCATGATTATAAGTACTTTGCAGCTTCCATGAAATACAGAAATAATTAACTCCCCATGGACAGTGATCAGTGTGTTGAGATACAGAAGGTATGAAATGGTAGGACAAGATATTCTGAATAGAAATAAGAGCTGAATGCTACATGTCATTTTATTTATTTATTTATTTATTTATTTATTTATTTATTTATTTATTTTAAAAATATTTGTAAAATATTTTAAAAATATTTTTACCCCACCTTCTCCTTGGAGAAGGTCCCAAAGTGGCTTACAATAATGAGGGGCAATATACAGCCCGGAACATATAAGACATATTCAAGTTAAGAACAGGGAATTAAAAGAGGCATCTTTTGCTAAATGGAAACTCTAAAAACACTGCCACAAGCCTACTGTTCCACACAGTAACTGTTATGTGTAGGGTCACTGTTAGTAATATCTCGTTTTCCCGCAACAAACACCAGATGTAGAGGTACGGTTTGACAAAGTGGAGCCCAAAATAGTAAAATATGCTTAATAGCAAACTTTGCAACTGCAAATAAATAAATAAATAAATAAATAAATAAATAAATAAATAAATAAATAAATAAATAAATAAATGTTTTACTTTATTACTTCAGGCTGTATCTAGAGATGTGATGCATATGTTTTCCAACTCATAGACTCATTGCATTGTAGAGCTGGAAGGCAGCCCGTGGGTTGTTGAATACAATCTCCTAATAAAACAACAATCAACAACTGAAACATGCCTGAAGGATGGTCACCCATCCTCTGTTTAAAAGCCTATGAAGAAGAAAAACCCATCACCTTTGGAGGCAGCACATTCCACTGTTGAGTACCTCTCGCTGTAAGGATGTTTTCCCCCACCTAACCTTTAGCCCAAGTCTCTCCTCTTGTAATTTGAATTCATTGGTTGGGAGCCCTAGCTTCTGTAGCTATAGAAAACAAGCATGGCCCACCTTCCACGCAACAGCCCTTCAAATATTTAAAGAGAACTATCATGTCCCCTCTCAGCCTTCTCATTTCCAAGCTAATCATACACATCTCCAGAATTCTTTCCAGAATTTTAATCATTCTGGTTGCCCTGCTCTGGGTGGTTTATTTATGCTTGTCATTAAACTTTTCATATAGTGGTGCCCTGGTCTTGATACAGTATTCCTGATGAAGTCTGACTAGAACGGGATAGATTAAAATACAGTGGTGCCTCGGATAACGACGGCAATTCGTTCTCCGAGGTTAGTTGTTATCCGAAACACATCGTTATCCGAAATGCAGTTTCCCATAGGAATGAATGGGAAACTGTTTAATCCATTCTGGAGCCTAGGAAAAAGGCAGAGACACCTGGTTTTTTGCTCAAAACTCTTTAAAAATTGCACTTTAAAGGTACAGATGCAATTTCACCTGGGATAACTTTTTTACTAATGCATGTTGGAAATTCATTATCTGAGGCAGTCCATAGGGAAAATTCGTTATCCAAGGCAGCCCATAGGAAGATTCGTTATCCAAGGCAGCCCATAGAGAAAATTCGTTATCCAAGGCAGACCTTTACCTAGGAATTGCGATTCGTTATCCAAGGCAGCCCATAGGAAAAATTCATTATCAGAGAAAGCCCTATACCCGGAAATTTGCAGTTATCTGAATTATTCGTTATCCGGGGCAGTTGTTATCCAAGGTACCGCTGTATTCTTATTGTTACGTTCCTGAACATGGAACCATCTTAGAGAACATACACTGATGTGTAAGATAATGGGTATCTTAAAATATGCCTTTTCTTTAACTTATTAGTAATGAAAAATTGCAATGTTACTGCAAATTAGAGTAGTGTGGTTGCCTTAGATTCCATTTTAAGAATAATATTATTCTTAAAAATAGTCAGGATAAGCATCTTAATGGCCTTTACGTACCCCCTTACCTTTATTTCGAGAAAAATGAAATGAACTGTCACCAACAACAATGGGATAAAAATGGCCAAGGATGATAATGTCTGCTCCATAATCCAGTCATTGCATGTCATTTGGAAGAGCTAAAGCCATCAACAATGCATGGCCACCACTAGGCATGCCTACATCTAAAAATAATATTCTCAAGACTACAACATGCATGATAATCCTTAGGACTCCAGAAAACCTGTGTTGGGTGAGGAAAGGGTTCCCTTCCTTTGAGCATTTGAAGAGATGGCACTGTTAAGAGCTCAGAACAATTATTTTTCCTCCCTTCCTTAACTCCCAGAATCCTCCAGCCCCAATGGCTAGTCATCATGCTGGCTGGAAGATTCTGGAAGTTTCCGTTCACAAAAATTAATTTTTCTGAGCCCTGCTCAGAATGCCCATTTCTTAGGAAAATGGCATGGTTGCCCTCTGTTCCCTGGCAACAATTTCTGTATCCACTATACTTGATGTAGAAGAGATGCAAAGAAGAAACAACAATTCTATCGAGACATGTTTCAGATTGGATTGGCAGATGGGTTCCCCCTCTGTGTCACTTGGTTCCTTCGGACGCTATTGGCTCATCAGCATTGCCCATCTTCTTCCTTTCAAGCTTATCATGGTACAGCAGAAAGAATGGAAGCCTAGACTGGATCTAGAGAAATGAATGGCATTTGGTAATACAGTAGGACCCCGGTATCCACTGGGGATTGGTTCCAGGCCTTCCCGTGGATAATGAAAACCATGGATAAGAGAGAACACCTGCCCACCCACCCCCAAACTGCTGTTTCCTGACAGTAGCTTGCTTTATGACTGCTGTTTTGAGACAGTAGCTTGCTTTATGCCCGCCATTTGTGACAGTAGCTTACTTCACAGATGCTATTTGTGAAAACAGCTTGCTTTACAGCTGCTGTTTGTGACAACAGCTTGCTTTACAGCTTGCTTTGTGGCTGCTGAATTATTTAATTTTTTCCTCTGCCAACCGTGGATAACTGAATTAGTGGATAATGAATCAGTGGATATGGGGCTCCTACTGTAACATGTAACAAGTGCCTTTTAATGAGTCTTCTCTAGATAGCTCTGATATTTATTTATTTATTTATTTATTTTATATAGCTTGTATGCCCTCCACTACCCAAAGGTCTCTGGGCGGCTCACAATCAGAGTAAACAATTCAAATAATTAAAACATCAAATTGCAATTGCAAATCACCATCAGGACCCACAATAATCAGTTTAAAAACTTGGCTGTTTCAGTGAAACATGTGTACAGTACAAACATGCTTAAAATTATACTATTATTGCACTAATAAACGTTCACTATAGAACACCAGTACTGAATTTTAAATGTCCATTTAATAGCATTTAAAAATAAACACCATACTAATGGTAATGAAAGCTTCTGGGAGATGCAGACACCTGGGTTACTCATGCCTGAAAGTTGCTTTCAGAATCCCCCTTACTGAGTAAGGGGTGCAATCATTTCTAGAACACGGCCAAACAGTCCGAAAAAACTCACAACTATCTGTAGTTTATATGTTTAACCATACTGTGCTAAAAGTTCCTACAGGTCATAAAATGAATGGGTTGTGTTAAAAACAGGGTTTTACACTTTAATTTTTTCCAGAGCGAGCTTCCTATACTTCTTGTGACAGAAAACATGCCCCAAAGTTTACCTACATCTCATTTATTTTATCCTCCCCATTTTAAAGAAGAGTCTGAATAATTCAATTTTTTTTTAAAAAAATGGCTGTTTATGTGTGTGTGTTTTTAATACCACTAGTGTGGTGTTTATTGTATAGCCTTGCATGGGATCTAAAAAAGGATTACTGAATGTGAAAAGCACTTGGGAGGGGGGAGATAAGGACCAAACTTGTTTGATGAAAATAATAGGGGGGTTTTGCGGGGGGGGGGAGTGACAGGAGGGGGCAACCAGACCAATCTCAGGATGGGAAAGAATATTCAAAGAGAAAAAGAAAGCCTTGCATTTTGAAAGACATCCAAGATATATTTTTTTTCTGGTGAGGGTTTCACAATTGCTTCATAACTTCATTCTTGGGGTGGGGGTTGGGGGCAAAGGAGGGAGTTACCTCACCTTTTGATCTAAAACTTAACAATAGGACTACATCTGCTACTAAGCTGGGCTGTAAATGTCTTTAATTTTTTATATTTCATCTGAAGGGAGTTGTTAAAAAAGGTTTACTGGGTGATGGCTCTTTTCAATAGGAGATACCATTTCTGAAGCTGATCTCAGCATGACACTTCATTTTCATCCTAATAAGCTGTCCTAAAACATTCCATGAGGGTTTATTTTTTTAAAGTGTTCTGTTTGGGTCGTTCCCCCTTTCCCCAAATTTGCTCTTGCATCCTGTGTGACTGGGGTGAGGGGGGAGGTGCTGTTTTGTTTCCTTTCCCCAGAAAGAAAGAAAGAAAGAAAGAAAGAAAGAAAGAAAGAAAGAAAGAAAGAAAGAAAGAAAGAAAGAAAGAAAGAAAGAAAGAAAGAAAGCAGGGGCATTAGAAGAAAACTATCTTTTCTCTCTCTCTTGCTCCCCCTTTCTGTACAGATGACACCAACATCTCTTTCACCTCAAGCCATATGTGCTCCTCTACTGGAGAAATCTCTCTGAAGTTGTTCAAAGCTTTTTTTTTTTAAAGAAGATATTCTTTTTCCTCAAGGCTAAATCCAGGCAATCCTACATTTTGTAGATCAGGTATACCATTTTATCGCATACAATCCTCTCAGTCAAGAACTGAGTTGAGCCTCAACTTGCACTACTTTCATTCAGATCCAGGTTGGAGCAAGTCCATCATTTTAACTTGAAATTGAGTTGAAGGTGGCCTGAAAGAAGCCTTGTTATTTGTGTCTCTCCCAGTGGTTACGTCAGGCTCGCCTCTGTTTGCTAGTTCTTCACCGTGCTTCAGAGGAAGCCACCAAGAAACCACAACTATTTCACCAACAGGTCGGTATGGCCAAGAAGAAAGCACATGGATGCTACAGCAAGTGAAACAAAACTCTCCATTGTACACAGTGAGTTACTCTGTGTGTAAAAATGTGAACAGATTTGATCCCTATGATTGTTTCCAATCCATACCAGACCACATGAGATGGCAAAAATGTAAGTGGTGCATATAAAAGCACACCTGAATTTCCTGAAATATGACTACCTTCTGCTGTGATGGCAATGTGAGTTAATTCTGTGCACCAGTTGCTTGTACTGTACACTCAAAACATCGATTTCCCCCTTTCTGCTCCAATCATTCTAGAACAGTGGTTACCAGCCTTGAGTAACCCAGGTGTTCTTGGACTGCAACTCCCAGAAACCCTGGCCAGCACAGATGGTGATGAAAGCTTGCAGTCCAAGAACACCTGGGTTACTCATGGCTGAAAGTTGCATTCAGAATCCCCTTCTGGAGTAAGGGGTGCAGTCATTGATCACTTGGCTCCAACAGAGCTCTAACCTTGTGCCCCCCACCCCAATTTGGGCCAAAGCACTGTATGACCTGTGTCCTAGCTACCTCAAAGATTGAATCTCACAGCATGAACTGGCTCAGGTATTAAGGTCATCAGGAGAGGCCTTTCTCTCCATCCCGCCACCCTCACAGGTACATCTCATGGGAACACATGAAAGGGTCTTCTCAGCTGCTGCACCCAGACTCTGGAACTTCCTCCCACTAGAGGCTAGGACTGCACCATCTCTGCTGTCTTTCCGGAAACAGGCAAAGGCCCTTCTCTTTAGACAAGCTTTCCCTAAATGATGGACTACCTATTATGTGTCTTTATATGAATCTACTATACATGATTACATAGACTTTATAACCACTTATAACTTTGGGTTTATATTTTCTTTTTGTATGGTCTACTGTGCATTAGTACTGTACATGGAATTTTTACTCTCTCTTTAACTGCTTGTGTTCTCTTGTAGCTTTAATGTTGTCTTTTAATGCTGTAAGATGTTCCTCAATTCCCTGTTCTCAAACTTGAATATGTCTTAATTGCACTGGACTGTATATTGTCCCTCATTACTGTAAGCCACCTTGGGTCCTTTTCCAAGGAGAAAGGTGGGGTAAAATGCTCTAAATGAACATTCTAAATAAACAAATAAAATATATCTGCTATACACACAGAGGTATGGGGTGCTGATCCATATAAAATCTGTAGCCCCTTCAGTATGACGAGAACACATGAAAAGCTACGATTGATTTTCTCTTTAATTTACGTAGAAGATGGTGCTGCCCCATGTCTTGCAGTAGTGAGTCTCAGAGAGTTCAAAGTGTAAGTGGATATAGGGCTACTTTTCTTTTATTTGCATAAGGCCCCTTTCCATAAACTCTGTGATTCTAGCTAGCTAGCTATCATATACAGGTGAAACTCAAAAATTTAGAATCTTGTGCAAATGTTCATTTATTCCAGTAAGTCAACTCAAAGTGTGAAACTAATATATGAGATAGACTCATTACATGCAAAGCGAGATATGTCAAGCCTTACTTTGATATGATTGTGACTTATAAACAACTTATAAAACCCCCAAATTCACATGGCTTATAAAACCCCAAAATTCACAATCTCAGAAAATTAGAATATTACATGAGATCAATAACACAAGGATTGGAAATAGAACAATATCAGACCTCTGAAAAGTATAAGCATGCATATGTACTCAGCATCCCCATATAGCTCGCCTGCGGAAGGAAGCATGAAGTGCTCCAAAATCTCCTGGTAGACGGCTGCATTGACCCTGGACTCAATGAAGCACAGTGGACCAATACCAGCAGATTGCATGGCTCCCCAAATCAACACAGACTGTGGGAACTTCACACTGGACTTCAAGCATTGTGCATTGTGTGCCTCTCCATTCTTCCTCCAGACTCTGGGTCCTTGATTCCCAAATGAGATGTAAAAGTTGCTCTCATCAGAAAAGAGGACTTTGGACCACTGAGCAACACCCTAGTTCTTTTTTTTCTGTTGTACAGGTAAGATGCTTGTGACGTTGTTTGTTGTTCAGGAGTGGCTTGACGAGAGGAAAACAACATTTGAAGCCCATGTCCAGGATCCGTCTCTGTGTGGTGGCTCTCGATGCACTCCTGTGAATATGGAACCTTTTCACATTATTCTAATTTTCTGAGATTGCGAAGTTGGGTTTTTCATAAGCTGCATACCATAATCATCACAATTATACCAAAGCTTGGCATATCTAGCTTTGCATGTAATGAATCTATCTCATATATTAGTTTCACCTTTTGAGTGAATGGAATGAACTGTTATTTCCCCCAAGGAAAACAGATGAAAAATTGGGAATGAGAACAGAATGGCAGAACTTGCAATTTTGTGATGAATTTTTTCAAATTCTTTTTTTTAAAAGACCTCAAATAGAGACAGATTTGCACCTTGTCTCACAAACATCCTTCTACCATAGTCCAAAGGATTTGAACACACTGTTAAATGGCCCATGCCAAGAGAGAGAGAGAGAGAGAGAGAGAGAGAGCTTCCATTTCTATTACCTTCAGTGTTGTCTTTTGGAAACAGCTGTGCAGAGTGTAACATTTTTATCATTATTAAAGCCGACTGAATAGTAAAATATTAACCTCCATGATTTTATTCCAAAGGCTTTATCTGAAAAATAATGAGGCTCTCTATAACAAGCACATGAAGGTATTTTCATTTTTGAGGAGAACTTATTAGTGCTGTCACCCAGCACCTACCCCAGTAACTTAGGTATATATTCATCTGGGTGCAGCTTTACTTAGCATGGCAATGCTGTATTCTCATGTAAAACTATTTGCCAGTTCCCTATGTTTTGCTCATTTCCAAGCCATTTGCACCCTGATTGGAAAACTGCATTGCCCTTCTTCAGTTTGCAGAATCCAAGCTTGTCCTGCCCTTCATATCCAAAAAGAAACTGCTTTTCTCAGGTAATCTCCTCTGGAGAAAGCAGGAGCAAGATGGAGAGGTAGAGAGGGACTAAATGACCTGTGCTATGATTCAGCTGGGGAGGTCACTCACAGTGCGTTTTACCAGGAAGCAAATTCTTTTCAGAATCTGGAAACGTACATGTTTTAGACGGCAACTCTCAGAACCCTTGACCACTCCTAATACTTTTTGTTCTTTAGGTGGTTTATTCCCTTGGGGCACCTCTGCCAGGTCTGATACCTTGTTCCGTGGACAAAAAGTGGCATTGAATTCTTGAAGGCTTTCATGGCTGGGATCTGAGAGCTGTTGTGAGTTTTTGGGGCTGTTTGACCATGTTCTGGAAGTTTTTCTTCCTGATGTTTTGCCAGACCCTGTGACTGGCATCTTCAGAGGAGAAGGAGTTCAGGGAATTAGGAACTCTCTAGAGTCCCCGGAGCACAGAGAGAACTCCTAGTTCCCTGAGCTCCTTGCCCTCCGAAGACGCCAGCCACAGAGACTGGCAGAACATCATGAAGAAAAAAACTTCCAGAACACAGCCAAACAGCCCCAAAAACTCACAACAGCTATAAAAAAAGTGGAATTGCTGAGGCTGCATTGCTTCAGTTAGAAGGAGGATGATACTGGCCCTAATTTTAAAAAAATCCTTGATACACACCAGGTTGGACTGATGAAAGAAGGAATGCATCTCCCATCAACTGCCTTCTTGGCAGAGCTTGGAAAATTTACTCTTTTAAAATTATTATTACACTGAGCCATGATAGGTAGGAGAGTTTTAGGTGTTGTAAATCCAAAAAAACCCACAAATGTTACAGACTGAGAGCTAAAGGGAAAACGGACTATGAAGTCAGTGGTGCCCTCATTCATTCTTTGTCTTGGTTTCTGCCCAGGACTGATTTCTGGCTTGGCCTCTTCCATCATCTAACCACAGATTTTCTCAAGGGAATGTGCAGTTTTTGTCTCCAAGATAAAACCTGGCATGAAAGATCAGCCCAAGTCTTTTGAGAAACATCCTCAACTGTGCAGACAAGCTCTGCTAGCACAGCCGTCCCTGTTCCTCTGGCTTGCATCTGTTCTTCAATAACTTCGTAATAACTTGCAACCCGGTGCCAAAGCTGTCCAGCTGTATCTTCTCAAAAGATGGCCTAATAACATCATCTGAATGTTCCTCCAGCTTGTCCCCCGTTCCTCTTGTCCGTGCTGATTTAACTGATCCGCCAGCTTTAAAGCTAGCCAAAGTGCCATATAATTCTAACACTTGCCACACTTGGGCTTAACGAGAAGACGAAACAAGCAAATTAAAGGCAAGGAATGTTGAAGCAGCCTTCACGAAAGACCGATAAAGTGTTGCGCTACTAACAGTGAATGAACTCTGAGTAATGCTTACCATATTGCGTGGGGATGCTGAGTTAACTTATAAGAGAAAAATGCTCCTCTTTCTTGCGTCCTGTGTCTCATTTTTAAGCAACAAGAAACGGGGACCACAAATTAAAGTCCAATTGACACAGTTTTGAAAGAGAATGCCCTGGAGCTTCCTTTTTCTGCTGCAACATACCGAACACCAAAGGCGGCTGCAAAATATCTGCCTCGTTATCAGACAAAGAGAATATTATAGTATCACGTCATCTTCATCCTGACGTATCTTTGACTTCTGTTGCCTGACCGACAGAACAGCCAAGTTGAAATTGTGCTTCTGAGTAGCATCAGCAAAAGAACTTGACCTGTGTCAGCAAAAGAGTCCTCTCAATAACAAGGGCTGATGTGAGACGTGTAAGTGGTTTGCCGCATTAGTGTGACTGCGTGAATATCCCTATCAAATTGCATAAGGTTTTGGAGTGACAAAACATCCTTGGTGTTTTTAACAGTAGCTTGGCAT
>JAHTLZ010000237.1:25015083-25032814 GCA_023846285.1 Phrynocephalus versicolor | reverse complement strand
TAATAATAATAATAATAATAATAATAATAATAATAATAATAATAATAATAGCTGCCTTTCTCACCTAAAGGACCCAAGGCAGCTTACAACAATAAATTCAATATAAGCAATATTAAAATATCAGAAACAATATCTAAAAACAATAATAAATAAACTATAAAAACAATATTGTATTAATCAGTTAAACGAATCTCCGATTCAAGAACTAGTACTGTTTGGCCCCTGAATAGCTAGCCAATCTGAAATATGGCCTTGGCTCTGCCAAATTGCCCTGGCTTAGTGGCTTCTAATCTTTAAAAGTCAATGCCACAGAGTGGCAAAACCCCTCATTTTGCAAAACTTCAACAATTCGCACTCACAGCATTGTGATAGTGATTCTCAAACGTTAAATGCAGTATTGTGCCTCCTTTTCACTCCACAGGTTACCATGGTCCTGTTTTCTTCTTACTTTGAGCACCACAAAGTACTGTACCCTCTTGTTGAGTGAGAACAGTGTTGTAGTTCCTTGACCTCAGGAACAAGGATGAAACAAGCAGGGACTTGAGGCCCCAGTAAGGTACCTTGTTGGACTTCAGCTTCGCGACTCTCTGACCTAGAATGAGTTGTAGTTAAAAAAAAAAAGAACTTTCACAAATAAGGGTACAAAGTACTGCACCTCAAAAAAGGGTTGACCTGTCTGGTGAGAGGTATAAAAGGCAGGTAGACCATGACAATGTTCCAAATTGGGGAGCTTTTTTCCTGTAAGAGGATGAGGCTGCCATTTATTGATGCAAGAGAAAAAACATTGGAGCAAGAACTAAATTTGTTTGGAGGGACAAAGTGCATAGTATGGTTACCCTATAGGACAGTGATGGCGAACCTATGGCACGGGTGTCAAAGGTGGCACTCGGAGCCCTTTCTGTGGGCACCCGACATCACCCCTTCATAGCCACCTGTGTACAGGTTAAATTACTGTATTGGCACTTTGCAAAAAAAATAGTGGGTTTTGAATTGCAGTTTGCGCACGCGGTCTCTAAAAGGTTCGCCATCAATGCTATAGGAAGTGGCTACTGCTCCTTGGTTTCTTAAATTATTTACCCATTTCCAGGGGGTGACTTTGAGAGAGACTCTGGCTTGAAATGGGAATCCACCCCTTCTTATATTTGTGATTCCTCCCATAATCACCCCATGTCTATAATTAGCAGAAAGTAGCAGCTACTGCAGTAAACATTATGCATAATTTCACCTGAAGGCAAGCCTCAAAAGTTTTCTCCTTCAATGTATTCTCAAAGGCTTTCACGGCTGGGATCTGATAGCTGTTGTGAGTTACAGGCTGTTTGGCTGTGTTCTGGAAGTTTTTCTTCCTGACATTTCGCCAGGCTCTGTGGCCGGCATCTTCAAAGGGCAAGGAGCTTAGGGAACTTGGAGTTCTGTCTGTGCTCTGTGCACAACAGCTATTTTCTCTTTCAGTTTCATCTAGAACAATGAGCATTTTAATTTTTTTGTTCTGCCAAAAAATATAATAGGATTCCTCAAAATTTAAGCTGGCTTTGTATGTGCATTTTTTAAAAGTTAATGTAATCCATGCTTGCTTCCACACACTATTTAGTTCAAAACTGCCATCCTCAGTTGGCTTGCTTTTTGAAGAAATGCTAGATGACATCTTTGCTAAATCACCACATTCTAATGTCTTCTGTGCTCTACTTTATGTCCTGTCAAGTTTGAGGCAAATGTAACATTCCTCCTGTCCAGTGTGGACTGAAAAAGCATCACCAAGAAGCTGGGGAACCACTGTACCTTTAATTAATGGCTTCATCTTTACAGCCTCTGCCCCTGCTGTTGCTTTGTGCATCTGGGTGACTGGATATACAGAAGAATAGCCTATTTAATGCGCTTTGATTGCTTCTTCAATATCAGCTCCTGTTCCGACAGGAAGTATTACTTACTGATTCTTCTCTCTGCATTATATGATGAAAGAGTGTTCCATCTCTACAAAACAATGGGAATGGGGAGAGGCGGCAACAACTCTGTTCAGCAGGGAGCTGTATATGGGGCAGAACTGGCAAGCAAGAAGCGTTTAATAAAAGGTTGCAGGGGGCGGAATGAAAATGATTTCTAAACAAACATTCTAGGTCTTTGCTGTAGAACTGTACTAAATCCAGTTGTCGGTCCCTACTGGATTAACACTTACATAAATTCCATTGATTCAACAGCTTTTTCTAGTTGCAGCTAAAGACTGCCACTGCACAGTGGCAACTTCCTCCTTCAGTTTAAAACTAGCAGCCTGTCTCTTGAGAGCCATGGTCAAATATCTAGTGCTTCTCCCTTCTTCCACAACAACTGGGTCAGGATGGGAATGCAAAGATCCAATCTGTCGTTGCTCTTGTGTGTCTCTCCCCTCTCCTCACCCCTGCCCCCACTGCCTTTTGCAATACTTGGCTTGATGAAGTTATCCTGAATGCTCACGCCGAGTTTTGTGCTGGGAAGCGGACTCTTAAAGATGTTACCATAATGCGGAGATTTTATTAGAGAACCATGTCTTTGGGATAGGGCAAAGAGAGGCAAGATTGAATCAAAGGGAGAGAGGGAAAGGTGTGCTGGAGGAAGTTAAGTCAACCCTGACTATGTCACTCTGTAGGGCAGTGGTTCCCAACCTGGGGGTCGGGACCCCTTTGGGGGTCGAACGACCATTTCACAGGGGTCGCCATCAGCCAGTGAAGAAAAAGGCACCAACGGCTTGGGTCTAGAGGAGGAGGGAAAGGAAGGGGGGGAGAAGAGTGAGTTACAGCTTGATAGGTTGGAGGGGATGTCAGTCAATGACACCGGAGGCGGCGATTGGCTGAGGGTGCCTGTAGAGGGCAGTTCTCTATTGGCACATGCGGCAGTGGCCTCCCAAAGGGGGCTCGTGGCCTCTTCCAAGCAGGGCAAGGGGTCACCCCAGCATGAGGAACTGTATTAAAGGGTCACGGCATTAGGAAGGTTGGGAACCACTGCTATAGGGGAAAAAGTATGAGAGCAAATAGTATGGAAGAAAGCATAATGGACAACTCTAACCAGTAACCATCTATCTCTTTCTCTGTTGGTTCCTTATGGCAAAGAAAAAGTTACTTGTTGTGAATGCAACACTTGCTAGGGAACATGAGGAGAAAGATGGTATTTAACTCCACTCCAGAGACTCCATGTTAACTGAGTAAGATCACCACAGCTGTGGAGAAGGTGTAAGGCACTTGAACCTTTTCAGCATCTTTAGTAAGCATGTAGCAAGGTAGAGAAAATTTCTAGGACAAGTTCTTTTTTTAAAAAAAAAATGAAATTAGGCTGATCACAGTCAGCTTGCTACCAAAACTCTAGCACTTGCATTACCAACAATATTTGTTAGCGTAAATGAGACAATCATGTGTAAATCTATCTCTGGGCAGCAGCCCAACAAATTATATACAGTGTAAGGATTGGGAAGAAGTGCAAGGAGTTTCAGTTACAGAACTGTATTCTAAAACGGTGCACGTTTTCTTGTAGCTTTAATGTAATGTTGCCCTTCAATGCTGTAACATGTCCTTCAATTCCCTGTTCTCAGTACCTGAACATGTCTTAATTGTACTGGACTGTATCTTGTCCTTCATTACTGTAAGCCGCCTTGGGTCCTTTTCCAAGGAGAAAGGCAGGGTAAAAAGTACTCTAAAATAAAATGAAAATGAAATATAGCAAAAAGCACTACAGGAAAAATTGTATAATAAGTTACATATACCATATGGGAAGAAGTGTGCTGATTCATTTGTCAAGGAGTGCTACCTGTTTATCAGCTATATGAACAGACAATAAACAGCTTCCTGATGGATGTAAATACTATGTGTCTACGTAACACTGTAAATGACTGATAGGCCCCCCTATCAGTTATTATGGTTTCAGTAATAAGCTTTAAAGACTCTTCCCAATTAATTGGGTTGGGACAAAGAGGATAGAGGAGGGAAGCAATGATGATGATGATGATGATGATTATGATTATGATGATGATGATGATGATGATGATGTACACCCAAATAAATTCTGACTTGTGGCCATCCTTTTCAGGGTTTTCTTGGGACATGGTATGGTTTCCCATTCCCTTCTTGGGGCATCCGGGCACTGTATTGCAGTTTGTCCAAGGTCACATAGGCTGGCTGTACTTGCCAGAGGCACGGGGATGGTGGTCAGTCTCCCAACCCCTACCTCTGCAGCTAGATATCAGATTGACTGAAGTAAATGTATGAACATGTATATAGAGATTATTATATAACAATACATCAGAATGTTAACTCGGGTTTTATTGGGTTTTTAAGGAGGAAGATGTGCGGGGTTCCTGTTTTGCTAGTGGTCTTCCCAGAGGCATTTGACTGAACTCTGAAACAGAATGCTAGATTAAAGATAGGCTTTCGAAATGATCCAGTGGTGTTCATCTTATGTAGCTAGAATAATAATGAATTCACAATCCTACCAAATCTCTATTGCTTTTTTTGGGGGGGGGCAAAGAAAGCATTTTCTCTACTACGATTGATTTGACACAAAATCGCTCAGTCGAGCTTTTCAGAATAGTCAAAAGTATGCTACAAGCTGACCCACAGGTGGATAACACAGACCACTCTGTATCTCACGGCGAAGAATTTGCACAACACTTTGCAGGCAAATTTGAACAGATCTGGTCTACTCTGGATGCTGGTATTGATCCAGAGCCTTTAAATAAAATGCCCCACCCTGTTTGTCCTGCATTAATGGATGGCTTTCAGCTCCTACAGCCGGATAATGTTGTCAGGACCCTTGGGCAGGTGAAGGCCACCACATGTGTGTTGGATCCTTGCCCCTCCTGGATTATAAAAGCTGCCAGAGAAGGCATGGTAGACTGGTTAGGAAGAGTAGTGAATGCCTCCTTACAACAGGGCAGGATTCCAGCAGGCTTAAAGGAGACAATAGTAAAACCACTGCTAAAAAAGCCCTCCTTATATCCAACAATATTGAACAATTACTGACCAGTATCGAATATCCCATTATTGGGAAACTCCTGTAACGGGTTGTGGCTTCACAGCTCCAGAGGTTCCTGGATGACATAAACTACCTGGATCCATTTCAATCTGGCTTCAGGCCTGGTTATGGGACAGAGACGGCACTGGTTGCTTTGATAGATGACTAACGCAGGGAAATGGATAGAGGATGTCTGTCCCTTTTGATTTTGCTAGACGTCTCAGCTACTTTTGACACTGTATAGACCATGACATCCTCCTGACTCGACTCTCTGAAATGGGAATTGGGGGTACTGCATTAAAGTGGCTCCGATCATTCCTGCAGGAAAGACCAAGAATGCAGAAAGTGGTGTTACATGAATGTTTAGCTGCAGTAGTGAACTGCATGAGGATGAACAAAATGAAACTAAATCCAGACAAGACAGAGGTGCTTCTGATCATTTGAAAGGGATAACAAGGAATAGGGATGCAGCCTGTTCTGGATGGGGTCTCCCTCCAATTAAAAAAAGAGGTTTGCAGTTTGGGGGTGCTCTTGGACTCATCCTTGAACCTAGATCCCCAGGTCACAGCTGTGGCCAGGAGTGCATTTGCAAAATTATAACTAGTATGCCAGTTACACCCGTTTCTTGAGAAACCTACTCTGGCCACTGTGACACATGCCCTAGTGATATCCCAGTTAGAGTACTGTAACACACTCTATCTGGGACTACCAATGAAAAGTCTCAGGAACCTTCAACAGGTCCAAAATGAAGCAGCCAGATTGCTGACTGGGGCAGGGTACAGAGATCACATTACACCAGTTTTAAAGCAACTCCACTGGCTACCAATCAGCTATCGGGCATAATTCAATGCGATGATCTTAACCTATAAAGCACTATACGACCTGGGTCCTAGCTACCTCAAAGATCGAATCTCACAGTATGAACCGGCTCAGGTGTTAAGGTCATCAGGAGGGGCCCTTCTCTCCATCCCACCACCTTCACAGGTATGTCTTGTGGGAATCCATGAAAGGGCCTTCTTGGCTGCTGCACCCAGACTCTTGAACTTCCTCCCACTGGAGGCCAGGACTGGCCCATCTCTGATGTCTTTCCAGAAGCAGGCAAAGAACTTTCTCTTCAGGCAAGCTTTCCCTGAATGATGGACTACCTATTATGTGACCTTTATATGAACCTGCCTAGATGCCCTAAGCACATCCGATCTCGCCTGATTTTGCAAGCTAAACAGGGTCGGCCCTGGTTAGTACTTGGATGGGAGACCACCAGGGAATACCAGGTGCTGTAGGCGCCTGGAGTAGGAGCTGGCAAACCACTCCAGTATTCCTGCCAAGAAAACTCCATGGTCATGGGGTCACGAAGAGTCGGTCATGACTGTAACGACACAACACACACACACACACCATACATCATCCCATAGACATTGCGTTTAAATATTTTGTGATTGCATTGACACTATGTTTTCAATTGTTCGTTTCCCTCACTCATAACTATTCACTGAATTTTTTCTTTTTATCTGCTTTGTTCTCTTGTAGCTTTAATGTAATGTTGTCTTTTAATGCTGTAATACGTCCTCAATTCCTTGCTCTCAATTACTTGAATATGTCTTAAGTGTATTGGACTGTATATGGTCCCTCATTATTATAAGCTGCCTTTGGTCCTTTTCCAAGGAGAAAGGTCGGGTAAAATTACTTTAAAATAAAATAGATAAAACATATCTACCTTGGTCCTGGATCAGCCTAGGTGGGTCCGGGCAAATTAAGGGTTTAAAGGGTTAAAAAGGTTCCAGCATATTACCCCTGTCTTGGCCTCTCTGCACTGTCTGCCTATTCGCTACCTCATCGACTTCAAGGTTTTGGTATTAACATACAAAGCCCTAAATGGTTTGGGACCTCAGTATCTGACAGAACGGCTCCTCCCAAAAAGAACTGCCAGGATCACTCGTTCAAGCCAGGCGGGCTAGCTGCAGGTACCGACCCCAAGGGACGCCCAGAAAGTATCAACAAGGAAACGAGCCTTCGCGGTGGTCGCACCTCACCTGTGGAACCATTTTCCGCAAGAGATCCACCTGGCGCCCTCACTACAAGCCTTCAAGAAATTACTGAAAACCTGGCTTTATAGGTTGACCTTCCCTGATCATTCCATTTCAACCAACTTATATAAATAGGATGCTATTATTCCCCCACCGCCTTATGATAATTTTTTTACTATTTTTTCCCCTTTGTTCTTATTTAGAATTGTCAAATCATTTTGATTTATTGTATTTGTGCTTATTTGCTTATTTGTTCTTTTTATTATTATGATTTGATTATTTGGTCTGATTGATTAGTTTCTATTTACTATTTTAAGTTGTTTAATCTGTTTTTGTATTTTGTATATGTTTGTAAACCGCCCGGAGTAGCTTTTTGCTAGATGGTTGTGGTATATAAATCAAATGAATAAAATAAATAAATTAAGGGACTCTGAGGGTCCAAAATGTAACCTAGCACTACAATAAGGTTGGGAATAACCAAAAATGGAAATGTGTGAAGTTTAGAAATAGCAAAGCAAAGCAAAATACCAAAACAGTACTTGGGGAAGGCTGCAAAAATGCCGGGGTGCAGTGGTGGTGGTGGTGGGGAGAACTTTATCCACCCCAACCTAGAAGCAAAACAATATTTGAATTCTGAAAATCTTTTAAAGACATTGTCTGAATGTGATTTCCCCCTATATTCTTGATTAAAACATGTGGATTCCTAGAAGTGTCTGTTAGGAAAGTAGAGGAAGGTCTCCGTAGAAAAAAACGCTACATTTTCCTCTATGATGAACCTAAGGGCAGTTCAGATGGCACAGAGAGTCCTTGTCTTTGTCATCTGAGTGATTCATTAAGGGGCCAGCATAGGTTGCTGTTTGAGGATGTTGGACAAAATGTTTGATTGTACTCCAAAAGTAAATTACAGCACTTCTGGACAGATCCCAGGCTTTTCAGCATCCATGTTTTGGTGCAAAAGACATGCACATTGAATAAAATAATTCTGTGCCTAGAAGAAAGAGTGGTCCTTGTTTATAAAAAAAAAAAAATCTACCTTGAGTCTCCAGATTTTCTTGATTGTAGCCACACTATGGAAGGTGGGATTCTTTTTGTTTCTGCTCTTGTGTAATGTTTGACCGGCAAAACCGTTGCTGATCTCCTGCAGGTGGATCAGCAATCTACCTAGAGCAGCCTTTTGCCTCACATGTGCTACACAGCCCCAGCTTGTGGATGATGGGCCAACAAATGTTCTGCTCATTCACTCCAGGGTAAAAGAGATGAAATGTCACCTCTCTAGCAAACATCTCCATTTGGCTTGTGCCTTGACAGGTCTGTCCCCTGCCTCCATCTGGGGACTTAATAGAACAGCTCCATGGTTTAGGCTTCTGGCTATGGGGCTGGAGGCTGGGTGTTGGATTCCACACTGTCCCTCTTTGGCAAGGGGTGGACTTGATCTCTACAGGGTTCTTTCCAGCTCGGCAGTTCAATGAGGCTGCAACAGCTGGGCCTCTTCACTCTTGAACGACAGCGCCTAAGAGGTGACCTGATTGAAGTTGATTAAATCATACACGTTGTGGACAAAGTAGATAAGGAAAAACTGCTTTCCCTATTGCACAACACTAGACCACGGGGGTCACTCCATGAAACTTTTTGGGTGCTAGATCTCAAACGAATGAGAGGAAGTACTTTTTCAACCAGAGGATCACTGGTCTGTGGAACTCCCTGCCAGGAGAAGTGGTGACAGCTGTCAGCCTTGACAGCTTTAAGAAAGTTCATGGAGAACAAGGGTATCAATGGCTATCATGATGGATGCCTAAGGACAACCTCCGGGTGGGAGAGATAGGCTAGAGATCTCTCAATGCCATTTGCAGGGAATCGTAAGCAGGTGAAGACATCTGCTTGGGAATACCCTGAAGCAAATGGAGAAACAGAATGATGGACTGGATTCTGGATGGGCTGTGGCCTGTTCCAGCAAGGCTGTTCTTATGTTCTTATATTTTTATGTAATGCTGCTGCTGATGTTCTCAACTTATGAAAAAGAAGCTGGAATGGATTCTTGAGTGTCGGTACTGCAAATGAGATGAGGTTATAATATCACAGAAGCATAGACACATTGAATCATGGAACGGGAAGGGGCCAAAACAACGATTATTCCAACCTCCTGCTCAATGCAGGAATCCAGGTTGAAATATATGTGGCTGTCTAATTTTATCTTAGATGATGTAGCCATGCATGCCAAAGACACGCCCCTAAAGGGAAAATTAGAGACTTTGGCCCTGTGAGAATTACTTTGCAAGTAAGAGAAGCTTTAAAGTGTGGGGAACAATGCACAACATCTGCAATTTCATCTTGACTCTGACTCATCCTGACTTAACATCAAGCTATATCCTGTGATACACTCAAAAATTCTCAGCATACTTTTTTTGTTTTGTTTTTAAAATTATTTTCTACAGTGCTTCTAAGAGCCTAGTTCTATAATTATTTTGTTTTTTTATATTTTCATTGATACACCATTCTTGTGCAGAAGAGAGTGGAAGGAAAGGCTACAGCATTTGGAGGTCTTTAGTCTGGAAAAAAAAGGTGCCCAAGGGGGGACATGATTGAGATGTACAAAAATTATGCAGGGGATGTTTAAAGTGGATAGAGGGAAGCTCTTTTCCCTCCCACGCAATACCAGAAACAGGGGGTTAGTCACTCAAACTGAGGGTTGGGGGGAGTGAGAACAGACAAAAGAAAATAGTTATTTATCCAGCATGTTGTTAGTCTGTGGAAATCCTTGCTCCGTGGTATGGTGATGGCATCTGGCCTAGATGCCTTTACAAGGGGATTGGACAGATTTCTGGAGAAGTCCATCACAGGTTACAAGCCATGATGGGGATGCATGCTTCTCCAGGCTTAAAAGGAGGGTACCTCCATTTAACAGACGCAAGGAGAGTGGTATCAGGAGATACCGCCTAGTCATCTCATGTGCTGCCAGAGGCATCTGGAGAGGCCACTGTGAGATACAGGAAGCGGGACTAGATGGGCCCTTGGCCTGATACAGCAGGGCTCTTCTTATGTTCTTATGTTCTCTATGAAGAAACCCAGAACAGCACACAACACAAAAGCTATACAATCATAGAATCATAGAGTTGGAAGAGACCTCAAGGGCCATCTAGTCTAACCCCCTGCCATGCAGGAACCCCCATCACAGGACTCCTGACAGATGGCCATCCAGCCTCTGCTTAAAAACCTCCAAAGAAGGAGACTCCACCACCCTCCGTGGCAGCATATTCCACGGCCAAACAGCTCTAACCGGATTTTTTTTTTAAAAAAAGCCAGCTGCTGTGGCCGTTCTCTCTTTTTCCAAAGGAGATTTTTTTCAGAATAAATGCAACAGAGACTAAGGCCATTTGGATTTTAATTTCCTAAATCAGGAAGCAATTTGTAACAGCCTGCACTCTCGCAGGTTGGGAACAATGCTTGACTGCTGCTCGAGCATCTCAGCATCTGGGGAGACTGGTTTCTGTGACGTTCCTGAAGAGGCTGGCCCTGTGGGTCATGAGCGAAGTTCCTCTTGTAGACTAAGACCGGGCAGGGCTGAGACAAATGTGACCTTCAGGTCCTTGCCGTGAAGGTGAAGCAAAAGAGCAGGGAACCTGGGTTGAACTTCCTTTGCCAAAACTGGGAATTTCATTTAGATCCAGATGTGAACAAAGAAAGGGCGTGGAACGCTTGTAACAATGAAAATCCATGACTTGGCTGTGCATTCATAATTATTTTATAAATAAACGTCTGCTGGAAAGAGCCACATCTGCCTCTCTCGTCCATGAGAGTGTATGCCTTTCATTAATGTATCGGAGGCTGAATGAAGCCTGCCTGGGTGCTTGCCTTGCATTTTTCCACCCCCTTCCCTCCATCATTGTCCACGGATAGGTTTTTGTGGTTCAGAAAGAGCTGCCAGCCCCACACTTCTCTGCAAGACTGATGGCTCGTCAATAACATTAGCCAGCATTATGGGCCGCATCAGTGTAGAACAGAATCAATACGGCCAAGTAAAAAGTCTAATAAGTTGACATGACCATCCTCAGCAGGGCTCACGTTACAAGAAATGAGTTTTTTTAAGGAATCAGCGTCAGTGCTGCTTATTCACCCCACAGTGAGATGCCTTGACTAAGATTTATTGCGCCTGTTTTTTTTTTGGGGGGGGGGGTTGCCAGCAATGCTGGCCTAGCTGGCAAGAAAACAAAACAAAACAGAATAATCAGTGCCGATTAAAGAATAATAGCGATTGTCAAAATATATATTTTTAATAAACAGACTACTGAGGAGGTAGGCAGTCCTGAATGAAAAAGAGTCCGGTAAACAACGAAAGCCAGGAATTAGGGAAAAAATAGGAGCAATATGAGCCAGGGATTTAGTTTAGTTGCCTGGGCTGACCCATTTATATATGGATCCTCGTTCTCTTTCTCCCTTGGTCCCTCATGTAATTCTCTTAGGCTTTGTTCTTTAGGGTATGAGATAATTTAAAGAGCAGGCTTAGAGTAAAGCCAATGGGCATAATGATGCTACTTGGCATTCTACCTGGAAGCAAAAATTGGCCCCTAGGAACCAATAATAATAGATACAGACATGTAAGTGCACGGTCCTGAAGGAAACGGCTTTACTTCACTCTACAAGAATTGTTATGGAAGCTGCCGTACTGTTCTTTCTCTCCCCCTCTTTTACCTGGTGGGATGCAGATTTATTTGGCATGTCAAGCCAAGGAGGGGAAGGTGGGAGCAGCAGCTGTGTAGTCCTCCAAGCTCTGCCGGGCCTCCAATGCCCAGAAATCTGCTCAGCCATCTGAGGGAAGGCCCTGTGCAGTCCAAGTGAAGTTAAAATGTTCAGGTCATGAAGCTCTGTGAAGACAAGACCACCACTTGGGCCCGATTCCATCATTTTTGTGCCACAAGGACAACCGCAGCTTTATTTTCAGGAAGGTTTCCTGGGGAAAGGAAAAGGCAAGTGAAATGGATCTAGGGGAGTGTTAAAACGAACGAATAGGTATTGATTGACACTGCCCGTACTCTATAATTAGCAAGACAGGTTGATACTCCACTGCAGGTGTAAAGGACTAGCGTGATAAAACATGGCTTATAGGTTCCTTGCTCGTTTGTGGGAAAGTAAGCAGTCAGATAAGGCATATTTAGGGCAGGCTTGGCTACGAGAATTTGCTGGAAAATTTATAGGACTCTGTGGCATTAATTGGTTCTTAGGCACAGAGCCTTAAAAATAGAGGTAAGTGTTTTTGTGCATGCATTTCTTTTTGAAATAATAACTGGAAGGGAAGTATTTTGGGAAGAGTTCCAAAACATAAATTCCAGCTTACAGCTTCAGAGCAGCGAACAAATACCTTGAGTACACTTTTCTGACAGAGTTTTATTTTCTGCTAAGGTTCCTTATTCACTGGTGGCCAGATTGTCTACGAATTGCCTTCATCGGCTTGTCCATTTCTGCCCGTTCAAACTATTTCCAGACCATGGAAGATGGAGGATAATAAATTTTGGGAATAATTTCCCAATACAATTGTACCTCTACTTACGAGCGACTTGATTTAAGAGCAATTCAACGTAAGAGCGGAAAACCATTGGCATTTTAACTGCTGGCTTACAAATTTTAGATGCAGTCTGCTATACTTACTTTTTTATTTTTTTTCAATTTTTCAGTTTTTTATTTATTTTTAAGATATGGCTGCTCTACTTACGAGTTTTTTGACTTATGGGCATGCATTCAAAACGGATTAAACTCATAAGTAGTGGTATCACTGTACTTTTCCAGTAGCAAATTTGTCAAAGATCATGAGTTTGTAATGATTGAGTTCAAAAATGTCTCAAATATACTCCCCAATTCCATTGGAAAGTATTGATACCCGAGGATCCAAAGTAACCAAGTTTTAAGTACTGGGCTGGATCCAAGTTTAATTGTACTAATAGAAGGCCCACTGGGATCAATGGGACTTGATGGTCGGGAATTATTTGTCCCACTGATTGCAGTAGTTCTGCTCTAACCACGAGTGTGCCTATATTCAACCCATATGACACTGTAAGTGTCTGAGAAAGGTAGCGGGGAAAACCCAGAGTGGCCTCGCTGCCAGATGGGCGGTATAAAACTCCAATAAATAAATAAAGCCCACGTAAAGGAGGAACATGTTTGCTTTCTCTGGCTTTCTCTGGTTTTGCTGCTGAATTTTGCTGACAGATGTCTTCAGTGTACTTTATGGCAGCAAATAATTCCCCACTTTGGTAATGCAAGTTGACGCTTTGCCCCTCAGCCTTTCACAAGTCTAAAAATGGGTTTTGTTTTGGCATGTAGCTTCCTTATATGTAAGAAGTGTGCAACTGATAGCTCTGCTTAGAAGAGATGATCTACTTGACAGCCAGCAGAAGTAAGTCCCCCTTGCTCATCACGGAGAATGCTTGACTTCTTAACTCTACCATGCTATGCTGCTCAATGTGGCAAAGCCATCCTCCTGGGTATACAGCACCTATTGTGTTGGAAGAAAATGACTGCGTGAATGCAGTGGACAAACTTCATTTTCAAATATTACACCGTAGGAAATGTGCTGTAATTTCTAAGCAGCATACATATAAAGTGGGGAGGGGACTTTAACTTTTAATCTGAATCAGGTTCCTTGTGCAAAGAAAGAAAGAGGAACTAGTTTGGATCCAAACCACAACAGTGGGCATGCCTTTTAGGAGGCTGTAATGAGTCGAATTGTAATTTACCCAGTGGATTGCATATGTTTACTTGTGAGTAAAGGTGATAACACAGAAGTAGCTGCATGCTATGAATTAAATGCAATATGGAGTCACGAAGACTCAGTCATGACTGTAATGCCACAACACACACACACACACACACACACGAGTTTGAGAGCTACAGAAAAGGCAGGGACAGATAGTCGGAGGAGAAGATTTCTGGGGGGGGGGGGGCTTATATTTTTTCCACTGGCCATACCTTCTTGATTTATTTGCACACATACAGCGCAAAACACTATGCAAGATCTACTGTAAATTCCTCTTGATTGGGTTTATTAGGCTCCAGTCACAAACATTGTCACCTCCTAGGAATCCGTGGCCCACTGTGGGCCCTCATGCTGGTGCCACAGACCACGGTCCACAGAGCTATGTCTTCTCCAGCCCCAACATCCATGCGCCCAATTCTTCATTCCCAGCATTCTTTTCACTTATACATAACAGTGACCTTCAACTGGAAGAGTTAATACAACCTGCACTTGTGTGGCCCATTCCTTCAGTTTCCTTCTTAGAGCATCACACATTTTGAAGATCCATCCCACATTTCTGTACCTTTGGTTCTGACATGGATCAAAAAGAGACAATGGCCATCAGCTTGACCACCCTTGGTATTTTGAGTGCAAGTTCCAGGAAGGCAACACACCTCCTGGGAGGACATGCTCTGTCCTTACACAGCAGCATCCATCCCTCAGAGCAGGCAGCCTCCAACTACTAGCACACAACTTCTCTTTGAATGAGTTGGTGATTAGATGTTTTTCCCCCACCCATGTGGGCTTGCTATCTTCATTACTGTTTTGTAGAATGCAGAATAGTAGTGTACCATCTTTAGGTGTCCCAGAGTCTCCCTCCATGGGAACTGAACCTGCTGGATAGTACCAGTGTCACAGAGCATCTCCAGTACCTTTCTGGCCCAGAATAACATTCTTGCAATCCCCTGCTTATTCCCTTTGTTTTCTCTCTCTTTCTTGGAAGCATTTCATACTCTTTCAGGAAAGTATCCTCTCTCCTATTACAGTAGGACCCCGGTATCCGCTGGGGATTGGTTCCAGGCCTTTCCGTGGATAATGAAAACCGTGGACAAGAGAGAACACCTCCAAACTGCTGTTTCCTGACAGTAGCTTGCTTTATGACTGCTTTTTCCTGACAGTAGCTTGCTTTATGGCTGCTGTTTGTGACAATAGCTTGCTTTACAGCTGCTGTTTGTGACAATAGCTTTCTTTGTGGCTGCTGAATTATTTAATTTTTTTCCCTCTGCCAACTGTGGATAACTGAATCAGTGGATAATGAATCAGTGTATACTGGGGTCCTACTGTATTTCCTGATAAGCAGAAGTGTCCCTGCAGGTCTCTCAGATTCCACCAGACTAGGCTCTCCAGAGGACACTTCCATTTCCCTGGACTCTTTTTCAACATTCCCACCCCCTACAAAACTCACCTCTTTGCTCATTCTAGTCCTATGAAGCAGGGGGCTCCACTGCAGAACCTCCCCAATATGTCCACGGAAATTTATACCAGCCACCTAAGTAGGGGAACCCATAGTTGAAGCCACTGCCATGCCAGGCTTCCCTTTAAAGGAAGATATGAAAAGTCGCTGACATTTCCTCCCTTGTTTCCTAATCTGCCTGAATAAGCAAACGGCATTCCTGCAAGCCAAGCTAGCTTCAGAAAACTGCTGCTGGTACCTGGGCTGTGAGAACACAATTAAAAGCTGCAGTAAAAATTGATAGATCTCAGGCTGGCAAGCGAAAATGTGCGTTACAGTCCCAGTCAAATGATAAATAAAATAGCTTAACTCTTTTGCAATTATAGATTAAAATGCATTGGATTTAATGACCTAGAACACAAGGCTTAACGTCTGAAATAGTGTCTGAGTCTAAACTGCTCATTGCTATAGAATGCCTAATGGTCATATCATAGAGAGGCTTCTATTGACGGAATTCACCACTGGGCAGATGAAACTCCTGGAAATGCCATGCTTTTGGATTTGCCAAGATGGATGCCAAATCTCTCCCTGCCCAGGAGCTGCAGGAAGGAGCATTGTGGGCAGGGCCGGCGCGTCCATTAAGGCGAACTAGGCAGTTGCCTAGGGCGCTAAAATGGAGAGGGGGCGCCGCCCGCCCCCCGTTGCCCCCCACCCCTCTGAATTTGGCGCCAGTGAAAAACATGATTAAGTATTGCTTATGTGAACTTACAGGGCCCCCTATTTTTGTTCATCCTTCCACCCATCCATCCACTCCTGCTCCTTCTGTCATTAATTTACATCTACATCACTTCTTATTCCAAAAATTCCTAAGTGGGTTTATAGCACTGTATGCAAAAATCCACAAAGATACAATATAGTCAAGTCATAAATCCATCAAGAAGACAATAAACGTGCTATCAAAAAAATAAAAATATCTAGGAAAGCTGTCTGGGTTAGTGATGAGGAATATTTGTGGGCAAACGGATATGCCTACAACTGGCAATGAATACACAGGCGCTCTCTCGAGTTGTGACAGGGACAATGTTACTAAATTACTGTATACTAAGCTGCATGTTGATCTTTGTCAAGGGTCATGCTTTGCTTAGGCTGAGGTTCTATGCAGATGAGAGAGATCTTACCATTCTGCCCCCACTTGTTTTAAACCAAAGTGACACACAGAGAGCTTTAAAAGTGCTCGTTAGCAAAACCCTTCCCAGGGAAGGGGGAGGGTTAACTGTGCCTTCTCTCCCTCTGTTCTTCGGCTTGCAAACGGAATGCTCTCTCAGAATGGCGCTGGGCACAGCCCTGCCACTGGAGCTGAGCGCTGACACAAGCTATAATGTTTATTCACTCTGTCATTTCTTTTCCTTCTTTCCGGAGAGCTAGTAGAGAAAGGTCAAGGGAGAGCCGCTATCTATTTTTCCTCCCCCACCCTTTGAAACAAAAAAATCAATTGAAGGACCTAGAACACAATAAGTTATGTTGCAGCATTATACTTACGTGTATTCCCACTGGAGACCTATCAACGTGAGCTAGCACTGTTGGGAAATCTCTCCAGCTGGCACAGCTAATCAATACCTTTGTTCATTATACTGTCTCTGATGAATATGGATAATGATTGGGCAAGCAAGAGTCAGGTGACTAGAAATAACTGTGCCTCCTGAACGATCAATAGAAATATTTTTCCCCCAGTATTAGTTCACGCCGTTGAACACGTCCTCCCGTTTCCCAACATATGTTGACAAAGATGATGGATCCACATCATGGCAGGAGCTGCTTCATTGCAGCAGTGGAGTTTAATCTCCTCCTGGCACATGGTCCCGGTACTGGGAGGAAGTCAGTAGATGGCAAGTGTTTGCATAATCCAGTTGTGTGTGGTTGTTTACCAGCTTCTGCTCATGTCTGTTAAGCTCTGACCAATGTCCAAAAACCAGAGATTTAAAATTTTGTATTTTGAACCAGTAGAACCAGAAGTCAGAATATTCCAGAATCAGCATGATTCCATCTGGGACTGGTATTATGGGAGCTACAGGTTTAAAAAAAACCCAAAATGTTTCCCATCTTTGCCCCAACCTATTCCTATAGATCCCAACTACTCTTCCTTCCCCCTTTGTCAAAAGCCTTGTGAAGGAACACGAACAAATGCCTAATTGATGGAGAGGAACTAATGCCAATTACAAGTGTGTTATGACAGGTAGAATTACCATAAGTGAGCATGATTATTTTGTAGAATTGTATTAACACAATTAGGATATATTATAGAAGGATAGATAAAGTCAGCATACGGTTTGGCTTGCTCCCTATTGCTCTTTTTAACCTTTTCTCCTCAAATAAAAATAGAGACAGGAGTGAGGGGCAGTAGAGAGGAAGAGAACACAGTCACGTCAAGTGCGACTGACAGGCAGGGGAAGCCTTCCCTATGGAGGAATTAGGCACAATCTGTCCTCTGGATCCAGTTGAACTGGGCAGAGACTCTATCTATCTATCTATCTATCTATCTATCTATCTATCTATCTATCT
>JAHTLZ010000237.1:25004188-25015073 GCA_023846285.1 Phrynocephalus versicolor | reverse complement strand
TCTATCTATCTATCTATCTATCTATCTATCTATCTATCTATCTATCTATCTCAGTGCAGATGGCAACATGCAGTATACAACACTGGGAGCAGCAACAAGCAAAAAGGTGATAGCAAGAGCGGTGTTGGCGAACCTATGGCACAGTTGCCAAAGGTGGCACTTGGATCCCTTTCTGTGGGCACCCGACATCGCCCCTTCACAGCCACCTGTATTTAAGCTAAATTGCTATATTGGCACTTTGCAAAAAATCAGTGGGCTTTGAATCACAGTTTGAGCACTCTCTCTCTAAAAGGTTCGCCATCACTGCCATTTGCATCAAATGGAAAACAGCATCCAACCACTTCTGTGGAGCATTTGTAATTTTGGTACAGCAATTTATAATTTCTGGGGTTTTTTTTTTAATACATACACGCATGTCCATGCAAAGAAAGATAAAAGCATTTTGATGTGTTTAATATATTGGAGCAACAATGGTATCACACTCTGGCATTTCATGTTCATCTCAGGTTTCCCGAGTGGAGCTGGAGTGAACTTGACGGGGGCCATACTGTGGATCCTGAGGCTTGGATCAAGGAAGAAGGTCAGCTCAGCAGCAGGAGCCCAGGAAATTCAAGTTTTGTAGAGGACCCTCGTTTGTCAAAGGGGTGAACTCGGGTGGAGTTCCTGAAATCAAGGTCTCAGAAGGATTCATTGTCAGTGAAATAACTAAGAAAAAATATATCTACGCTGACAGTAGACATTTCCCCTGCCACACCTATGTGAGTGCTCTCTTGCCAACCTAAAAAAAAAATAACACTTCCTCCATCCAGTGAAGCAGACATTAGCCCACAGAACCTGATGCTACGGTGCATTTGAATAAGAGTAGTAATGGTCTTTGCTGGGTTAGGTACAATAGGCTAAGGCCGTCACTTCACGAGGCTCCTCGCTTCGGAGCGTCATTGCCTTCGCTTTGAATTCGAAGGCGATCACGTGGTCTCCCTTCGCCCCCACCCCTTTTTCTATGTACTCACGCGGGCAGCTTTTCCGTGCGATTCGAGAATGACCTCACGAGCTCCATTCGCATCCAAACACTCATGTTCTTTGCCCGTTTCCCGCGGTCTTCGCTTTTTAAAAAAAAAAAGAAAACGGTGTATCGATGCATCGATGCTTGGCTGTCAGTTACGGCGAAGCGCTGTAAATGTGTGACCCTTTGCTTCATAATTATAATTTATATTATAATTTCCATTGGCGGCCTCCTAAAACTGCTGTTCCCCATCGTGGTCACTAGGTGGGCCATCGCACAACGATTGTAACTCTTCTTTCAAAGGTCCTCCAGGACACTGGAGTAACCCCCTCCTTACTCCCTAGAGTATACACCAAGCCTCTTCCGCCTTCTTTCTGCCATTATCCCGGTATCATGCCTCCATCGCGTTCTTCAGCCCGCCTGCAGAAACTCCATAGGTATAGTCCATACATTATTGCTGTGTTGCACAATGTCAATACTTTGTTGAGCACTGTAGCTTTGTTATTTCTGAGAAAGGGAAGACGAGTTTTCCGACGCCGAGTGCTTTTTGGCGAGGCGTTGAGGGCATGCAACGCGTTGATATGGGTTACTTCGGCTTGGATAAGAAGCTCGCCTCGAGAGAAACTTTTCTGGTGTTACCCAGGACGTTCTCAGTGGTTTCACGACACGGTTCTTCAGCTTTGGGACGATCGCCAGTGGTTAGAAAACTTCCGTATGACTAGAAGAACACTTTTTTGGGTGGCCGATAAGCTGCGTCCTTTTCTGATGCGCAGGGACACAGTTATGCGCTCAGCTGTCCCAGTGGAAGAGAGAGTGGCAATCGGCGTGTACTTTTTGGCAAGCCGTTCTTGCTACAGAACCATCGCTCTAGTATTCCAGAAAGGAAGTTCAACTGTTGCAAGCATTGCAATCGAGGTTTGCCTTGCAATGGAACACGTTCTTCTTAAGGAAGAGGTCCGCCTGCCTGAGTTCAATAAGGTAAGCTGCTTTCGGTCATCCAAATCTTTTCTTGTACTCTGTACCAGCGCCCTTACGGTTTAGGAAACTAATGATTCTTTATGTTTTTTTTTGTCTGTTTCTACAGATGACATCATCTATGAAAATCTTCGGGTTCCCACATGCTATAGGTTGTATCGACGGAACGCACATTCCGATAAGCCCCCCAAAATTGCAGGGGCCGGCTTACTTTAACAGGAAATCATTTCATTCTGTATTGCTTCAGGCTGCTTGCGACGGAGAGGGAATTTTTTTTCTATGTTGACTGGTCATTCAGGTGTTAATCATGATGCCCATGTGTTCAGATCATCTATGCTTTTTAGTCGGATGGAGGAAGGCACCCTAATACCTGGCAGTCCTATGTTCCACTATGCAGGGGTGTCAATACCACCCATTATATTAGGGGATGGTGCCTATCCATTGTGTAAGTGGCTAATGAAGCCCTTTGCTGTTACTAGAAATGACAGGGAGCGCCACTTCAATAAGGTTTTTAATCGCTCAAGATGCGTCGTGGAGAGAGCATTTGGGCGGTTGAAGGCCAGATTTAGACGTTTGTCTGTTAGGATTGAGGCTCACATAGAAAACGTGAATTCAATTATTGCCTCTGCTGTGATTCTACACAATATATGTGAACGTGAAAACCATGACATTCTTGATGAAGAACAAAATTCAATACCCCCACCTGAACCACCGGATGAATGTGAAATAAATGACTACCAGAGGTCTGGAACTGCACGTGCAGAGGCTGAGGCAGTACGGAATGCTATTGCGGAGTACCTGTTTACCCATGTGAAGTGACATGGGCGCAAAATAACAAGTTTATCTACTGTACTTTACTATTTTATTTTACACTTTCATTTGTAGTAGAATTGTGTGGGTTTACAGTATGGGTTCTTCCTGTATCATTCCTTCCGTTAATAAATGTTTCTATTTTATTTGCATTATTTTCATTTAACTTAAGTGCAAAACACCAGTAGGTTTTGCAAACTACTACACCGGCTATGCAAAAGAATGCCTGACAGAGGTATTTGCTTCAAGATCATACAATGATCAGTAATATACCTTGCAAAAAACCAAGGCACTGGACTAAATAAATAGCAGCTTCTGAACGCATGACATCCAAGAACAAATAATGCCTTGCCTTAGAGTTTATCTGACCTGTTGTCTGTCAGATGAAGTACTTTAGAACACATGCCTTTCAGAGAGGCCCCCCTTTTAAGAAAACAACATTCCGATGTTGTTTTCTTATAACACCTCCCTCTTGATATGCAGAGTACTGCTGCCAGAGTAGACTTAAGAAGGAAGTATCAAATTACAGTTCCCTCTACAAGCATTTTATGGCCTAATGGCCATAAAATAAAGGCAAAAATAAACTGTGTGTTGCCTTTAGCCACATAAGGCACCTAATCGCATATTTTTTATCATTTGCTGTTAGCTTTGGAGGGAGAAATCTGTTACTAATGCATTACTATGAATTTCTTGGTTTTAAAGTGCATTATTCTTTACACTTACACTGCACAATACTATTAATTCTTTTGGGTTAACAGTGTGAACATCAATCATTGCACTTTACAAAATCAGATTCCTGTAATCAGGGGAGCATTATGAGAGTATAAGGATCATACTTTTAAAATAAATAGTCATGCTACGCAAAATATACCTGATAAAATAAAACTTTGTAGGCAATGCAGCCTGTATTACAGGCTCGTGGTAAAAGGATTCCAAAAAAAAAAATTCTTGAAACTTTGAAACAAGAAAGGAGGCCCCTTCCAAGCTAAAACTTAGGTAAGTTACATTAAACATGATAGTTTCTGAGTTAACAGTACCATTTTCATAACTTTTTCTTTGGCTATTCTGCTCACAAGTGCACATTGTAGCATCAGAGTTTGTTTAGTAACAGCTGCCGTGCATAATGGGGGAAAATTTGATCACATGTTCACCATCCTCACAATGCTCCTTCATGCCTGCAGAAAAAATCCGTAACTGCTGCTGTGTTCTGCAGTTAGGAGTCATAACTAACAGCAGAACACAGTGTCAATCACATACTTTGCACTAATACATTAGGTCAGTTCTCATTCCCATACCTCCATGATACCAAAAGGGAGAAGATGGAAAAATTTTCTTGCTGTGCTATGGCATATATACCAGCAATTAACATACTTCCTTCAAATAAGTCAGCAGTACTTTGTATTGGAAAAACGAAACCTAATGAAACATTTCTGCACCACATCCTAGCCAGCTGAGCCACAGGACAGGGGGCCCCTTTGTAATCAATCACCCATCCCCCTTCCCAAATTGAGATCACCTTTCTGTTGAAATGCTAATAAAGGGAGCCAAAAGGTGCAAGGGAAGGAAGTTAGCATTCAAGGAAAGTGAGTTTAGTTGCTGGTGTCCATTCAAACAGAAGGCTTTTCCTAGGAACAAAAATTCCCAAAGGGAGCTATAGGGATGGATTCTGAGGACAATTCAGAGAACTGCACAGCCAGTTCTGTTCAATCCAAAATTAAGAGAGGGGTTATTTGGGGAAACGAGGAGACTTCAGCCTTAATTAAGGTTTGGGGTGAGGCAGAGATTAAATATGCCTTGTCTTCCCTCAAAAGGAATATTGAAATCTATGAGGTTATTTCTAAAGAACTACGAAAAATTGGATTTTTTAGATCAGGCACGGAATGTAGAACTAAATGCAAATCGCTTCGCAAACTGTACAAACAGGCTGTAATTCAAAACAGTACTTCTGGTGCGGGGCGCTCAAAATTTATTTGGTACGAGGAAATGGCAAATATTTTCCGAACGGACACCTCAATTCACCCCTTGCGGACAACCGAGAGCGAGTCCAGCGGGAGCACTGGTAAGCATTGACAATGTACCTTTAAATTTATTACGTACAAAACGTCACGTTTACTGTATTTAATTTAGAAATATAATGTAATTAATAGTAACTCCACTGCTATTCAAAATTACAGTCATTTGTTTTTAGAACACGTTGTGTCCTTCGATAAACCGAAACAACGAAGGAACGGGATGAGTTTTAAATCTCTCTGATTAACGGGCGGATGCGTTTAATTTCCCTCCATAGATTGATTTAGTGTTTTAATTAAAGAACGTTGCAGCACTGCATCGATGTATCGGTATCTCTTTATTATTCCAGAGATTATATATGTAATTAACAGTATCCGTAATGAATTGTACTAATGATATATTGTATCTCCCCTTTCAAGAGATATTCGATGCATCGATTAACAGTTGAGATATGATGAGAAAAAATCTCAGTGATTTTTTTTAATTCTGAATTGAAAAAAATATTTATAAATAATTATGTAGGCTCTGAATAGGTGCACTGAAAGTAGAATAGACTTTTTTCTTTTTTAAAAGTGTCGTTTGCTTAGTTGAAATGATATGCATCCTTTTGTAACTGTTGTGGTTCTGACCTGAGGGCAATCCCTTTTTTTTTAACCAGAGATTTAAACTTTCATTGATTCCGGCCAAAACTTAGGAGGGGCGGGACATGCCTCACCAGTAACCAACCATGGAACCTTAACCTTTATGTGCTCCGGAAACTAAATACTGCTTCCTGTCCTTTGCCTTTTGCTGTGTTGCAACGCGAGGGAAATATAGCAACTTAA
Organism: Phrynocephalus versicolor; assembly: GCA_023846285.1. Lineage (NCBI taxonomy): Eukaryota > Metazoa > Chordata > Lepidosauria > Squamata > Agamidae > Phrynocephalus > Phrynocephalus versicolor. Next base: position 25,009,451 of record JAHTLZ010000237.1, on the reverse strand, counting down.
ATTCCTCTTCTTACATGCAGCAACCACGGAGGCAATGCATGGAGTTAGCGATAATGCCGGATCACAGTCCCTCTTCGATGAGAGTGAAGGCATGAACCAAAGCTACGTGGCTTCGGAATCTTCAGCAATGGGTAAGGCAGACTTTAAAAGTTATGCAGGAAGGCCATGTTCTGCAAACGACCAGTCATCGGATTATTAGGAATATCATATACATGATTACCTTACAGACCGCAGTAGTGTAACTTATACATCAATAATGTTAAGTACTGCCGTTTAAATAAATTATTTCATTTTCAGACTATCAGTCTACAGACGGTTGTGAACCATCCACATCTGGCTGTTCTTCTTCCCAGAGTCCACAAGCAATATTAAATGAACGGCGTGGTAAAAAAGGTATGTTCATCTCTGAATATGATAAATTAAACCTAACAAGAAAAAACTACCTTAATTAACCACTCTTGTGCATGTGAGTGACTTAGCAGAACTTAAGGTTTTGATAACAAAAAAAACACTGTGCTATTAAATCTCCAGTACTTTAAATTCTGGAGAAAACAACTTTTGTGTTTACTCTGTTAACACGACTACTACATTCCTTGCATTTTAATGATGGAATTTTTAATATCAATGTCTTTAAATTGTAATTGACTACTGCATTAATGTTAGTGAATTGTTATGTAACTTGGTAATACTTTATGCGGTCAACATAGTGATTTTTACATCCCCCTTAATAAAGACAGTGCTTAAAAATAATTTTTAATTTCTCCTTATTAACTTTAGACCCAGTGGAAACAACTAACTATGAAGCCACCCTTGACCCCGCAACCAGGCTTGCATTACTAAGGAAAAGGAAACAGAGATCTACTGCAGCAGCACGCCTGGACAACACATTAACTGGTTTTGTGGACTGGGTTAAGGCTTCGGATGACAGGAAAGAGTCTACACTAAATGCTTGGAACCACCAGGATATGATGTTCCAGAAACAGGTTATTGATAATCTAAGGGTGGCTTCAGATTCTCTTGCTAAACTAACCCACTTTTTAACAACTTCAGGGACAAAAGAAAAGGTTTACATTGAAGGAGATGCCTCCAATAATGGTCCACACACTAAAAACCAATCTAAAATCATGCTGTCCAATGGTTCCCCAAACTCTGATAATGTAGAGAACAGTGATTCTGATGGAGATTCAACTGGAACCACAGGGTCAGGTACTGCCTCCGAGCTGGAGAGTGACACTGAATGCTCAGTATCACTCCTGCCCTCTAGGTCTGCTGCTGCCCATGTTTCCCTTGGGAAACCAAAAAATGGAGCAACAGTTCAGGGAAGTAAACCAGGGAAAAAAATGCTGCAGGGTCACAAAAATAGCCCAATGACTAGTACTCAGAAACAGGGAGCAGTAGAACCTGAGTTCCCAGTGTCACCGTACCTGATTGTAAAGCAGGAAAGTGCTACTGAGAACAATGAGTCCAGAAAGCTAACCCCACCAAAAAGAAGACGTATCAAGAAGAAAATATTTTCACCCTAGTTGATTACTTCTTCTACTTTGAGTGAATAAAATAACAGGCCATAGTTGGGAGTAGGGACAGAATACCCAGACCCTGGCTTTTAATTGAAAAATGCTGAAGTGCTTCACATTTAAAGCAAGTTCAGTTACAGTAAAACCAAAATCAGCAGTACACCACTAATCAAGCAAATATAAACTTTTGTGTGTGTTTTTACCTTGAATTATTAAGCCTTTCTCTGATATTTACACTACAGTTGTATGCTCTGTAAGGAATGCATTTCTAGGTTATTTTAAATCACTGGGTATTCTCCCCCTTCACTCACCCATAATCAACTAACCCAGACAACAGAAGTAACAGAAACAGAGATGTTTTCTTAAGAAACTTTTTATTTTTAACCACTCAATAGGTAAAGTATAGGTATGTGCACTTTACTGTTATTTGGAGTACTTAAAAGTAAACTTTTTAAGAGGAGGAACTGCCCTCTACCAGTTCTACCGATGAATGCTGTTCTCCAGGGTAGGTAACACTGGTCTGTGCTCTTTTACAAGACAACAAGACTAATACTTTAAAAGCACAGATAAGCTAGAAAGTACTTTTAATTTACTTGCTCTTAACAGAACGAATGGACATTGCTTATCAGATTCCTCAACAGAATCACATATACATTCCTTTCTCCACATTCCTTAAGTTGGATACTTTATTAACCAATACTGTTTGGACCCCACCAATCAAAGGTTAAAAGAAAAAGAAAAATATATATACTTTGCTATTTAGAAGTCAGATTCCTCCATCTTTACTCTAAGAGACTAGGATTTTCAGTGGTTTTCTGTGTCCAGGTTAAAGGAATTAAGTGTGAGGCTTCAAATTCTTCTGCCTGAAACCTACTGAAACAATTTTTAAACAATATAACAAGAACAACATTTAAAGTGCATCAATAAATACCCTATTGAGTAGGAGAATTGTTCAAAGTGCACAAGCAAGAACTAAAGAAAACTCAAAGTAAGCAGCCCTAATATTTTCTTAGGAGCTTATTTATAAATAAAACTTGTAAATATTTGTTGTACATTCACAGTTAGGCAAAAAAGGATAAACCCCGTGACGGTGCTTGGCACAAAATCAGTCCTTTAACACGTGCTTCAAGGACAATTTGGCCATAAAAAAAGAAAGTGTTCATCACCTAAATCGTCCATAAAAAAAAACAAATCTTCATCGCCTTCGGCGCCTTCTCCTGCCTGGAGCTCCTCCTCTGTTTCCTGGGAGAACTATTTCTTCTAGAGCGGCTATTCTCTCCACCGCCTGCTGAAGAGCAGCCACCCAGTTCTGATGTTCAGCGCGGGTTACTGGTTGCAGCATAATGTCCAGCGGTTGATCCTCTTGTAACTCTGAAAATAAGAAAATTATAGGTATTTATTGTTTAAGCAAATTCTACTATGTGTACACACCTTAGTTAAGCCCACAAATGACTCTCACACACCTTCATGCTCCACCTGTTGTTCCTGCACGTTGCCTGGAACATTCTGCACTGCCTGTTCTTCTCGACCTGCAGCTTGATTTGCATGGCGTGGACCCTCTTGCTCCAATGGTGGTTGGTCATCCAGGGGCATGGCCTGTTCCTGGTCTTCATCAGAGTCATTGGCCTGCTGCTCCAATGCTTCCCTTCTGTTTGGCTGCCTTTGAGGCCTTATGTCACCGCCCCTGTTGCCAAGCCTCCTTCCTGGTCCAGCTCCTATTGAAACATAAGTGGAAAATAGGTTTATAGTGGAAACCAACCTGCTGTTACACATTTGAAGAAATCTATATCAGTGCATGCATGCTTAATTGAAGTATAAGACATCATTGCCAAAACTTCTTACTACAAGATATGAATTGTAAATCATTGGTCTTCCTTTTATTGTAATACAGAACATTTACTAGAGGGCACAAACTTTTAATAGAATGGTTTTAAATGTCAGTACAGCTGCTATATTTTGAGCAAAGAATCTTATAGACTATTTCAAATGTTTTAATGTATTCTTAACCATTAATTGCAGCACCATAACATGATAATTTGTCTTAAAAGCAGAAATTATGTGCCACTAACAGTTTTTATATTACACTTTAAGGTATTTTAACACATCTTACTTAAGCCTAAAATAGTAAAGTTTTTAGAAGTAAGTTTATATGACTTACCCAAAAGAAAAAGATGACGAGGATCGGGCCTTCCAGCTTGAATCCAAAGTTGGACCAGTTGATTCCAAAAGGCTGATTGCTGTCCTTCTTCAGCATCCTCTCCAAAATAAAAAGTGCCCTATTGAAGTTCTGTCTTATCGTTTTAAATTTCGATCTTATTTGCGTAGGATTCCGGGCATAGTTAAGTCTAGCCAACTCTCTGGCTGCCTGCCTGAAAGCCTGCTGGTTCCTTCTGGGGTGCAGATGAAACAGAACTGGGCCCATTTCATTCTCAATAAAAAAATCCAGAAGACTGGACACCTCAGCCTCCGTCCAGTAGCGGCCTCTACCTCCCTCCATCTCAAAAGCACAGGCCTTGATCTCTTCTGAGCTGAACACTAATTTTTCAAATGCACAACTGCTCTCTAGGTAACTCCTAACTCTCCACGGGTGGCTGGGAAAACTTGAGGGGTTTTTATAACGTTGGGCATAGGGATCCTGCACATTTCTCTGGAAAATGAAACTAATTTTAACCAATAGGATTAAGGGTTAACGTAGAGTTCACTTGCCAGGTGCCTAGGAGTATGTTTATCTGGCCTTTTACATTGATTACTTAAATTACTGCAATACTGTACCTGGGATTGTGTTTAAAAAAGATGCATTTGTCCTATTGCAATGAATACTAATAAACTGCACAATGCATTTGTTTATGAATACTTTTATTTAGCATGAACAGTTACCTGTGCAATTTGCAGAGCTCATGCAAAGTACCTCCAGATTTATCAGTTCTACCCAGCAACGTTGGGTGAAGGACAGGAATGGAAACATTTTCCTGCTAGTGCAATGAGTTGGCCATTGTTCCATGGAGGAAAAGGGGTGGAGTTTGTAATTGGAAGGCTCCAAGAAGGCCAGCACCTGCCGGCAGATAGTGAGGCTCCATTGTTTGGAGCCTGATGACCAGGAAAAGGTGAAAAGTTCATGACTCAGGACTGACCATTACGAACAATCTTGGAATGTACCACTGCAACTGCTGGTCATGATTGGGGATGTTTATTTGTTTTCATAGTTCGGTGTAAATGTTATATGTTGTATTATTTCATGTAATGGTTATCACAATAAAGTTACAACGTTCAGGACTTGATTAAAACTCAGACTGTTTGTTTGAAAAGTATTTTCAACAGCTGCTTTTATAATTATTACTATGGAACATTCCTGCTCTGCTGAAAGGAAAGCATAGCCATATCTGCTTTTCGATACAGCGGTTTGTAAATGTCCGCATATAAACTGCTAAGCTTTACCAAACCAGTACATACTTAGAACCTGGGACTCCTAGAATAGTGGTTACAAGTTTTTTTGGGGGGGCAAAAAATCTCAGTACAAAGTAGAATAATACGAGTTACTTTAACTTTCTGGGCAGATATAAGGTGGTGGGCATACTGGGTCAGCGAGTTCGTCTATTTGACTGCAGCCTTTATTGCCTTTCGGGGGGGTTATTCTGGGTGAGAGAATGGGGCGGAAGGGGTAGATTGGCTATTTTGCAGTGAACCCCTTATCCGCGCTGCCCCTGTTCCCTGCATAAAAAGGGGTTTCGAGGCATCGGCGGAGATATGTC
>JAHTLZ010000237.1:24971503-25000732 GCA_023846285.1 Phrynocephalus versicolor | reverse complement strand
TGTCTGTCTGTCTGTCTGTCTGTCTGTCTGTCTGTCTGTCTGTCTGTGTGTTCCAGCAGACTAGCTAACAAGCCGAAGCCAAGCAAGGACCATGTATCGTCCTGTTTTCTTCCATCTGACTTATGCCAGCAGCAGAACCGGTGTGCTGATTTCCAGGGTGCACCATGTGGCTTAATGCTGCCATAAAGCAATTAGCTTCTACATAAGCAGGCAAAAAGGGCCCTCACCGACAGCATGTCTCAGCTGAACTTTTGGCTAAGAAGTCCTCTTGTTACTGTCTGCCTGATCAGGAGGTGGAGCAGCCAGTGTAGGAGCTGCACACTTCCCAGAGAGAAATTGGGAGTCCTTCCGATCCGGTCTCCCTGTGTCCAGGGCAGATGTTTCCATGTGCGCATGGGCACTTGGAGGAAACTCTGAGGGAAGGCCCCGGTTCTTGTGCTCAATTTTCCCTTCACTGGGGATAAACAGGCAATTACGCATCCCGTTATAGTTGATGGCCAAGTGCTGAGCTTGAAAGCAGACTATTAGTTTGTGTCCCTTCAGGGCCGGCACAATAACTAGCCGGGAGAGACAGGGCTGTGGAAGAGAGGGTGTTGTCTGCTGTTAGTGTGACAGTTTTGTCAGCCGTGTTCACATTAGTGGAAGGTAATAAAGTGACAAGCAAGTTATTAGAAAGATATGAGGCGAAATTGAACTGAAGCTTCTTACTGCTCGCTTTGGTGTTTTCCTGTGTGGTAATGGCCCTCTATTTGTTACAAATTGAACCTTGGCTTGATCTCTTATATATATAAAAACAGAAGTATTTATTCTTTGCAGTAAAGGTCACATGAATTTATTACAACACATTAGAGGACAGAAATGAAAAAACAATAGTTCTTTATACTGAACAATCTTATGGATGAGAGACAAAAAGCTTCTAAAAATTACTTTTTTAAAAATGTTTGCCTTTCAAAGGTTTTGTCCTCTTGTATGTGAAATGCCAAAACCAACCAACCAACCAACCAACCAACCAACAGGAATTATGATTTTGTGGACTTTATAGTTAATTAAAATATTTTAATATCTTAATTGCTTGTATGTAGTAGCAAATAATTTTGTCTGACAAAATATATATTTTAAAAAAAAATCACTCATAATCTGTCTGACGTGTAAGAACTTCCTCTTAGTATCTGTGTGTATTTTATTTTAATTTGATAGGTTGTATGCTTTTACCATTGTAAGCCACCCAGAACAGTGCATTGCCCTAACAGGTTGGTACACAAATTTGAGAAATAAATTAATATTATTTTGTAGGTGGGTTGTATTCATAGAAAAGGGCCATACATGCGAAGGGAAGCAGCCACTGGCAGATAGTTTTGTTAGTTTCATAAATGCCTGCTCCAAATGTTTCCCTCCCTCCACTGTTTTTTAAGTGCAATCAAGGGGTTACTGAATAATGTTACAATCTCAGCCCCTTTCCAAGACTTACCCTGCTGGGAATTCCCAATGGAGCTGATAAGCTTCCTGGATCTTGTTTCCACCCTCCCCAACCTACTTGTTCTTTCCTTGGAAGAAATGGCCAAATTCTGGACAGGTCTACATCCTTCCCAGAAAATCTTGCACAGGAAAGGCACCATTTTGCTGAGGAAGTGTAATGCTGCTGCACACAACGACCTCAAGACATTTTTAAAATTGCATGTTAAAAATTTGCAGCAAGAAATCTCATTGCAAGGACTTTAAAAGGGGGACTTATTTCCCTCTCCAATGCAGAGAATGCAAGATCCGTACCCCTATTAAAGCCTGAGTCTTGGGGGGAAATACTCCTTGCATTCAATATTTGTTATACAGTAATTGTGGGTTACACATTTGAGGAATAGTTTTCCCAAAGTGTATTTTGTTTAATGTGTAGATTTATATTCCCAAGGCTATAGAATAACTTGTGAACATTCTACTCGAGTTCTGTTGGAATTTTGTTGAGTAGCTAAGGACTAGGACATCTAGTCCTAGTCCTGGACGCCTTTTGTCTAAAATTTAGCTCAAGGAGATGGTCCTTTTTATGTTTCTAAGTTTGGGCAGTAATTTTGGAAGTTTTAAAAATAATTAATTTGCATCATTTGTTGTAGTGCTGAAAAGTTAATCTATGGTCATTGTCGTTGTTGTCGTCGTCATTGTTGTTGTTGTCGTCATCGTCGTCGTCGTCGTTGTCATCATCATCATCTTACAACTGCTGAGTTGGAAGGGACTCTATGGATCATTGAACTGAACTACCAACCAGATACCTAAAATTCTAAGCGATCACAAACAGACTTTTTGCATTGCATGTAAAAGCTGGTAAATTCTTGAATTATTCACGGAGTTACTTCAACCAGGAAGAAGCCTTCAATGCATCATCGTTACTCATAATGTGCTTTGTTACTTTATATTCCTTTTTTATTTTTATTTTTTTGGAGTTGGGGAACCCTTAGGACTGAATGGCAAATAGCCTGAAGATTCCTGAAAAAATGCTTCTGAAACATGTCCTTTAAAAATGACTTTAAGGGACAGCTATAAAATATTATTCGTTATAACGTGTTCATATACACTAGATTGTTTTTGAAATGTACCTTTATTTTATATGCGGAATCAAAAATGGGAGGGGGAGTAACTTATTTTCCTGATATCGTGCGCCACTGATTCCATGCTCTGGGTTGGAGCAGCCACATTCGTTTTCCCATGGCACAAGGTTCAACGGAGAGCTCTTGTCAGGAATATGGGACATAAAATAGTCAGAGACCAATCCACTCAGTATGTCAGTCCAAAGACATTCACAAGGAATAAAGCTCGAAAGTAAAATCGAGATTCGCCTTTTTGAGAGTGGAACAACTGGGATCAAAAGCAGAGGAAACATTGATTTCTTGACATTTTTTCATCATCCCAAGGCATTTCCTGTGCCATTTTTTGGGATCTTCTAATCTCTCAAAATCAGAAACATACCTACCTCTGAAGCAGACCCCAGGAGCTGTGCAAGAACATGCACCATCCCGCCTCCCTGTCTGATTGGGCAGCACTAGGGAGAAGGAACAATGACGCATTGGAGGCTTCTTCCTGGTTGGAGTTGCACCCCGTGAGAGGTAAGGCAAAGTAAGTCAATGGGTCATTTAGTTTCTGAAGGTGGGTCCAAGTTCTGAACAGCAGCTGTTCTGCCGTGATTAATTTCAGAACCAGAACCATTCTAAAACAAAAGGCCCATGTCTAAATGGTAGCAATAATTTGCTTTCAGTACCCACCAACCTACCTGGGGATTTGTGGGATGGGGGGATCATCACCAACATGGAGGAAGAGTGTATAGTGTGTCACATACAGTGCTACAGAAATGTGTATTTTGTAAACCTACAAAAGTCATAGCTAACTGCAAATATTCCATGAAGTTCTTTCACAATGTAGCACCATAATCTGGGTTCAGAAGCAATCCTTTCTGAAAGCAAGGGCACTGCGCTCATTAGCAAGCATACCATTCTTACCCTTCTAATCAAGTTACATTTAAAAACAGATACCAACGAGGACCTCACCTTCCATGGTCCTGTAGTCCACAATTAAGGCAGATACACATGTAGTCCTCCCTGAGATCATAACAGTCGCTGCTAAGCAGAAATTCCCAGGGTTTTGACCTGGGAGCGCTAACTCCATTGTGCCATTTCCCTTGCCTTGCATTAATGCATTTTCTGTGTGCCTATTTGCACCATCCTTCACTGGTGACTCATCTGTCTGTATATTTTGGGCAGCACACTTTGGAATGAAGATATGAAGCTGCCACACACAGAGCCCCAGATGTTTTATCTTTCCAGCCTCTATATCTATATGAACTCGAGATGGGCACGACTTAGCGCAATTTTCGTTTTCGTTTTCGTTTTTTTGTTTTCGTTATGTAACGAAACAAAAACGAAAAACAGTTCAAAAATGGACCGAAAACGGAAACGAAACGACTAATTTTGAGCCAGTTTTCATTTTTCGTTACTGGAAAAGCACTCAATGGAGCTAAATGGGGAGAAACGAAAAAATTTTCATTTTCGTTTTCGGTTTTCGTTTTCGTTACGTAAAGAAACGAAAACGAAAAATTTTGAAAATTAGCTCACGAAAATGGAAACGAAACGAAACGGAACCTAGCCGAAAACGAAAACGAAAATGAAAATTTTTTTTCTGAGTCGTGCCCATCTCTAATATGAACCAGCAATGTGGCTCAAGTTTCAGGTGTAATTGGATTTGGCATGGATTTAACCTGGAGTCTCACAGACACCTAGCAAACACCGGTCCTTCTATTTATTCATTTTTTTGTTAAGACACGACCCTTTCCACATGGCTACTCACACATACATGCGGCTTTGCTTTCCTTGAAAGAGGCCATCTCCTCTGAAACAACACTTTCACATTGTACCTTTCCAGGGCTGGCACTTCCATTAAGGCGGACTAGGCAGTTGCCTAGGGCGCCAAAATGGAGAGAGGATGCTGGACAGCCTGTCGCCCCCCGCCGCCCCCCGTCGGTGGCCACCGCCGTCCGTCCCCCCATCCGCCAGCCGCCCGTCGCCGTCCACCCATTGCTGCCCGTCGCTGCCCACCTGCCGCCGCCCACACCCATCGCTGCCGCCCTGCACCCGTCACTGTCCCTGCCATCCACCACCCCTGGCCCTCCACCCCCTGCCCCGCCTGCCCGCCTGCCCGCCCCCTGCCCCACCCACCTGCCCCCCACCCCCCGCCCCTCACCTAGGATGCAAAAAAACCTAGCACCGGCCCTGTACCTTTCACAGTGGTCGTCGATATTGTCAATTCTCCTTCCTGACATTCTTCAGAAGATCTGGAGATGGAGGCTTGGGTGGTGGTGGTGGTGGTGGTGGGGAGAGACCCTTGCATAAAAGAAGTCATTACAATCTATAGTGAAAACAAAGTGACAGATTATAACATTTTTTTGTACAAATGGGGAATCCATCCTTATTTTTGGCATGAAAAAAGGTCTTCCCCAAATATGCAGAACTACAAATTTGACACTGAGATTTCAAATTTAGAATTCAGATCTTATCCTCCATTTAAGTGCTTTACTGTGCTCAGCTCTGGGTCTGTAGGATACACCAGAAATCTTTCTCTAGTCCTGGAGGGGAAGATATGATCTTGACCTTGACCTTTCACCTCCCCTCTCAGCTCCCATATAGATTTCTCCAGCATGTGCTATTCCACAGTCCATAGTGACAGCCCAGCACTGCAAGATTTAGGAAAGATGGGGTACTTATCTTTGAACATTCCTCCCTTGCCGTACAATATCCTTGTTTGGCTTATTAGCCTATGGGAGCTGTTTCTGTTTCGTAAGGTGTACAATGCGAGTTCTCCTGTAGCTGGCTGAATAGTATTGCATATGACTGGCATTACGTACTGCCAGAATCAGCTGACTTAATAGTGATCCACTGATTTAAAAATATGAATTATTCACCTCTCTCACAAGGTGTGAAATACAACTACCAGGACATTTGGTGACTACACCAAGGCCACAAGAATATCCTCTGAAAATCCCACTGCTGTAAACAGAGGAAGATGGGGAAGAAAAGGGAAAGCAAAATTTAGCATTGGCGCAATGTGCTTCCTATAAAGATGTCCCTGCTGCTGTTTTTTTTTTTTTAATCAGCTTGAGTCTTCAGGGTATGGAATGCATTTCTGTCTCATGTCTAATGAAAGCAGCAAGTGTTAAGCAGGGTTTGGGAACTTGTTCCTTCTAGATTTTCCCAGTTAGGTTATGTTTTGATGACTGAGCAGGTCTGTTGCGCCCATGGCTGTTACCGCAATGTTGCTGCTGTGCCTGTTACAGGTTAATTGGTGCTTGTATTTTGCATTCTGACCCTTTGCTTGAGAGAGCAAAGGCTGGCAAGAAGGCTGTAATTTTTGCATTCACAGCATGGAAACCAAATGGATGGCTGTGATTCAAAGGCACGTGTAACGGTGTCCTAAGATTTAGCTAACTGCCGGCCATACGGACACATACCATGGTGTTGTAAATGTTGTTCTTCTCCTTCACTAATAATCAGCCCACCCCCAGCCCCTCAAATCAAGGCGATCCTTCGGTGCAGCAATATGTTGATAGCTGAAGCCGGCAGAGATAAAATATAAAAACCTCAGGTGCATCTTCATTTAGCCGTTGCATATTTGCATCTAGCCTGTTCCCAATAAAGCAGAGCAACCCATATTTTAATATTGCCTTCACTGTCCACATAGGAGCTTTGCTGCACAGCGGAGGAAACAGGGGTTCTGAGAGGCTGAAGTGAAAAATGTACATTTCTGTGATGGCGTATATCAGTGATGGTGAGCCCTTTAGAAACCGAGTGCCCAAACTGTGATTTAAAACTCACTAAATTTTCGCAAAGTGCCAATGTAGCAATTTAACCTGTATACAGGTGGCTGTGAAGGGGCGGTGTTGGGTGCCCACAGAAAGGGCTCCGAGTGCCACTTTTGGCACCCGTGCCATAGGTTTGCCAACATGGGCGTATATACTTTAATCCAAGGCTGGGAAACTCTTTTTCAAATGAAACTTGTTCCCATTATTGGGAGGAAGCTTTTTCAATATACTGTATATACATATATAAACAACTCACTAGTCTTACTAAAGTTTTGAAAAGTAATTCTTTTATTCACTGTATTGTATGTCAGTTTTTGATACTTTTTTGGGTAGGGAGGAAGCTTTAGCTTTGATCACACAATGTCATAAACCTTTTTTAAAAACCTAAAATAACTTTTAAAGGTAAGGATACCCATTGCTTGTTACACTTTTCCTGCTCATTCTAGTACTTTTGAATTGTGACTGTTATGTCCTTGATACTTTGAAAAAGTAATTTCTTGCAGGTTACTGTATTATGATGCACGCTTGGGGTTTTATTAACCGGGGGCCCGGTTTGCAGCCTGACAAATCTGTGTTGGGGTCTTCTTCCCAGGCACTTTTGGGCCAGGGGAATGGTTCCAAGGGGTGCCCTGCTGGCCAGCCAATCAGGAGAAGCCGGCGGCATTGTGGGAGGAGCTACTACCTTGGTTTCTATCTCTTAAAAAAGAAGTCCAGTAGCCATGACTCAACTTCCAGATAAACTCACCTGGATGACTGAGAATCTTCACAGAGATACCTTGGCAGACCTGATGGCTGAAGTTTTTAATCTGCTCTTCTTGACTGGGACTTAAGGGGGAACTTTGGCCTTCTCTCCAGGAGACTGCAGTGAACCTCACTCAACTACCCTCCCTGTATTGCACACTAGATTTGTTGCAATTTACGAGGGAGGGGTGGTTTGCAAGGCCTGTCCCTTGTACATTTAATCTGTTTTGACACTGTTCAGCTGCTACCAGCAAGAGGGGGGGGGATTTTACCCACAGGAACAGGTCTTCTGTGAGGGAGGTGGGCATTTGTCCCTCCCCCATGCAAGTGGTCCCCTCCGTGAGGGAATCAGGGGGTGAGGAACTGATAGGAGTGTGTCTAGCTCAGGAGGGGACGCCACAGCCCCCAATAGTTGATGCCAGGGATCTCTCCGCACCCTAATGGATTCACATGCATTTGTGTGTGTGTCCATACATACCCAATTTTGGTCACCATTTCCCTTTGTTTTCCAGCAATGTGCCAGGACAGTGGGTATCAGGTGGCAAGGGAGAGTCATGTGACGCAGGGATCTGTTCCTTATGTTGAGCGAATATTATTCTGCTACAGACAATCTAAGCAGTGGTCTTTTTATGTACACTATCAATTCCCCTCCCCAAACAAAATGGTGGCTATTAATAATGTATTTTAACTGGGTGAGGGCAGGCAAGAAGGCACCCAGGGTTATCTCGCTTGGGTCCACAATGTGTTACTTCAAAGCTCTGACCTCAGAACAATCACAGAAGGCATCTTTAAAAATGTTCTTGAATAAAAATTCAAAAAAAGGAATAACATCTGGAAAGCTTGTTACCACACACTGTCAAGAAAAGGAAAGGGGGGGGAGAGAAAATAATAATTCATAGAGACATATATACAAAATGTTCACTTTATTTACCAATATTAGCATGCAGAATGCCTTCTTGCCAGGAATTAGGTCCATTTTATATTTACAAGCTATACATATTTTGAACTAACCAGCACAGGCATTCAGGAACCATTGCAGAAAATACCCAGAAAAGGATGTTTCCAGTTGTATTTAATTTCAACAAAATGAACCAAGTTTTGGGGTTTTCTTCTCACCAGCACTGATTTCTGGATCTGAATGTCTAGTTAGGTAAAGGTAAAGGTTCCCCCTGCACATGCGTGCTAGTCGTGTCTGACTCTAGGGGCAGTCCATTTTTAAGCCAAAGAGACAGTGTTGTGCAAGTCCGTGGCCACGTGGCTGGCATGGCTGAACACATTTCTGCGCATGGAACACTGTTTAGCTTCCCGCTTTCTTACGGCAGTACCTATCTATCTACTTGAACTTATATGCTTTCAGACTGCTGGGTTGGCAGGAGCTGGGGTTAACAGTAGGAGCTTGCTCCACTGCATGGCACCCAGGATTCGAACCACCAAGCTGCTGACTTTGCCGCTGACAGTTTCAGCGCTCTAGCCCACTGAGCCACCATGCTCAGTTGTCAGAATGTCTAGTTAAGATCAGCTATAATGTGGTTATCAGAGATTTCTCATCCAAATTATATTCCTAGGCCAAAAGGGGAGGGGAGAGGAGCCATTTCTTAAAAAAAGAAAAGAAAAAGCAAATGTGTTATAAGGCAGCCAGCTTAATTTCAGCAATACTCATAGCAGCTGAGTGTGCTCACAAATCTTCCAACAGTGGAAGGTATCTAATGGGATTTAGCCAAATCATGACTGACCCCCCCCCCTTTGGGCTACTTCAAATGAAAGACTGACAGCTTCAAACCCTATACAGATATTTATTTATTTATTTATTTATTTATTTATTTATTTATTTATTTATTTATTTATTTATTTATTTATTTATGCATTTATGCATTTATGCATTTCTAGAACACCCGATTTCCCAGAAGGGACTCTGGGCAGTTCACACCAAAAGCCAAATAAATAACAAACAATAAAGCAAAATAAAAAAACAGAATAAACAACAGAGATATAAAACTAGTCACACAATAAAATACTAAACCCAATAACATACAAAAACCTGGCAAGAGGCAAACACAGGGTAGCAGGAGAAAGAACAAACAGGGGACAACACAACATGATTTCACCGATCGCCGAAAGCTTCCCTATAGTCAGGTCTTGAAAGCTTTTTTTGAAGGCAGCAAGGGACTCAATTTGGCGCATTTCGAAAGGCATTTTGTTCCACATTGTGGGACCAGCCACCGAGAAGGCCCTATTATGGGTGACAGCCTTATGGGTGTCTCAGAGGGTAGTCACGCAAAGCGAAAGTGCCAAAGATGCTCTGGTGGGTTGGGCCGACGCTGGCCTTTGGGAGATCCGCTCTGCCGGATATTCAGGTCCCAAGCCATGGAGGGTTTTGTAAACCAAAACCAATACCTTGAACCTTATCTGGGAGGCAATGGGGAGCCAATGCAGGCGAGCTTGTTTTCTAGGCAACAAGTCATATTGGACACTGAGATTCATTTACTGTTGAGCGAACATGCACATGTGAACTATTATAGTACACAGGGCTAGTATCCCAAAAGTGAAAAAATGCCATTATGGACAATAGAATCTAAATGGAGGAACAAAGTCACAGGATTCTCTCTCTCTTTCTGTGTGTGTGTGTGTGTGTGTGTGTGTGTGTGTGTGTGTGTGAGAGAGAGAGAGAGAGAGAGAGAGAGAGAGTGAAGAGAGAGAGAGCTGGTGGCCAGTAGGAAAACTACATAATCGGTTCATCCCTACAAAATATGTCTGAGTATTACTATTACTTGGCAGGGTGCTTAATCCCTTGATGCACAGACACAGTGTTGGGTCTGCTCACGTCCGACTAGAAAACTGTGGGCCGTATGACTCGTGGAAACTTCCTGTAGATTCCCTGAGGCACACTGAAACCTCGAACCCTTGTTTTCTGGTGGCAGCGGGTCTTCACGTGTCATCATAAGTGGTGGCACTGACAATTCTCCAAAAGGAAAAAAAATTCTACAGCAAATACATTAAGGAATATTAAACAGGATTGGCCAGAAATCCATCCTAGTTGCTATTATCTCTTCCAGAGAAAGATAAAATTATTTTCATCTTGATATTAAAAGACAACCATCTTTCCTTAATAATTGTTATTCATTATGAGCCATTTGTAGCCTTTTGCTTCATTTTATTCAAAGATTACAAGAGGTTTATAAGTTGAGAGCTGTGAAGGTTTTTTTCTCTCTCTCTACAATCTAGCCCAGGCTGCAGTTGGAGGAAGACCGTTTTGGGGGAAAGTCATCTGGAGAACTTTCTAGAATCTAGATGAATCTCGTCTCCCTTGACACAAGAAAAGTTGTTAACTTCTGAAGCTCCAGATTTGCATAGCATTTTTTTTGCGACAAAGTCTGGTATTTCCTTCTTCCCCACCCTATGGCCCCAAGCTGGAAGACCCTGCGCAGTTCTCAGTGGTTGCATAGCAGATCCATTAGACGTTGATGGGGACGGTATGGGCACCTAATTGGACGGTGCATGCAAAAGATCAATGGAGAGCAGCAAAAACACACAAGAAAGTATACCACTGTGTTGAACATTTTTAAAGTTTACAGTATTAGGTTTTGGGGTTTTTGATTGCTTTAGAATGTGTTATTCCTATCATTGAAAGGCTCAAGTAGTTAAATTTAAAATTGCAAAGACAAGCACATTTTTTCTGTTTCTCTTTCAACTAAGCTCTCTCAGGATGCAGCTTTCTCTTTACCATTAGGACTGGAGAGTAAATTTGTGAACAAAAGAGGGTGCTCAACATTCTGAAATTAGGCTCACTATACAGTGGTACCTTGTATAAAGGAATTAATTCGTTCCAAATGAAATTATGTTAAGCAAATTTTCCTTTATACAAATTTCCCATAGGAATGCATTGAAAATGGAGTAATCCCATTTTTATGTTGTATGGATTTTCCCCATAGGCGATTATGTTAAGCAAATTTCCCCTATCTCCGGAATTTTTTATGTTGTACAGATTTTATGTTATACAAGCTGTTTGTTATACGAGGGTCCACTGTATTTTGGAATCGTGCTGTCCTAACACTGCCATGCTCCCCACTTTAAATGAACAAACGCCACCAATCATATAGCTGAGCCCTTAGGGACAGCATCCCCCAAATTTTTGGTATGTGGGCACAATCTTTCTACATTAAATTACAGTCTCAATTCATTGTTTCACTAGGAGTACCACCACATATTCTCTTCACCAATATCCAGAACAATGGACAAATGATTAATTGCAACATGATGCTCCCACTTGGTATTTAGTTCAACACTGAGCATTTAGGAAGTGCTGGACATTAGTAATATTTCAATGTTACTTTGCACTGTTGTCTGTTGTGTACTGTCTCCTTCCCCTAAAAGCTGCTTTATGGCACTATTCAATCTGGCTTCCTATTGTCTACCCTGACCACTAGCAGCAGTCAGCATGATAGGAGTTCTTTGGGGCCCAGGTTTCCCCAGCCTGCTCAAATGTTAATGCCTGCATTTCAGAACCATCTGGGTGGCAGGCAAGAGCTGCACCATGAGATTTGGTCCTCTGGATGACCACTCAGGCCAGAGAGAGATGTGTGGAGGCAACACAGAATTCCCCTACCGAGGAGACAGAGGTCGTGGGTGGATCCAAAATGTCAGTGTCATTTTTCGAATGATCCTTCACTCCCTTAGGGAGCCCATTCATATTCACCAGAACAAGAGGTGCTGTCAACAGACTTAGGTAGAAGATAACGTCATTTGAAACTATATTTATGTTTGCCATGTATGTATCCTGCCGCAGTCGCCTGATTCTCATGCATTCAGATGTTGATAGATACGAAAGAATGTTAATGCCTAAACCATCCGCCTGCTCTTCTCTGATTCAATACAATTATCTACCATCCTGTTTCACTTTGTGTAACAAACAGATGTTGTCTGTGCAACTCATTTGCTGAATCAGGCCTACTTGATGATGTTTAAGTTTCCAGTCTAGTTTTACCAAAGCGATTTGACCTTTAGCAGAAACAAAAGTAGAATGAAAAATGCAGAACAGTGATTTATTCAGGGAAGAATTATTTATATACCTCAAATATGTTTTTCATTAAAAATGATATTTATTTATACCATACATACTTCAAAAACAGTGTTCTTTGTTCCTTAGATACCATTTAGCCATTTGTTTACGTAAGTCTTGCCTTTTCAATACTTCTTGATTGGTTCCTAATAACTTGGGGGTGGTTTGAAGAGACAGTGCAGTACAGATACACTACAATGGTTCGTATGTTTGGGAAGAACACACCTTTACTTTTCTATCTTCCCTTTCACAAGCATACAGTACATACGCAGCATAAAACAAAACAAAGCATCTCTCTGTTCAATTTTATTATTGTTGATTTTTTTAAAAAAAAAGGTAATTAAGACTGGAAAAATGACAAAACACAAATGAAAAAAAAAATCAAGTCAGGAAAAGCTGTGGAGTTTTCCATGTAAACATATTTGTGATATAAACATATTTAACATACTGGTTGGCAAGATTTTTTTAAAAGAGTCTGTATTAATAATGCTGAGACTTGTATTTACTAACTGAAAACAACAACCAAAAATGGCCTAGCATAAGGCATTTCAATTAAGGATGTTTCTTTTTTTTTTTTTTACACACACATGGAGATATTGCAACTAGTGTTTTTGTTCTTTTTTTAAAAAAAATCACAACACAAAATGTCCTCGGTTATGCTAAAGCTAGGCAGGATTAAATCCCACTGAAGAACCAACACTTATGTCCGGTGGAACTTAACCATAACTCAGGGTAGACCCAACGAAGAGATTCACATCTACTTTTGTAGATGTATATATGTAGCTGTACTTACTCTAGTAAAATTAATAAAGTGGATTGCTGGTGCTGATAAATGATTACCAGTGGTTGGAATTACACAACAGATCCCACTAGACATTTCTGGGTTTTCACTTACAGTATCAATGTTTTAGGAAGAAAAACATTATCTTTGCTCTAGCCACACACTTTAATGTGAGATTCTTTGTGCATCTTTTTTGATTTTTAAAGAAACTGTTATACGACACATGCCACCCTGATCTTGGCTGTAGGCTGAGCTTAAGTAAATATTGTCATTCATTCAGTATGCTGTGGTAGCACAGACTACCAGTGTGGCCGACCATGCTCAGACAACATGTGTAAACACCAGAAACAATAACAACAGAAAGACTTGGACAGCAGCTTCTCCCTGTATTCCTTAACGAGGGGCTTCCTCTCTGATGTATTTCCTAATTCTAACTCTGCTCTGACAAATCATTTTGGGAAAGAACAGATGACTCAACCATGAAGAACTTTTGATTTTGAGCCTTCCCTTCTTCCAGAGACACCCGCTTCTGATTTCTCCAACAGGGAAAGTTGCCTAATAAAATGAATAGCACACCATTCCCCGACTTTTAAGTGCTTGTGCCATTAATGGCCTTTGGCTGCTGCGAGGAAATTCATGTTTTATTTGTACCATAGCACTTCCCAGTGCTCATCGGGCAACTTTGCAGAGGTAAAAAGCCCAAGTCTTCATCAGGGAACGCACAGACTGATTTCACGGATTTTTATTGTCCTTAAATTGCTAACGGAACTCTATAGGTGGTGTCTGACTTCTGTAAACCCTTGTCCCTAAGGACATTTTACATTTGCCTCTTCAGTAATGTGTGAGTATGTGTGTGTGTGTGGGGGGGGCAGAATATCACTCTATTCAGTATTCAGAGCTCAAGGAAGCAGAGTGGGAAAACACTAAATGTAACCCGATTACCTCATGACTTCACTATTTCCAAATGTTAGCTGGAAAATGCTACTGGGGGAGATGATGAGGTGGGTTTGGGAACAACCACGCAGTCTCTGCACGGCTAGCCTAGGCTTATACCTGCACCCTCAGAAGAAAGCCCCACCGACTTCCATGAGGCCTAGTCTCCAGTAGGAGTCTATAGGAATGTATCCTGAATAACATGTTCTCTGAGGGACCATGCGTTCCGCCTCCCCTACACACACACAAACTTCTGTTGTCTTGCACTGCATAGATTTGCTCTCCTTTAAAACAAAAAAGCTTAGCAAACCCATGGACTTGCTTTATAGTTGGGGCTACTTTTTAGAACCTAAGAATATATTTTCCTGTTTCACCTTCCTGTTCTCTGACATTCGTAGGATGGATTTTCCCCCGCCCCTGTCCCCCCACCCCCACCCCAATTAACAAAATCTTGGCCTCTGCTTATGGCAGACACGATTACATTTGGGTTACTGAAAACGTGTGCAAAGTTGGCAGTTCCGTGTTAACAAATAACACTTGTTTCTTTCGGCATTCTCACTCCACATTGGCCAGACCACTTGTAACCAAGTGTAATTTTCATAGTAAGACACTGAACGTATGGCAATACTTTTAAGGGGGGGGGAAAGGGTATGGATATTATTACACATCCCCACATTGTGTAAGAAAAAAGTGCATGACTGGATTTATGCAATCGTAATGAGATTTAAAAAAGCAAAAGGAAAAAAAAGGTATCCAAATCAGGTGCTCTAAAGCATGCCAGCACCTCCCCATTACACATATCTAGCAGGTAGTTAAAAAACAAGACCTTGTGTTTTCATTTTCATTTTCTTTTCTTCTTTTTTTAAAAAAATGTGCACTGAAGCTAATACAAATGAATAGAGCTAGCCAGCAAACTATCCCCCACCCCCGCATATCTAACAGCTGAATGTAAATGTAAATGTAAAAAAAAAAGGAATAAAAAAGTAAAACCACCATCAATACAATTGTTTTACATCATGGGCCCTCTCAGGCTCAGTATATACAAGTGTAACAGCCATGCGCAGTTGACGGTCCTTTCAAAAGTTCAAAATACACAGAGGACAAATGACGTTGTTCTTCCCCCCCCTCCCTGACACACCTCCCTTTCTGCAGTGCTTGTTTCTTCCAATTCCTGCCCCTGCAAACTCCACTTCCTTTTCTAGGATTACAGGCAAGAGTCATAGGCAGAAGAAACAGTCTCTTTGGAGATGACCACATATTTTCTAAGAAAGGCGGGGCTTTAAAAATGCACGTTTGCTTCTGGTTTATTTTTTTTAAAAAAAAACTGTGTGAGGTTCTCTTTTTTGTTGTTGTTTTGTCTTGTTTTAAAAGTGATGGGAATTTAATCCCAGGTTTATGGATGACCCTGACCCTCCCAAATAAAAACTCTTAACAAAACAAAACAAAAATTAGGAAAAGAAAAAAAAGGTGGGGAGCACCGGGTTGTTTTTTTCTGTTTTGTTAAAAAAGAAAAAAAAAGATATATATTTATATTTATATATTTTTATATATTTATAGAAGAGTCTGTTAATGGCTGTTCAAAGAAGCAAGACCCTCTGGAGAGCTGGAGTGTTACCATGTCCACCTTTGAACTAATCTAGTGAAGTGAATGGAATGTTTTTATGCAGGTTTGGGTTCTGACTGTGCCGATTCCGGCTGCGGACCGACGAAAACATCATGTTGCACCCAGGGATTTTGCACTTGTGCATCTCACGCAAGTGCACAGTCTTGTAATGCACCCTGAGGGTCCCCTTGTTGCTGTACATTTTATGGCAAATGTTACACATGATTCCCCCACTGTTCACAGTAACGCTGCTAAACATCAGGGATCCCGGGAGGTCAGCCCCTATGCCAACTCCTAAGGCGGGGGCGTCCGCTTTGTGCGAGGATTCTCCGCTGTCGCTCGCCCCGTCCACATCATCGAGGAGAATCCCCTCATCGCTTCCCGCATCAGATTCCCTTGAGGAATGGATGCTACTGCTGGACTGGATGCTGGAGGTGGTGCTCAGGTCCAACACCATGTATTCTTCAGAGATGCCCCTTCCGTAGCCATTCAGGTGGGAGTCCTCGGTACCTGCTGGGGAGGAGGTGTCTTCCCTTATATCGAACCCCATCTGGTGAGGGGCACCGTATATCTTCATCAAAAATTCGTCACGGAGGTCCTTACTAAGTGAGGGCTGAGAAGTATCCAGTCCCATGTCATCCAGTTCTTTGGTCAACAGTTTACGGTGCAGGTTTATGTTAGCACTGTGTCTGGGAAAGGAAGAGAGGAGGAAGAAAAAGACACAACATCGCCGGTTACATTCGCAGTGCAAACTCTACTGAAGAAATCACGAGAGCAACACATAATCGTCATGCAATATTACTATGACTGCCCTGTTTTCCTGGCCACGAGTCACTACATCACACGGACATCAACATTCCTACCATTGCAAGACAAAATCCATACTAACCCACAGTCTTTGTCAAGTGACCCTTTTCTACAATTTATCTTGGAAGTAACTGCAGCCCTCATGTTTGAATTTTACGTAATATATACCAAAAGCAACAGTGCAGCCTTTTAAATACACACACTATTGCTGCTGCTCTCCACCAAAGTGGAGAAGGGCCGGGAAAAGTAGTGGGATCTTCCTCTGAATGGACAAGTTTGGAACCAATGGTGGATTGTAATGAGTGAGACCAACATGGTGCAAGGGGTAATCGGAAAACAGCCTAAAACATTAGACACATTCTTTTACTAATAATGGGGGATAAGCTCCCACAGATGTTTTTTTTTCCTGGGTATTTTCCAATAGAAGAAAAATACTGAAATATTTTAATATAAAGAGGATAGGTTGTTTTATGTAGCACTGTGGCTTAAAACTAGTTTACATGGCTGATATATCCAATGCTTACAGTACTCCCAACTGGAGTAGATCTGCTAAATCAATGGGAAATTTATAAATTGGTGGCTAAGGGAAATTTTCAGCATTAGTTCAGTTGGTCTACATAAGTTTAGATGAACACTGGTTTTAAGCCTATGTATTTAAACTGAAAGGGGGAGATGTTCTCTCATCAGGCATTGAGAAGCTAAACCACAATGATCTGATTTACTTTATTTTGAAGAGTTCCAAAAATATTATGAGTGATTATGATTCTGTACTGCTTAAGACTGACACACGGCCTTGTGGTACAATTGTCTGCCTTAATATGTTTAATTTTTAATTTTTTGCTCTAGCAGTCTTACTACATAATCAGTCAAAATTCTAAATGAACTGAGCTAGCCTATTAAAATGAATTGAAGGGTTTTAAAAATATTCTCCTCCTTTTAACTTCAGAGGTTATCTGCCACCAACTTCAAACCATGGTCTTAGGTTTGCAACAGCTCTATGTGCTACAGGACAATCCTGCCTGAATGACGCTTCTCAGTTTGCATATTGGGCTGCTCCAAGATTTAACACTGTAAAAAGCAACAGGAGAGACCCAAGACACGTAGCACTTTGCAAACGAAGGGGTACAGAGTATGGGATCACCTGGGGTGGAGAGTTATGAAGTACACTAAAATTACATAAATAATGAGTCTTCATGAGCTATGTACGGGGCAGATCCTTGAACTGCCGTAAGGAACCTCAAATTCTGTTCTGCCATACTGCCTGAAAATGCAGGGCACATGTATGTAAGCTGCAGAAACTATATAAAGCAGACGTACAGCTGCCTCTCAGTCAAGATTTAAGTGAAAAGTGAAGGGAGTCAACAGGCTTCCCAATCCAAATATAGTTGCACACAACACTGTGTTCCAACTAAAGCCAGCAATTAGAGATACACATTCCCAACCACATTGCAATGCAGATGGGAAGGCATGCCCTTTTCCTTCCCCTTGTAGTTCAAATGGAGGACACACTTGGTGCCTCATGTTCAAATGTGTGGTGTAAAGACTGGTCCACATCTGGATCCCATCTGGGCTTGTGGTTCCTGATCTACAAAGCCAACTTCTCCCCCACATGAAGGTCCCTTGCAGGGCTGGGGTGACTAAAGATAGGAAACAAAAGCTGATAAAATCAGATTCCTTTATGTTGTTTGAACATTGGCTGTTCAAATAACATATTCACAAAAAAGCATGTATCTCAACCAGCCGGGTGCTCAAATAGCAGAACAACTCAACTGAGCATTATAGCAGGGAGAGAGGGGGTGCAATGGAGGGATAAATGTAGAGTTAATTTTCCATAGCTCTGTACATGATTCTTATTTACCTTATTAAAAATAGCAGACTGGGATATCAACCTACACTCCTTTGATAGAAGGCAAGTGGCTGGTTGTAGTGAAAGGGTAAACTGATAATTGAAGGAGGGTAAATACGGGATTCAAATACACCTCTCTTTCCCAGGAGAACAGCTGGTGAGAGATACATCCATGATGGGGACAGTTGGGAAGCAGGAAGCATAATAGACTGTTCATTCATTCCCAAAAGGACAACCATCTTTCACTGCAATGTTTGCACGTCTGCTTTTCCTAAGCATTTGTACATATCCCCCACACTGCACTTAGGAAGGCTGAGCTTACCTTGTGATAAGATCAGCTTTCTAATCTTTTGCTAAATCGAGATCATAAAAGAAAGAGGAAGACAGAAAGAGAGAGAGAGAGAGAGAGAGGGAGGGAGGGAGAGAGAGAGAAAGAGAAAGAGAACAAATTCACATTCCAATCCAGTCACATCTGGCTTAAAAAAAATGAAAGAGAATCTTAAAACAATAAAAATACAGACTACGAATGCTTTGGCCATGATATCATTTTTCTGTCACCCATCATCTCACTTACACTGTTGTCCCGATGGTTACTGGACCAACCGCACAATCTAAAACCATAACTCAAATCCGACACAGTCAAATTCACACCATGCGGAGGCCTGTTCTGAACAGATACATTCAGTGTTCACAGACAGGAATGATCAATGAACAAAAGTAAACCTTACAGCTTCCTTTAGCAGATATAGGAAGCACTGGAATGTGAAAGTCTTGTTTTGCTAATATGCTGCAATCATGCTGCCAGTTACTGTGCATGTGTCATGGACACTACTGAGGGTCATGACACAACGGATGGTACTGTGGTGGCCCTTGGATGGAAAGCACCTGCTCCCCTGATGGCTGTGGCAAACAATGGAGAGACAATCTTCACTGGTCCAATCAAGTGGTCACTCCAGGCATATGTCGAGCGGGTCCAGAGGAGGGCGACCAGGATGGCTGAAGGTCTGGAGGAAATGTCTTATGAGGAACGGCTTAGGGAACTGGGAATGGTTAGCCTTTCTAAAAGAAGGCTGGGGGGGGGTATGAGAGCTATGTTTAAATATGTGAAAGGATGTCATATTGAAGAGGGAACAGGTTTGTTTTCCATGGCTTCAGAGACTAGGACTCGGGGCAATGGTTTCAAACTACAGGAAAAGATGTTCCATTTGAACATTAGGAAGAACTTCATGACAGTTAGAGCTGTTTGGCAGTGGAATATGCTGCCACAGAGTGTGGTGGAGTCTCCTTCTTTGGAGGTTTTTAAGCAGAGGATGGATGGCCATCTCTTGGAATTATTGGCAGGGTTTGGGACTGGATGGCCCTTGAGGTCCTTCCAACTCTTTGATTCTATGCTTCTATGACTAGCAGATTGCTATGTTCACCATTGAAAACCATCAGGGTACAAGCGAACAGGTGCACCCTGCATACCCTTGTGGCACATTCTTTTCTTCTTTTTTCTTCCAGTTTATTGCTTGTATTCTCTCTTTCTGTGTAGTTCAGGATGACATTTGGCGTCATTAACCAGGTTTTCCAGACTGCCATTCAGAGAATGGGTGCATACCTGTCAACTCTTTGAAACAGCTGAAGAAGCATAGCCATGGACTTCCCCCCTCCCAATGACCCTCCCCACCTCCTTCCCAAGTCCTGCCTGTGTTAAGAAACCAAAATCCAGGTTGGCTACCCAGAAGGCTGCCCAGGGCCAGGGGAGAGAATGGCGGGGATCAGAATACATGAGAAGGCTATGGCTGCCCCTTCTGGTGGTCCCTCTGGAGACAGAAATCTGCTCCAGGTGGCAACCTTGCCATAGCAAGCCTTTGCAGTAACTTAGGTTGGGAGCGTCGGCCCAGATTCTTAATGCCAGCCAGAGAAGCTGAAGCTGATTCACAAGATTTGGCCTGCCATTTCGCTACCCAACCGCAGCACCATCCTACTTAGTTCTCTCACACACCCCTTGCTGTGTTGCTTACAAAAAGCCAACACCAACAGTAGATCTCTCATGGATTTAAGGTCAAGATTTACTGAATATATAAAGTACGAGGACTTAACACATATTCCATCTGGGGCACACACACCCCACCCCAAATAAAAGTTGCTTTCCTGGTGATGACGAACCATTACAAATTGCAGCTGGTTTCAGCTATCAATAGAAAGTGATGCCATCTCCATTCACTTATCATTTATAGCAGGAGCTATCTGTAACCTAATTAAGCTATGTACCAGCCCTTAATATCTGTCAGGCAAACGATGTGCAGAAATGTGCGGACAAGTTCTGGCACTCTCGTCAGCAAGGTCCCTTTTCCGCTGTCAGCAGTACCATTGGCTTCTCGTAATATAATTACATTGACTTTTATTCAATTAAGTGCCATTCCTAGCTTCAAAAAAACTTGCTTTATCAATTGATTCAGGTGTAATGCAATAATAAAGATGAACTCATTGCAGTGCATTAGTCCTGCTGTTCATAACTTCTGAACATGAGTTCATTCATAGTAGTCGATTTCCATTATGTTACATTCATTTCTTAATCGATATCATTGGTATTGAAAATCCTTCTCAAGATCATATGGACATCTAAAAAGATGCATTGAGAGGACTGTATTCATTTAGATGCAATATTTTATTTGTTTTTATGATTATTTTAAACAGACCCAGCATCAAAATGAGGGAATTCAAAGATCATAATAAGTATATATGGTTTCTTCCAATGTAGGCAATTGTCCAGGTAGCTATGGATATATTCTAGAAAGCAAAAAGACACTGGCTGAAATTCAATAAGTCACAACTAGTACAGGCCTATCGAATCAGAAGGAATTTGACAAATCAACTCCTCTGTAAGTTTCACTGACTTAATGCACCTACTCTATTTGCAACTTACTACTGAGTGTCCACCCAGAGGTTGGAGGCAAATTTAATCAGACAGAACTTAACACAACACATCTTCCATTAGTCACAAGAAACTAAGTTCTATTAATTTCAACGAGTCTGCTCTATGTTTGAATAAATCAAGACCCCACCAAGTAAAATGCTAAAACATGCATGCTGTGAGGCGCCACTGAATTGCCTACCCAAGGAAATATTCCACACAGACACCAGCACGGTGCAAGTGTTGTGGCCACACGCCACACAGTAATTCAAGCTGATGATGACCACCACCACCACCACCACCACCACCACCACCACCTATGAACTGCAAAGCTGGAAGGGACCCTATAGATAATTGATTCCAGCCTCTCTTAAGGAGACACAGGGTGGAAAAGAACTCCCAGCCTCTTGGACCTACTGAGCTACCCAGGAGTTCCTTTATCAGTGGGCTGAATGAGTGCACCACTAGAATGTCAACACCACCCATGAATGGAACAGTGCAAATGGCTCTAGTCAGGTATCTTTAAAAGCCGTGGGTTACATGCTGAGTCCTTGGAAGAGAAACTCCTTACCTAGCTCATGTCATCTGTTTCAACTCAAAGAGTGACCATTTATTTCTAGGGATACACTGAATTTTTTTTCATACATTATACTGTATTAAATTTCTCCAACACCTATTTTAGTTTCCATGAAAATTTTTAAAGTTTCATTTCAGTAGAACCTCAAAAATTGCTTATAATTATTATATCTAGGAGAAATCAGGCAGTGCTGAGTGCAATGTGACCTAAATTGCAAGAGAATAATATTCTTAAAAAGTTAAAATTAGGGTAAGTGAATCAGCAAGTGCATAACAATATCTTATGCTTATTTACTTTCTTTAAAATGTCCCACTGTGTTCCACTGAGTTTCTTTCCATTATAGTTAGTGCAGTCTGACTATAGTGAAAACTGACTAATTTATTGCTGAGACTTATTACCAGTATTTTTATAGGCTATTGTTTTCATAATGCTACAATAACAGAGGCTGAAATGGGAAAAGATAATGAAATTTGATAAAGCCCCAAAGGTGTCCCAAATGGCAGATAATTAACACAAGCCTTTCCTATTTCTCCTCATAAAATAAAAGCAGAATCTGGGCACGCTTCAGTTCTATTTCATAGTCTTATTCAAGCTCCTGGATGATGCCCTTCTGATAAATTGGACTAGAGCCACTATAATCTAGAGCCATCTGATTTGGCATTAAGGGAGTTTGTATCCCAAACTCATCTCCAGGGCACCCGATCATACATACATGAAGTCTAGTTAAGTGGCTTCTCAGGAGAATCGCCCACCCTGTTGGCCCAGGCATGGCTTATGCTATTAGCTATTAATGCACTTGGAGCATTAAAACTATTGTTCTCTCATTCTGGAAACACTAAATCAATTGTCACAAAGTGGCTTTTAAAAACAAAATTTACCTGGAATTTTTAAAATAAAGATCAGACTCTACTAAGCCTTCTCCTGCCTGTTGTTGCTTCTGGCTCAACTAGGCACATCTAGTAATACAACCCAAGAAATGCATTCAAATCAGATGCACACCTGGAGCTGAGTTTGAAGCTGGACATTCTTCAACCACTTCACCTATAATTGTTAAGTGCCACAGCTGAGTACAAACTCAACAAAACGTTCTGTTGGCTTAGGACCCTCTTCATATTTAGCAAGAGCTTTTAAATATAATAATGAAGAATACAAGAGGAAATCTTTTTAACAGACATGGACTAAATTCATGGAACTCTTGAAGCCAGTGGCTACAGCTCTAAGAAAGACTGTAACTAATTTTAACATCCCACGTTCAAATATGGTCTGCAGCTGCCCCAGTGAATTACAGTAATTGTGGCAGATTCCAATAAGGTGAAGCGGGAACTTTCACGAAGCTTGTGAAGCCATTAAATGTTGTCTACCAACTGTATAATAATTAAGAACAGAAATGCATCATTCATTTTTTACTAATTCTGCCAACAACAGAATTCAAAATTAATAATTATATTAAGAGATTGTAGGCAGTTCTCAATCAGATGAAGCAGGCTCATCTTGGTTTAAGTTTCATAACAGCGCTAAACCAAAAATTCAGTCTAGTGCTCCTGAACCCTAAGATCTGCTAGGACATGGGAGGATTCTAGGCCAAACACTCTGACAAAAACATATAACATGGCCTCTAGTGTATGAAGAGTGAGACATATAGGAATATTGAGACAAAGAAGAACTATCAATTTGTGGAAAGTAAAACAGGTAGGGTCCCATCAGCTCCAAGGAATATTCCATTTTTTTCCCTAGCCTGTGTCTACCCTGTGTCATCTGACTGTTTTAAAAAAATTATATATATCTAACAACTGAAATTAAAGTATTCCAGGAAGTCATGCCTATGATAAAAAATAGTTTGGCCTACTTACATCTTCCATAAGCCCCATACAGCATAACATATAGTAAGGGGCCATAAAAGTTGCAGTTGGAACTATCTAGAATTAATGTGCTTGTTTCAACGGCTCCTTGGAATAGACCCTTGCCAATTTAACGGGTTTACACATGTTAATGAACTCTTAATCTACAACAAAAAATGGGAGACCTGTTCACTATTTGTGTACTGATTGTAATCAAGTCAATTGATTAACTTTCTCATATGCATATTTTTATATATTATGAACATTATATATGTCTCAAATGCTCACATGGCTTACATGTGGATATCTGTAATCCCCAATGAGTTCAAATATGTATTTGGGTTTATATGAATTTTTTTTGAATGCCGACAATTACATTTAGGGTACTGCTGACATTTCTCAAAAAATTGCCTTAGCGTGCTTTCTTTGAAAATGCCTGCTTTTTCAGGCTATATGGGTCTTCCTGTAGAAAGGATGCATTTATGCATGTTTATTGTACATTGGCACATGCAACAGACATTCTTTTCATGTTTCGATGTGAGAGAAATCAGCTTTGTTCCCCACAGTAAATTAAGAGATATATACCGTAATATGGATTGTATGATTCTTACTACATGAAAGATGCATAAATTATCCTTTGCATGGAGGCAGGATGCATGAACAGTTCAAATTTTGGTGGCACTAGATGCCAGTTCTAGCCTACGTCATATATAGAGAGTAGATTTTCAAGAAGAAAGAAGGGAAGCTTGGTGGTAGTTTGTACTTGGACACATACAACTGAGGGTTGTTCACCTTGCTTCAGTTTGTCATGGGTAGGCTTCCTCATAACAACCTTTCTGGGCATTTTTGCAAGTCCATAGAACTTGGTCACATACTGCAGTCCCGCTACATCGCGGGACCACAGGATATGAGAAAAGGACCCCTGGGGTAAGGCCTTTCCGTACTTACCCCAGGACTGGCACTGTCACAAACGGGCCTGCAAGAGCCTTCCCGGGCCTTCTGGAAGCCCCAAAATGGCTTCCCTGTGAACTGGAAGTCACTTCTGGTTTATCAGAAGGGACTTCCGGTTCGCCAAAAATAATTTCTGAGGCCTTCAAGGGCCTTTCCAGGTCTGTTGGAGGTCAGAAATGATTTTCGGCAATCCGGAAGTCACTTCTGCTTCACAGAGAGGCACTTTTGGGGCCTCCAGAAGGCCCGGGAAGGCCCTCTCAGACCCTTTCAGGGCAACACCAGGCTACGGGTAAGTACAAGGGCCCCCAGCTAGGGCCCCCAGGCCCCACCTGACCTGCATCCACATATCATGGATTTTCAATTATCGCGGGTCGGGTTGGGTTGGGTCCCTAACCCCCGCAATAGGTAGGGGGTCACTGAATGTGTAATAACTGATTCCTTTGGGGAACCTATTTTCTTATTTTTCACCATTTCTGTAGGCGTGAATCCAAATGTGTTGTAGGTGAGGATGAACTGTATGCTCAGCTAAACAGCATACTTCAACTCCATAATGTGCCTTTGCAACTTTACATCAGGTCTTGTCTCACAGAAGCACAAGACGGTGGGGCTGACAGGAACCTCTACTGTAGGTCCAAAAATACTATCACTCAGTCTAAATTCATACACAACTATTGATACCTCACAGTTTGTTCAAAGGACAAAGTGATACTGTTTGGCGTTTGTATTGGTTGTGTTTACATATCTAGCCTTCCCTGAAATTCAAATCAAGTAGATGAGAATATCTACCATGTAAATAATTATCCTGTAGTTAGTGTTTAAGGAGCTAAAGAAGTATTCCCTGTTGAATAGCTGGAAAATAAACCCAAGCCACATAGTACATTTTATAGGAACTACATTAAAGAGAAACCTTAATCTTATAAAATTTACTAATGTTTGTTATGTATCTAGTACTTTTCACTCATAGGCCAGACAACTGAACAAGAGGAATAAGGCTGTGTGAGTAAAATGACCTCTTGCTGATCCTGGAGATGAATACACTTCCTTATAGATCTACAAACAAAAAAAGGTCGGGTTTTATTGCTTTCTCAGTGAATCAGAAAATTCAGGGAAGCACCTAGGATTTCCTCAAAGAGACAAGACCACCTCTTTATTTGCTGTGGACTCTTGGGAAAGCTATGTTTTTCAAGACATAGTCTCCTAGAGACTTCTCTTTAATATAGGGAAAGACATGAATTTTCTCAAGTCTGCCTGGTGTCAACCTGAAACCCTCAGACGGATCTGTTCAAAAGCTGACGTTTCTTTGAGATAGATCTAAGCTCCATTTTTTCCTCATCCTACTTGCAATAATAGTGGGTAAATAATGTTATCTGGATGAATATTTCCCTGAAATGGTAAAACTCACTGTGAAACACTTGTTTCCTAGCAGAGCATTACAATATAAAATCTACTCAGACGCCCCCTAGAATTTAATGGCGCTTTCCCTCGAGAAAGTGAGTATAGTTTTACAGTCTCATCTCCTACTGCGATGGTTGTTCTTCCAGCCTGCTTTTTCTACACTGGGGCATTGGAATAAGGATACACAGCAGTCAGTCTCACAGAGGTCCAAAAACTATGTGCATCTTCACGTTTTGGTAGCGTGCAGCATCTGCCGAATTCCTTAATGGGAGTTCCTTTCCATTGTTAACATTTCAGAACTGGGCTGAAATGTTGCCACCGTTTGAAATAATAGGGACAGTTTATGCTCCAGCAGCACAAGCAGAGTCTCTTCCCCCGCCCCCTAAAAGTTTTTATAAATTGCATAGAATCTGAGAAAATATTAACCTTTTATAGGAAGAAAATCCAAAAGGTAAAAAACAGTTCAGCACCTATTAAAAGAAGAAGAAGAAGTAAAGAAGTGCTTATTAAATGCAGGCAACAACGGACAAGCAAATTCTTACAAATTAAAGACGTGGAACCCAGTCATTACAACCCCTTTTCAATATGAAGCAAATCATTCACACTGGTCACGAAGACAGCTCCCTCTCCACTCAAATTATTCACTTGAAGATAAGCTCTCACCAAACTCTTTAGGGGTTTAACTAATTTACTGCACAGATAGGGCACGTCTGTTGTAATAACAGGTAGGATGTATCGGGGTCGACCATTTATCAGAATTAGACTTCTTTTCTCAATTCGCAGCGAATGCTGCTGCTGCCTCCGCGGCTCCCTCGTTCTCAGCGCTTGCCGTCCCCTTAACGGCCCCTAATGTGGCAGGCAAACAAAATTGACAGTCTCATCTTGTCAACAAGGGGCGATTCTCCCGAGAAGCCACTTAACTTTGCAGAGGAAGCAATGTATTAATGTGCCTGTCCCAGGAATGTTAATCATCTTTCAAGCTCCCTCTGACTTTGACACGAACAAAATAACCAAATTTGTTTACTAAATGAATCGTAATATGCTAATAAGAGAGCATGACATATATGGTGAAGCCAAACAGATGGTTTGTTTACTCCACTTTGCAACTTTATAAATGTTGTAACTCTAAAGATGTTAGCGAGAATTATTGGGCTGTTGGCAGGAGAGACCAAGCTCTATGCATACAAAAATGCAGAGCTAGAACATACAGGGAAATCGTTTAGTGATTGCTTCAGAATGTTCCCAAATGATAATAGCAATATGATATTTGGGAAGGCTGTATGCATCCCAACTAAGCCAGTGCATCCTCTGAGTTTACTAGGAAAGGCTCTGTCTTTTATGCCTTCAGCTTGTGAAATCCGTTCGAAAGTAAAATCTCAGAGTTCTGCACCCCCACAAGGCCTGGTAATTCAGCACATACCTGTTGAGGTGTTAGGTGAGATGGCTCTTACGGTGTGAACAGAATTACACTTTCCCAACAGCTGCCATGTGCACAAAGGGATCAAGATCAATGCACACTCTTAAAGCATTACTGTTGTTGTTCGTTAAAGATCAAAAGACATGACAAATGAGAAGCATAACCACTGGCGTACATGCCCAAGTTACTTGGGAATGGCATAAGTTATATTGTAACACATCAACCTTACGCTGTACCAGCTGTCTCAAGGCAAACTGTCCCATTTCAAAGGAGAGAAAAATGAAACCAGTACTTTTTAAGCATCCAGAATTGGTCAAAAATCTAAGCAAAAAGGCTGATCAAACCTCACTCAAATGAAACAAGCATAGATGTGAAGTAAGTAATAATTATAAACCATTTGTTTTTGTATAGGCAACAGACTGTAGCAACTTAATTAGGCCAGCTTCATAGGTCTGATTGCTTGAGATTGTTCTCACTGTGCACAGCATTTCCCAGACTACCCATAGACAGGAGTTCATACATACCTGTAGAACCACCAGGGGCTTTTATGTGCCTTCTGCAGGCCATCTAAGAAAGGCAACATCTCTTCTTAACAAACAACAACTCTCTAAGATGCTTGGAACATGTTAGCCAGTAACCTCTCGTGGAGCTCTGCCAGCATAGGAATGACATCACTGGCAGCTTGCTGTTAATTAAGAGTTCCTTTTATTTTGTTTTTAAACTCAAAAAGCATATGACATTGTCTTATTGTGCACAAGTCACAAGCATCCCAAAACTGAAAAAAAGAAATCTTTAATAAATGGCAGTCTAGCACTGCTGGCGATGTTGTTCCTGCTATGCCAGCAGAGCTCTGCAAAAAGGATAGTGGCCTTTAAGTTTAAAATTTAAAGTAGTATATTGTTTTAAATTAAAATTTTCAACTAGCTTTCATGCATATTGCAAATCCTCAGAAAATTCACACATTATTTATCATTATTCGGGAATCTCTGGAGGCATGAGTGATGCTTTAAGCAACATTAAGGAGAAAGTGGGATATGTATTTTACAAAGTAACAGCAATTGCCTGAAGACTAAATATTTGAACTGACTTGGCAGTGTTCACATGTGTTTTGTGACTGTCTACAGGTGGAGCGATTGATATGGAAACCATCCAATACCTGTGATCCAGTGCAAGTCTAAAACCCAGCCTGGCCCTCTCCTTTTATATTCTATTGTAGCATGAAAAGGAAAGAGGGGCTATAATATAACACGTCCCTTGAAAACAATACATGGTATCGCATGAATTGAATATGAGTCTCTTTAGCCTTATAGATACAAGGATCTAATAATGTCAGATGATATTTAATTCCATACTGTGTATATTGGTTTTTTTGGGGGGGTTGTATACACTAGCACATATCATACGAACAGGTACAGTGTATAAAGGCACTAGTGTGAACTAGTTTTAAACCAGCGGTATGAATTTATGCCACACTTCTGGAAAACACTTTGAATTGTAAGTCTAAATATATGCATAATTTTAACAGGGAAGGGTTGGAAAGACTTTCCAAAACATGCATGCACGTGCACATTTGTGCAAAATGGGAAACAGTTCATAATTGGTACAAATTTCCTTCTGTTAGGATGACTGCTTTATTTAAGAATGTGGAGTACCAATTACCAAAGAGATTGTTCACATCCTTCTCAATCACCAGCCAGTTCTTGTTTGGTTGATATATGTGTGCATGGGGCACACTTTCTTTCTCAGTTGTAAGAATATGAGAGAGACAGCATGTAAACTGCAGTAGGCTTCAGGAGGAACTAAGACCTATTCTTTGTGCTGTTGGCTTTAGGAAGGTAATCTCATGGGTCTTTAGCATTTCTTATTAAAACGTGTCATCACGTTGAGACTAGAGCCTAGGTCTGCAAGAACGTGGAATTTAGTGAGTATGCTTTTGATCTCTATTCCTTAATCTAAAATTCACTTCTGTTTGTGATGGTTTCCAACAGGAAATACTATCAGGGAGTGAGAAGAAGAAGAAGAAGAAGAAGAAGAAGAAGAAGAAGAAGAAGAAG
>JAHTLZ010000237.1:24904478-24971493 GCA_023846285.1 Phrynocephalus versicolor | reverse complement strand
GAAGAAGAAGAAGAAGAAGAAGAAGAAGAAGAAGAAGAAGAAGAAGAGTTTAGTAACATAACCAATGTGTCTGGAAAGAAATCTTCAGGATTTTGCCTGAATTTATGGCTTGAAAGTATGTTCCAAAAACTGATGCCATTTTTATTTTGACAAATTTCAGTACTGGTTATTCTTAGTAAGTCATGTATACTGTGTTTGAAATTATAAGTGAGCTAAGGAAGCCAGACGTTCTTCAATCAAACTTGCACTGCAACATTGAAAAACAAAATACCAGGAAAGCACCTGTTTATTTCATACTTTTAAATTATTTTTGCAAGAACAGAAAGTCATAAATAAATACCAAAGTAGCTTGGCCTGCTGATGAATACTGTGTTACTGTTTCATCAGACACACTGCGTTAGTCAGAATGCTATTTCGATTTACAATGTGGAAAGATATGGCTCTCTCTACTTCCTTCACATGCAGTGTTTCTCATGATCTTTTTAGTAATTGTTTAGCTGTGCTTTAGCAACTGATTAGAATCAGCAAAGTATCTATGCCAACTCCACTTTTTAGGCTGGGACCCCATGAAATTGTGCTGTGCTTACTATTGCTATGGGTTATTAAATTCTGAGAGGGTTTTGGGGGGAAAAACCAATCAACTAGAGACCAAAGCTAAGAGGAAGTATGAGTTTGGCTTCTCTTCCAAAGATTACTTGGGAGCAAGAAATGTTAGCAATTGTCCCAGGATGGCACTTATATTTCATTTGAAACATCTACTCACTCCTGACCAACAAAGAAAATTTCAATAAAGTAGTTTTACTGGTTTAACAGCAGCAAGCTCCTGGGATTGTCAAAGTGCTAAGGCTTTTCCAATGAGAGAAGGAATCAGCAGCTGAAATATAATTAACCTTCCATTCTCAATGCAAAACTGCCACACGCACAGGGGCTCTGCAGTCTATTAGTGAAGTTATAACGGCCAACAGGCAGAAGGAAAATTGGTCAAAAGTTGGCAGCTGCTGTCATATTTTTAGAATTATGATTAATGACACTAATAATGCAGATGATTACTGATATGTGTATCTCCTGCAGTTTATCATATTGCACTGGCTGCCTACGTCCACAATAAACATGCTATCATTTACCTCTTTATTGAGAGCAATCCTTTCTCTCATGAACGAGCGCTTCTAATTACTTTGTAATGTTTTCTCTCTCAAGCATTTTTGAAGCTCTGGATCCCAACAACTGCTTCATATCTACCACTGATTAATTACCGAATGTTTAATCAAAATTTAGAACCTAATGCCGTCATTTACGAGCACCCTCCACTGCCAAGGCAGTTAATGTCTCATTCCAGAGAGTGTGGGGTTCAAAATAAATCCCACTAAGGAGCAAGATGCCAACGTATTTTACCTCAGGAATTTTGAGTATATTAGTCCTTCCTTGGCTGGCTTGTATTTTAATTACCCATTGAACCCAGTAGGCATGTTCTCATTGACACCAGCACGTTCTGGAACAGACATGATATATTGAGGGTTATTCTTCTTCAGTTCCTAACAACAGACAATCTGAGGGGAGATAATTATGCAGTGCATGAGTCAAGTGGACAGAGGGACACTCTTCTCCCTCTCACAAAATACCAGAACTAGGGGACATACACTCAAATTGAGGGCTGGGAGAGTGAGAACAGAAAAAAGAAAATATGTTTTCACCCAGCACGTTGTTAGTCTGTGGAACTCCCTGCCACAGGATGTGGTGATGGCATCTGGCCTGGATGCCTTCAAAAGGGGATTGGACAGATTCCTGGAGGAAAAGTCCATCACAGGTTACAAACCATGATGGAGATGTGCAATCTCCAGGCTTAAAACCAGGGTACTTCAAAGGACAGATGCAGGGGAGTGGTATCAGGAGACAGAGATCTAGTCTCGTGCACTCCCAGACACATTTGGTGGGGCCCCTGTGGGATACAGGAAGCTGGACTAGATGGGCCTTTGGCCTGATCCAGCATGGCTCTTCTTATGTTCTTATGAGCCCTAAATTTTTTCCTTTTAAATTCTTCTTTATTTCTCTTCCAACGCTGTCTTGTTTTTTCTGTGATTGTTTTTGAGGGGGTGGCTTAGGATCGTGGCTTCCCAGCAATCTCTTGGGCTTCTCGCAGATTGAAACTGTTTGCGAATGACACCACAGTTTTGAAGCAGTTAAACAAGTGGGATTGGTGTGGGTGGGGAGAAATGCAGGGACAAATACATAAGTTTTTTTTTAATGTGAATTTTTATGGCACTGTCATACAACCATTCACCGTTGAAGTTAAGTGTTTTTTTAATACCATTACTGAACTGCTGAAATGGATGCTAATATAGCTTGGAGTGCTAATGTCAAGTCCTGGTAATAAAAAAGACAGACTGCTGAATGAAATAATTTCGAGTTTAAAAAAATATATAGAACAAAAGTGCTCCTGCTTTCCACTTTTATTGAATTGGGACTGACTGAGCCAATTGCTTTAGAAGTCTGTAAAACACAATTACTAGTGAGCCGGGTGACCCAGCTGTGCCCCCTTTGTGACGGCACAGGCTAAAAAGGCTGGAGAATTAGTGCTGCTCCTGTAACTGGCTATCAGACCTTAGACGTTCCCTAGTGAGAAGGTGCTATCCTCTGGTGCTCACACCTGGCTTCTTTTCTCATGAAATCTTGACAGCTCATTGTGTGTTAGGGAATCCTTGTCACAAGAGGCTAGTCTAGCTCAGGGATCCAACTAAGATGTGATTTTTATTCCTTCTCCGTTCTAGTAAAGCAAGATGACTGGCTGCAATGATCTGATAAAGCAACATAACTGGGATAATTTTTTAAAACAAGTCCCGAGTTCTCAATGCAAAAGCTTTGACTCAGATGCAAAGCCATTAATATTATCACTTTTATTTTCATATTTGCAGCTGAAATGACCTGAGGTTTACTTCTGAGGCTAAACATGGGGGTTGGGTGGGGAAGGAAAGTTAATAAGGAACTTCATACACCATTGAAGTCAAGGCCACACTAGTGCTTTGGTACTAACAGCTTTTTGTAATTAATTTAAAATTCTTCTTTTAAATCATACAGTTTGACACAGGGCATGAATCTGGAAATGTTAAGAAAGTTAAATCCCAAATTAGCCTAATGAATCCCAGCATGTACTTTTCTCTCTCTTTCTTTAAGCAAAGAAAACTCCACAATCCACATATATATTTTTAATAAATCTTGTACATTATATTTTTACGATGCATTAGTTTGGGCAAATTGAAAGTCTCAACATTTTTGCTTTCCTCCCCATGTAAAGAAGAAGGAGGTGAACGTCGATTTTAAATAGTTAAATTATTCTGCAATCAAGCAGCAACTTTCTTTTAACCCATCTCATATTTCATATGTGGTGGTTGTGTAAAAAAGCTCAAAAAATTGGGAGTAAGATTAGACAGCTTTTGCAAGGTGTTCTAGAGAGCCTAATAAACCTAAAATCTGAACTCTTCTTGTTAAACATAATGCCAGATACAATGGATCAGCAAAGTGTATATTTAATAATTCATATCATAACAGCAAGAATTATCTTTGCAAAACACTGGAAAGAGTCAGGAATACCAAATGAACAGGAGTTGATAACCAAAATCCATGAGATTGCAGAAATGGACAAACTTCTCAAAAAAAGTTACAAAAAAGGCAAAGTTAAGTTGAAAATTCGACAAAAGCCAAAACTGCTTGGTTTTTTTATGTTTACATAAGCATGAATTGAATTATAATTGTAATGTGATTCTGATATTGTTAAGTGTTCTACTCAACCTGCATCCCCTCCCTTTTTTTTCTGTATCCCAATTTATCCGTCCCTATTTACCCCTTATCTATAATAAAAATTATATATATTTAAAAAACAACTTTTAAAACAATACAGAGCATTTTTCAAGAGTAATCATAAATGTGAAAGTATTTCATAATTAACCCTTCCCCTTTCTTCTGCCTAGGGCAAAGCATATTTTTAAATATGTTGCTAACAGCGATATACAAAGGCTTTTCTTCCTCGAAATACTGCTGCCTGGATGGCTCAGTGGGTTAGAGCTCTGGCTGTAGAGTTGGAGGTTAGGTGTTTGACTTCCTGCTACTGTGTATCCAGAAGACCGAGCCCGTGTGTCCTTTGGGCAAGTGGCACAACCGTCCCCAGAAGTAAACCCCTTCTGAATACTCTCTACCTAGAAAACCCTGAGAAGCACTGCTATGAGTCAGAATTCACTTGACAACACATGATTATTATTATTCAATTCGTAGGAGAGATGTTGCATCTCCACATGTAAAGTTCTCTCTGATGCAGCGAGAACTGCTGAGGTTCGCATCACTAAATGGTAAACTTCCGAGTACCA
Organism: Phrynocephalus versicolor; assembly: GCA_023846285.1. Classification (NCBI taxonomy): domain Eukaryota; kingdom Metazoa; phylum Chordata; class Lepidosauria; order Squamata; family Agamidae; genus Phrynocephalus; species Phrynocephalus versicolor. The sequence continues at coordinate 24,967,138 of JAHTLZ010000237.1, read as the reverse complement.
AGTAGTTAAAGAATCCAGCTTTAATGGCTAACTTTCTAGGGTGCGGCAGAGGAGAATCAAGAAAGCAACACTCCTCGAGGGCTGCTACGGGAAAAGCCATTCAGGGGCCAGATGGTTCAGTCTTAACAAGTAATTTGCACTAGTAAAAGCGAAGGTAAAAGGCACACAACTTGTTTAGGATCTCCTTCATGCTTGGCTTTGTTCAACAAGTGATTTTAATTCGTCTTGTATCTCTGGTAACTGCTTTCGTCTTTATGGGATATCATATAGTTCAACGCAGCAATATCCCCACTTTCTTTTTTTAAAAATTCCTGTTAGCTTCATCATCTATTACATCTTTGTGCATGTTCTTCATTACGCCTCAAAGAAAGGCACCTGCAACTCTCAGAGAAAAGCAATTAACTCTAGGGTTGAGTTTAACCTTCCTGCAATATCAGTTTATTTGACAGGGGTGCATTGTTTTAAAATTGCCTGGCTGTAGTTAAATCCTGTCCTGCTCTGAATTTAGATACTATTCTAATGCTGAAAAACAAGCACGGAACATCTAGCTTTTCTATTAAGTTAATTGTTTCTCAGCAAGCTTTTTGTGAAGACCAATTGATTCTAGCCAACTTAAAATGCCCCCCACCCTTTCAGGAAGTGCTTTTAACATGCCTTTCAAGTAAATTTGTTCTTTATTCTAAGGTTCTAAATGCAGTTAGTTGAGCGGTAAAAATATAAACATTACTAGATGATTAATCGCAGATTGACTTCTTGTGAATTCAAGAGTTTTCAAGGATGACAAATGGGTAGCATCTAAGATGACAACCATTTAACAAAACACACAGTTATTTCACAGTAAGAGGGATTTGTTATGGCCACTAGACAATGAACTTTGCATTCCAGTTACCTTTCTCCAGTGATGGTGAGGTTTTGGTCTGTTGAATGTCTAAAAATATAGTGCTCCATGATCATGATGCAAGTTAAAATCAGGATTGCCTCTCTCTCTCTCTCTCTCTCTGTGTGTGTGTGTGTGTGTGCATATGTGTATGTGTGTTAGAAAATGAACTAATGGTGGGAGGACAAAACGAAAATTCAAGAAAAGTGCCACTGTCTGATTTTTAGGTCTTCTGGGGGAAAACTGGTTGCTAGACCCCAAAGAACAGCACCTGTTAAGTAATACAGTAATGCCTTGGTTTACGAGCATAATTCATTCCAGAACTATGCTTGTAAACCAAAGCAAATTTCCTCATATGAAATAATGGAAACTCAGATGATTCGTTCTGGGCTCCCATAGTCCACATACTGTATACACAATATGCCAAAACTCACAAAAGTTGGCTAGAAATCCATGTCTACACCATGGTTTAAGTACCTGTGTGGAATCTGCTCTGCTTTGGACTAACAACTGGATTTTACTCTGCATTTTTAATGTGACAATAATAAAATGCAATTTGTAGTAGTATACACTTGACTAGCTGCCACCTGACTAGAGATGGCTTAAAAAATAAGAAGGGATGTTGAAAAATTAAATAAAAATATAAATATAAAGAAAAATAAAACCCTAACCTGCACTTCCTTTTGAAAACGTTCCTGGCTGGTGCAAGGGAGACCTCCATTCCTCTGTCCTCCCTCTGCTTTGAAGGCTGCGTGAGACACAACGTTCCAGACAATCCCCCACAATCCAGCAAGAGGAGAGAGAGAGAGAGAGAGAGAGAGAGAGAGACCATTGGCTCACTAGTGATCATGTGACCTGCTCCAGTGCTTGTATATCAAGACATTGCTTGTTAATTGCTTGTCTTGCAAAATACTCTTAAACCAAGGTATTACTGTACTTCTTAACAGAGCTCACAAACGAAGTCTGGATTTCCATATTTATTTAAATTGAAAGCAATAATTCAAGAATGTCAAAAGTTTGGTTAGACTGTTATCCAAACAGCTAATGACTTCCAGTACTGTTTCTTCCTATAGAATTTTTCAAATGATGTTTTATTATGTAAAGGTACACAAACTACTGTGAATGACTTTTGTTTTAGTTATAGGCCCTCAAAAACTGCATGCATTTCTTGGAAAAATAGTCTCGAAAAGTTGGCTTTTAAAGTTTCAAAACTTTAAATTCAAATTTAAAGCGGGATAAGCGGAAAAATGCAGGGGGGGAATGGTTGTTGTTGTCTTGAGGAGGTGGTAACAGGAGGCAGGTAGCATGTTTTCACATCTTCACCTTTGTTGATAATGTATGCGGTGGCTCTTCAGAGGTATTTGATGCTAATTTATTCAAGCACACCTGTACAGGGTTGGAAATCAGGTAACTAGATGAGCCAGTAGGATATGCTTCCGCTTTCTTGATATAACTACCCAGAGGCCTATCTGCACACACATTTAGTTCTGGAAACATCAGCAGGTTTTAATAAACCAAATACAGATGTCTTTCTCTATATAAATCAAGGAGTTTGCAAGTTTAAATCTGGACTGATTTAACTAGGAACCTAATGGCAGGATCACACTTGGCACCTAAAGCTGCCTCATATTTATTTATAAGTCACCTTGAGCAAATATTATTTTGTTTTTAAATTTATTCATGGCGTGAATCACTTTTCCCACCTTACAGACAAACACACGCTTTTTGTTCTGTAAAAATGTAAAGACAAACTTTAACAATTAGCATCCCTTACTCAGAGGAGGACAAAGCATCAAGTTCCTTTCTTCATAACTTGGAGTGGTTAATAGTTCTGCTAGAAGTCCATGCATTTTATATAAATTTAGGCCATAAAATCTGAAGTAACATGTGTGGTTGGTCAAAGAACCAGAACCAATCCCAAGATAAGAGCAGCAGAAAATGGGTATTAACTTTTTAGAAGGCCTTAACCAGAAATCCTGACCAGCACAGTTGCAGTCCAAGAAATCTGGTGACATAAGGTGGGCAACCATTGTCCTAGACCAGGGCTGTTCAACTTTGAATAGGCCAAGGTCTACTTTTTCCGGCCCAAAGTGTCTGAGGGCTACTACACTAAAACCTTTACTTACAAATTTTATCTGTTCCAAGCACATGTTCATAAGTAAAAACTTTTGTAAGTAGAGCAGAGGTTTCCCATAGGAGTGCATTGAAAACTAATTAATCTGTTCTGGAGGGAACAGATTTCAATGCGTCATGGCCCTTGAACTTCCCCGCTCGGCTGACAGACCCAAAACTTTGCTGGTGCGGTGGTGGTCCTTGGGATGGGGGAGGGAGGGGTGGAGAACTTATCCCCTCACTTTTTTATTGATGGCTGGTGGGCTACTTTTGAACCCTTCACGGGCTACCAGTAGCCTGCGGTCTACCTGTTAGGCAGGCCTGTCCTAGACCAATGGTGGCAAACCCTTGGCACTCCAGATGTTTTGGACCACAACTCCGAGAATTCCAAGCCAGCATTGTCAATGACGAAGGACTGGGGGAGTTGTGGTCCAAAACATCTGTAGTGCCGAAGGTTCGCCACCACTGTCCTAGACTGATGAAAAGGAAACATCAATTTCCTTTCAAGTAAGCCAGCGTAATGGGCATTCCTGACCAAGCCAAATGCAAGGGAAGTGTCAAGAAACCACCGAAAACAGCATTTATTATTGTGGCCTTTGCAGATTGTGGTTCATAGTGAAACTGTTTTGCTCAGTTTGGTAAATCTCCAGCTGTGCAGTGCTTCTTTAATTTGAATCATAACCAGCTCTTCTAAAAGCAAAGCAAAGTGCTATGCTTATATACGGCCCCATACCATTTCAAGTAGTCTCTGGGCAGTTTACAGTTTTAATTACAGTATGCAGGCTACACATTGCCCCCCCCAGCAAGCTGGGTACTCATTTTACTGACCTTGGAGGGATGGAAGGCTGAGTCAACCACGAGCCTCCTACCTGGGATCAAACCCCAGGTCGTGAGCACAGTTTTACCTGCAGTACAGGCATTTAACCACTGCACCATGAGGCTCCTTCTAAACAAGCTTCAAAACGAAGGGTGATTTAAAGGGGTTTTTAACAAATAAATTATCTGTGGTGGGATAGATAAAGGCATCTGTCCACATGATGAAAGAATACATGACCAGCACATGAGATATTCATCTGAAGAAAATGTCTGCTGGAGCCTGAAAAGCCAACAATTGGAGAATCATAATAGGGCAGTGGTTTCATTTGTTTCTATCTTGGCATTCAGAAATTGTATGACCTTTTATTATTTATTTATTTATTTATTTTTATAGACCACCTGACTTTCCAGAGGAACTCAATTATTTCTTTTGGGACCCCACAATTAACATTCTCCAAATGGTCAGAAAGAGTTACCTTTCCAGGTTTTCCCTTTCATTTTCCCCAAAAGTTTTGTCTAGTCTTGACTTGTTGCCATTGCCCCTTGTGCCTCTACATGACTCCATCACTGAGATTATTCATTAAAACCGGGAAGAGAGAGATTAAAGCAGAACTGGGAAATCCCTGGTCCTCCAAATATTGATGAAGTACTATTCTTATTATCTGTCATCACTGGTCAAAGTGGTTAGGGCTGATAAGACTGGGAGTCCACTCAACCTCTTAGATGGCTATATACTCTCCAGCTCTGGGATAAATAAAACTGTGTGTACCACAGCCCCTTATATTGATTGATCAATGAGTGATTCCCAATGAAATAGATTTTGCTATACAAAGCAAAGTATTTCAAAAGAAGTGTTTTATCAGCACATAAAGGTTAAGGCTTTTTGGTATACTGTATATCTTCTACAAATACTTTATTTTTTATGATTGGTTTGTAAAGTTCTTTAGCCATAAATATTTGCTAAAGGAAGAACTTCTATGTTTTGTCTTTGAGTATTACAGCTACTGGGGCAGAAGACTAGTTTCAGTTCATAAACCTGTGCATTTACCCAAGTAGTTAAAAAGAAAAAAAGAAAAGAAAAAGCGCTATTATTTTCACAGTGGTGCTCAATCAAATAGAGGTTTAAATACAATGTTAAAATGTGACATTCTTCATGTATGCATTAGGTTGGATGTTTCACGTTTCTGGTACAGCAATTAGTGCTGAAATGACTATAATTGGGTTCTAAAGTTAACAGCCCATTAAGGGGACTGAAATAAGTCCTCCTTCCTGTATTATTACTCCACTTATTTGGCAGTGGAGTCAATAAGGCACTACACACTGGTTTACATCTTCAAGGTCTTCTTTCCTACTTGAAGGACTAGACATGTAATAGGCTGTCTTTGTAAGATTTCATTTAAGTAGCAATCTCTACGAAGGTCAACAAGAAAATGTTAAAGTACAGAAAAGCCCACAGTGCTGAGATTTTAACTTAAATGCTCAACCTTCTATCTAGAGATAATGACTGGCATAAACTATAAATGGCTAACTATAAAAATTAGGTCTCATTCTGAAATGCATCTGTACTTTGGTACTGAAGTAATTCCAGAAAATGTGAGATTTTAAGGAACTGCAAAACCACTGCCTAATTATCCTTCCTACTTCACATTCATTTTTGCTTTCATTTGTCTGACCTCTTAGTCAGAGTTAGCTCCAGGTATTTAAACACCGAGTACAAAAAAGGTACTCCAGTTACTGCCTATTTAAGCGTCTGCAAAAAGTTACTGATACTTTTGAAGAAAACAGTTATATTTTTGAGGATTCTGTGGTAAAATTATGCAGACAATAGTCTAGGGCATCACGCAAAGGGTATAATCAATAGGTCTTTGAGACTTTTCAGGACACACCACATGAACACAATTGATACAGAACAGCTGTACTTTGAGAAATCAAACCTACTTGCAACAGAAAGTGTTAGAGAAACAAACTTCCTATGTATTTTGTGCTAAGCCTAAGTAGGCAATACGGGGCAGGGTGCCACATTGAATTTCTGTCGACAGAATGCCAGAGTTCTTTGGAACCACGAGCGATGCAACCATACATTCTCATACCCCACTTTGGAAGGGTAGAGAAACCCAATGCCAAGTTAATCCCTCTGATTTCAATAAAAATAAGTTTGCCAAGTTAAGTGGACTTGCCTAGATGTAAGCTTCCCTTGATTCAGTGAAGCTGACTTCCAGTGGTTTTGATATCCAAAGAATGTCTTCATTCAAGGAAACCGAGCTGGTGAAATTAGTGTGACACATCACAAACTGCTTCGGAAAAATCTGAACTTTTTCTAAAGCTTTAGCATTGAATCTTTCAATGGAACTGGTTTCACAGAATTTCAGCCATATTTAACATTGTACTATTAGTGGCAAAACAAGGACCATTTCAGACATGTAATAAAAATAATCCTGGTATGCTATAAAGGCTGAGTTCAAATGATCACAGCAGTGATATAAGCAAGCTTCAGATCTACTTTTCATATCCCCTGTTCTTACATATAAGATTGGGAACAGTGGATTGTTCTAAGCATAGCTGTGTAAAAGTAACCAGGGTCAAATTAGTTTGACAAATAACATTGTTTGCAAGGAAACAATGGCTCCCTGTGTCTTTATGTAACATGGGTAATTACGATTTATTCCTCCTCTTGTGGACAAAGGGACAGCATGTATGTTGAAGGCTCATCACAACTCATTCCAAATGACTTGCAAAATTGTTTAAGTAATCACTAAGATATGGATAAAGATGATTTTAACAAAGGCTTATAATGATGTTATTCCCCTGATAACCATCTCCTTTACAACAATACTCACATTCTGAAACACCTCAGTGTTTAATTTACAAACTGGGGGTTAAGGCATACAATACAACATTTTATGGTGTGCATCAACCAAAACACCATGTACTTGAGTCTTTCATAGTTCCTCTTAATCAATCCTAAGTATATTAGACTGAGATGCTTGGCTTTCATTTGATTTGTTTCCTGATTTCTGCTTAATATTATCTGTCATCTAAGAACAGACACTGTAAGCTCTGCTGGGGATCAGTATAAGTGAGCCAGTTACAGTAACTGACCATGGTCCAATAGATTGGTACTTTTCTTTGTTTCAGAATTTACTGTAGTATGTAAATATCAAGGGGTTAAGTAGGAACAGTACCATTTATAAAATGCATCTATTTACATGCATAGGTCTAATCATGTTATCATATTCAAGCGCTTCTACTGGTTATGCTATGTGCGTGGTATGTGCTTACATCCTAAAAATACAGAATGAATTATTAACTTGTGGATAACCCTCTATGGTAAATCATGTACTTTTTTTTGTAGAAAGGAAGGTAAGAAAGGAATGTGTTAAAAGCACACACAGCTAAAAGGTTTAGGACCAGCTGCTTCTATTGGACAAAACTATTTCAGAAGATGTAATACCCCTGTAGTGTGCTCTCATCAGAAGGAGCAACCTCAATTAAAAAAGAGGGGGATATGGAGGGAGCCTCCCTAAAGAACAGGAGGACAGTGACCAAATTCAATTGTTCCCTGAACTATGCCAGGAGCTGATCCTTCCACCCTGGATGCACCACAGGGTTGTTTCTGACATGAAAAAAGTAAGAATTTCAAAAAAGAAAAAAAAAAGAAAAGGAAAGGAAAAAGAAAAGGAAAAAAAAGGGAGCCTGAGTTCTCATTTGTGCACAATACTCAGCTGACACACAGATGGAAAACAGAACTATCTGTGCAAAAGAGCCGAGTACGCTATCTCCTGCATTCACTTTCATGGAGATTGTCTTGGTCTCCAGGGGTGCACTTCATCATTATTACTGTGCATGTCTCGTATTAACGGGACACTTAATAGGGTCCCCATGCAATGGTGCAAAATATCGTCAGCGGCCTCCTCTGTGAGCTCTTGTGTTTTAGCATACATTGGGGGGAAAATTCCCCTTGCTTATTTTTAAAATTGGACCTTTTCTTGACTTAGTAAAGAAGAAACTGAATGTAACAGAAGTGATAGTCTTCATGGAAAAAAATTCTTTATCACACGTTTATTCTTCGGAGGATACAAGAGATGCCGTGCAGATGAATGAACTTTTAGGATATCTTAAATGATAGATTAAATAAGCATTCATTTGGAAAATCAAAGTCTATGTACTTTTCAGAACATGTGGGACAAGACAACGAATGCTGATGCGACAGAAATGTAAGGACCATCCCAGTATATAATCTGTAAGCCAAATGAAAACACGTTGATGCACTAATAAAGTCAGTTTTCAACTCTAGTTCCAAAACATTTGTTATCTTTATGTAAGAAAATGGCACAATGTTTGTATACTGTCCTGGATATAGGGCAATGGGAAACCAATAAAATGATTCAAGAGTAGTATGTAAATATGGAGCCCCCTGTACGTGCTAGCTTCTCCTACTCTACATGGAACTATGCTTCCCTTGCATTATTAATTTAAAATGAAAATGACAAAAATATGTCAATAAGTATCGTATTGACTGACCTGTCTCTGCTTCTTCGGGAGGGAAAGGCAGCGTTGCAGCCGGCTACGGTACAGACGTGCATCTCTTTTAAATGAACGTTCCTATAGTGGAGCTTCACACTGTAGGAACTCTTGAAACTCTTCTTGCACACGTAGCAGATCTTGGGGTCTGGGCTGGAACACAAATCACTCTCAGGGGAGTATTTCTGAGGGCTATTATAGTTGAAGGATGAAGTGAAGCTTTCATGGAGAGCAGCCATGCTTGCGCTGCCTCCATTGTACAGTCCATACTGGCTCATGTAAAACATCTCATATGTAGGATCTGTAAATTCCTCCTTCACCTTGACTTCATCAGGGTGGACGGCATCATTGTGGTTCTCATCTGGTTGGTCATGATTCATCATGGAGTTGTTTCTTTCATGCATCATGTGCTCGTCCCCTTCCATGGACTCCTCACAAAGTTTTGGCTCTGAGGACTCTGACTCATTTTCATAGTCTCTTTCATGGTCTTGGTCTTCTGATGTCATACTATCTGCCCTCCTTAACTCTGTCCGCGAGATGCACCTGTTTCTCCCATTTTTTGAGAAGTCTTTCACAGACAACCCAGGACTCATCTCTTCCTGAGAATGGCAGTGATTGTCATGGCCCCCATCATTAGCCACACTTCTGTTATCATTAACCTCCTCCTCTTCGTCATCAAACTCATCAGCTGTATCAATGACTTCCTTCTCTATTTTCACAGGCATGCTTGATTTTCTTGGTTTCTTCTTAGGGGCAAGGTCAGCATTTGCTTCTTGGGCAGGCATCATGACTGCGGGCAACGTCGACTCTGAAGGAGGAAGAGGAGGCTGCTCTATTGCACCAGTTGGGGGCATCAAGGGACTAGTAGGTAATGACGTTGGAGGACTCACCATCTCACCGGATGTCAGTAAACTTCTGTAAAAAGGAGGAACAGGCTGTACAGTCTTTAAAGCTGGGAAAACAAGTTGGCTCGGCAGAGGATTTTGTAGCACGGGATCTAATGGAGGAGTGGTAAAACCCATTGGAGGTCGCCCAGGACTTGTTAACGTTAGGTTGGATTTTGTACTTGCTATAACAGGGGTTGCGGCACCTGATGTGGCACGGATCAGATCCTTGTCCCGATTGTTCCTCAGCATGGGCATATGAAGCCGGGGGTTGGGGTTAGCGCTGTGACGGTTGCGACTTCTAAGTGAGCTGAAGACCATGTTACAACCTTCAATAGTGCATCTATGTTTGATCTTCAGGTGGACCGCATTGTAGTGGATTTTTAGGGTCCCCTTGTCATAGAAGGTTTTGCCACACGCATTGCAAAAGACTCTCCCTTTCCGTGACGCAGATCCCATCCTCCTCATTCTGTGAATTCGGAAGGAACTTTTGGTATGTTCGGGCTTGGAGAGATCATTGACAGGGGTAGAGGTCTGAACTGGGGACACAGAGGCTGGCTCGCTTTTGGGCTCTACATTGGTGATACTGGTCAAGGCATTTCGGCTGGATGCCTGTTCGTTCTTGAAGGGTGCTGGGGAAACCTCGGATTCACTGCTTTCGTTATATTCATTCTGAGTCGAAAGGCTTGGTTCACGCAGCCTCAATGCTGGCTGTTCCAGCAGAAGACCATTGGGGGGCAAGCCTAGCAGAGGAGCAGAAACTGGATTTATGTACTGAAATGGAAGAAGGAATGCTAGGCTGTTGGGGATGTTTTCAAAATGGTGAATGCTGGAAGGGTTGCTATTCTCCAGGTGAGCAAGGAGACTGGGGCTCCTGGTTCGATTATTGCTTTCAATAAAAGTCCTTATATCTGAGTCTGTCTTTGAAGATGGCACAGCCACTGCCTGCCCCTCTTTCTCTTGAATTGCCATCAGCTCCACAATGGATTTGGTTTCTCCGAACCTCAGAAACTGCTGAAGGGTAATGATCTCTTCTTCCCTGGACATGATGGCCCAGCGGTCCAGCACTTTGCCTGCAGCATCCTAGAGGCCATATCAAAGAAACAACAAAGACAAACACAAAAGAAGAGAACCTTATTGATTCTGCATAATTATGGACTTCGATTGAAAGTGCTGCACTGACTGCTCATCAAAAGCTCAGCTCAGAATATTACATGCAAACACTGTGCTGATAGAAGTCGACACACAAAGCAAACTACACCATGCAAATGCTGTAATTAGAGTAATAGTTTTTTTTAAAAGAAAAGTAGTTTGATTCTGTCAAAGCAAACAGAAACGGGGGACCACCAGGCCCTTGTGATGTAAAATACCTCCAATAATGCCGTGTCAACAACAAAGATCTATTTACTGTGCAAATACTTAACATTCATTAGAATAAGGGAGGGGGTCTTGCTGTGAGGGGGTCTTGCTGTGCCCTGCCTGACCAGTATAGACATGACATCACCTTAATCCTTGTTTAGAGTGCTACTATAGGAAATATTTAAAGAAGCACATTTAGCATTCCAAAATAAAAATGCAAACTCTATACTTTCTATACCTTTCAGATAATGCATAAAATTACTCCAACTGCAATTTTCTAAAAGGTAAATGAATAGATACCCACTGCAACTGACTGAAATTATAAAGATAACATGAAATGCTGAGAAAAAATATTTCTCTTTTTTTTCTTCCAGTGTAATATTTAAAATTTAATTATTTTACCAACTCAGATAAAACACTTTGGTAAATTCTACTGTTCTGATTCATGAACTTGATGATTTACAAACAACTAAGAGTTACTTCGCAATATAAATTTTATTAGGGAGTTTAAAAAAAACAGTGGTGTGATGCCATTTGAAGCAAATGACAATTGCAATGATTTTAAAAAGTAAGCATTTGATTCTTGCAGATAGCATACATGCGTAAAAATGCTGTCTCTTAACACTGTCTTTTGAAAGCAAGGGACAAGTCCAGGGAGGATACACATCAGTAATCACCAGACTATCAGTTGTTAAATATACATTAAAAAGCATTTCACACTTTCATTTTTGCTAGTAAGTATAATTTTTGCCTCGAGGAAAGATTTAAAAATTCCGCACTGTAATGTCAGGCGATCCTCTGCAGCCTGTATAGATTTTTTAAAACTTGAAATGAAATGTTTCAGATAATAAATACATCATTTCACTGGGAGCTTTTCTGGTTAGGTTATTGGCAGCCATGTTGTCACCTTTCTAAATCACCATCAAACTTTTCCCTAAGCACTAAGCACTGAATGGCTTCGCAACTCCTGCTGAAATCTCTCTCTAGCTTAGGCCTCTCACATCTTAAGGAGGAACAGAGGAAAATCCAAAGGCCATTACTGTCTATAAAATACACAAAAAAGTCAGCAAACATGTTTCATTAGAGGAAGGTTGGAGAGCATACTGTAAATACAAAAACTCTCCCCCCCCCCCCCAGTTACAAGGGGGGTAATCATTGCACAGAATGGCACAAAAGATAGGGGGACTTGCTTAGAGGACAATAGCATTGCTCTTTTGCTAGAGGATGGATCTATTAGTGGTTGAATGCTTAAGCGAGGATACAGTGGTCCCCCACCCTTTCGCGGCCCCCTGGGGTAAGGAGGGAAAGGCCTGTTTCAAGCCTCCCATACTTACCCCAGGCCTGGGGCTGCCCTAAACAGGACTGCGAGGGCCTTCCCAGGCCTTCTGTAGGCCCCCAAAGGGCCTCCCTGCAAACTGGAAGTCACTTCTGGGTCACCAAAAATAATTTCTCAGGCCTCCAAGCACCCAGTTAGCCCCCCCTCCCCAGGCCTGACCCAACCTGCATCTGCATATCGTGGATTTCCCATTATCACGGGTTAGGTCAGTCCCTAACCCCCACGATAGGTGGGGGGGGTCACTGTACTTTACTTAAGGGTCACTTGTAAGCTTCACAGAGGCATCTAGTGCATCGGGAGTTGAAGAGAATACAAGAAGAGAAGGTATCTTGCTCTAACATCAGCAATGTTTTGTTACGCTTCTAATTCAGTTATGTTCTTATATTGAGGACAAATTTAAAATCTTACTCATTTCACAGGCATGAAGAAATTTCAAAACCTCATAGTGAAATGGATTATTCTGTGAGATAGTTTTGAGATAATTTACTTGAAGGTCAACTACTCTGCTATCAATTTATTCTGAGGAACTATATTCAAAGATATGTCATTTTGGTAGGTATCCTTTGATTTATATTCTTCCGTTACACCGGGGGTGGGGGGTGTTTCCCAACTCAATGACCTCATAGGTGCCTTCCATTTCATTATTCTATGGCTCTATGATTTCAGGATTCATTCTGAAAAAACTTTCCCTGAGTAAAGAATGTTGAGGAGGAATGGAAAATCCATGTTCTATGTAACATAGTTCATGTGTATGCCCCAGAGTTATTTCATGGTGGGAAAACATTTGCCTGCTATCAGTCCTTGGACATCCTTGGAACACTACAAATCTAATTAAGACGATTGCTGTTACAAACATCTCATCAGATATTTCCACATTGGGGAATTAAGCAGGTGAGAAAACAAGAGATTAGACAGCCAGAATGCGACTGGTGTGCACATACGATTTACGTACATTTTTGTGCATACTTGCAAGTAATTGATGAGGTTCTGGGATGTATCTCAGTCATGTGATTGGTCATGTGTGTCAGTACCTCAGTTAGCAGTGGCAAGTTATGAAAACACAAACAGGATTCCAGCCATTAAATGTTTAATATGCTGGCCGTTCTATATGGCAGATGTTCACTTACTATGAAACAAATGTGATATGTCTCAGTTAGTGTCCAGAGTGGTCATGTTCCCAGATGGGCAGGACAGAAATGAAGCAAACAAACAAATTTGCAGACTTCATGCAAGGCTGCAGAGGTTTGGTGGCGTGGTAAAGAAGAGGAGACATTATGAAATCTTAAAGGTAATTTTGTTGTTCATGAAATTTAAACAAAACACTCATAAAATTATTAGTCAGTCATTACTTTCCATTTTCCTTCATGTATAAATACTTGATAATTCAGGGGTAGAACTGAAGTAGAGAATACTGTAACTACACTTGAGCCACATCACTCAAAACCACATTTTTTCCAAAAATAACTTGGTGTACTTCCAGGTGTGTTGGCCCAAGCAATCTGGCTGAAGACTTCTGGACATATTCTGAATTTGTACCATTTAGAACCTCTAGTGGTCATCTGCCCAAGAACCCTCAAATCCTGAAGTCTGTCCCATTCATGTATGTGTCAAGAGCACCATCAAAGAACTGGATCCAATCTGACATACAGTGGACCCTCGTATAACAAACAGTTTGTATAACATAAAATCTGTACAACATAAAAATTCCAGAGATAGGGGAAATTCGCTTAACAGCATTGTCTAGGGGGTGAATCCGTACAACATAAAAATGGTTGCAATTAGGGATTACTCTGTTTTCAATGCATTCCTATGGGAAATTTGTATAAAGGAAAATTTGCTTAACAGATTGTCATTTGGAACAAATTAATTCCTTTATACAAGGTACCACTGTATTAACACAGAGGCCTATCTAAATTCTTCCATACAGAAGGCAAGTGGGAAGACGATTGTGCCACCTTACCTTAATTCCAAAATTCCACATAAGATGCAGTCTGGCCAGAACACCAATGGTTTGAATACAAGAGAAAAGACTATAGGAAGACCTGTAGGAGCAACAAGCACTGGGAACTCTGCTATATGCACATAGACCCTATTCTCATACTACACATGGAGGATGTTAGTTTTGGGCCAGACAGAATGATCTTACTGCTCATTCTCTGCCTGCTCTAATATTGGAGAGATGGTGAGAAGAGGGCACTATATTGAAGATACATGACCATTCGGCTGGAGTGGCAAGACTGAGGCAGAATCTCTTCTTGGTTCATTACTGCAGGGAGCTGAGTCTTGGGAAGGAAATACATGTATGTTTCCAGTACAAGATTGGCTGAACATTAATCAGGTCTTTTGGATTAGCAGTGCACAAGGATCTTCTGTCTACATCTTTCTCCCTCCTAAATGGATTGTCTGAGCAGACTGGGCAATCCTTTGCGATCTGCTGCAGGTCTGCCGCTAGATCCAGTAGTACTCATCTCAGTCACCCCTACACACACAAACACATGTGTACAGGATTGCAACCTTATTTATGCCAATCCTAAACACTCATAGATAGAGGAATTATGATACTGCAACTCGTAGCCCTATCTCTCATTAGTCATGCTGCATGTTTAGAGTATGGTTTGTGTCCAATTTGGCAACATATTCAGAGTTTACTCATTTGTGTCAAAGTGATCATTGTAGTTGATCCTTCGGTGAAAATTTACTCACCATTTGGGCTGGGAAAATAATGAGATCTGATCAGGTTCATGCTCTCTCCATTTCAAAGTAATGTACAGTATTTTTCCATGTATAAGACTATATTTTGTCTAAAATTGTTAGGCTGATTACTGAGAGTCGTCTTATGCATGGAAGTAAGCTGAAGACAGAATTGTGCAGTTGTGAAGCTGTAATTTTGGGTTGGAAAAGTGGGGGTCATCTTATATGTGGAGGTGTCGTATAGACAGGAATATACAGTGGACCCTCTTATAACAAACAGTTTGTATAACATAAAATCTGTACAACATAAAAAATTCCGGAAAATGGGGGAAATTTGCTTAACAGAATTGTCTATGGGGCAAATCCATACAACATAAAAATGGTCGCGATTAGGGATTACTCTGTTTTCAATGCATTCCTATGGGAAATGTGTATATAGGAAAGATTGCTTACCATAATTTCATTTGGAACAAATTAATTCCTTTATACAAAGTACCACTGTACAGATATTTTTCCAAATCAAATACAGTGGTACCTTGTATAAAGGAATTAATTCATTCCAAATGAAATTATGTTAAGCAAATTTTCCTTTATATAAATTTCCCATAGGAATGCATTGGAAATGGAGTAAGCCCATTTTTATGTTGTATGGATTCGCCCCATAGGTGATGCAATCATGACATTATCAGGGTAAAGGAGTGTCCAGCGCACTAAATTCTGCAAATCTTGAGTGACTGCGTCCATAACCAGAAAGAAGCTCTAAGATTATTACTGTTATTTGTATTATTCATATCTGTTGCCATCAAATGTGAAAATAATTCTGATCTTTATTCTAAAATTTTTAAACAGACAGTGGCATGTATTGTAGGTATTGTTCATTAGTTATATTCCTCACCCCCACTTGCTATTCAGTAACAGAAAGCTACGCCAGGATAGATATATTTCAAATAATACTGTAAGTATATGCTGTAATCAACGTTCAATATTCAAATAACACTTGCTAAATGAAAATTTCTAATGTGTTATACTCAGAACTAGATAAGGGAGAATATGAATATTTTAAGATTAAAAGTTATAAGAAACAAAGACAAACATCCCTTTGGAGTCTGGTATAAACTAGCTTCCGATTCCTTGGTGTATTGTAGTACTTGACTTGAGGTTCACATAATTTCTGACATGCAACTGGCTTCTGGTTTCTCTCGTGATCTTCTCCCAATGCCATTAAATTTTATCAACATTTACATTTTTTTCATTACAAAAGGTTCCAATTTGTATTGTTTCTATCAAATCATTAATGGATAGAATTCTCCTGGGACCACCCAGGCAAAGAAGTCAGGGAAGGTCCATGCCAGACAACTCTGTATGACTAGCATCTGTAGCAGTGACCGCAGGAGGAGAGGAAGGGGGGGGAATTAAAGTGCTTGTTTCCAGGGCCTTCTTAGACTGATTTCCACACAAAGAACAGCTCCCTTCTGATTTAAGCAATAGGAAATTCTCCAAGCCATATACGATTGACTTCCAATGACATGGGACTTTACAACCTGACATTATTCTTTCCTTTCCTTTACACCCACCCACACCCCCCTCAGCATCTCTCTCTCCCAATCTAACTGTACGAATAAATGTTTCTAGGTCCACAAACATAGCTCACTTATTACTGGGTCAGCAAACAGTGTCAGAGTTAATCATCTTGCACTTATCTTCTGATTTTTGCTGACCTACAGGTTAGGACAAGATACACCAGGATGTGGTTGGATGCATCTTGTTCTGACATATATGTCATCTAAGGAGATGTGATAAACTCAAGATGATTATTACGGAGGATACTAGTAGGTGTTGAAAAGGTGACCTCTTACTTGAACAGTCAATGTAATTTTCAGAAGTTTAATTGAGGAAAGGAGTGCCCTGTGGACAAATACAAGAAACAGAGAGATATGATTTCCTGAGGGCCTTGCTTCATAAACCTAGGTTTTGATACAACACAAAAGCTTTTACAACGTGTTCAAGAGTCCCAGAATATTTCTCAGCAACACACAAAAACTCACAACTTTAGATCTGATTTCTTTTCACACTAAAGATTTGAACATATTCCATAATTTACAATTAGCCAGCTACTAATTACTACCTATCTGCAAGTATTTGGAAGCCTGCTCTTATCTCCCTAATTTACTTCTTGGCATAGCTAGTTGAAACTAAATGTATGCATCTATGCATCCATATCTTGCATTCAATGACAGATAATTATACAGCAGATGAAATTAATAAGAAAAAGGTTAAAACAAAAAAAAATCCTCAGTTAAAAACTGTAATTCCAGGAAGTGCTTGGGTGATTTTTTAAAATCAGTATTGTGATCGTTTCTGAGAAGTACTTTAGCTTATTCCAGGAGCGTTTATTTAATTAACCAAGTTTGTATTTAACCATTTGTTACACAGCAATCAGGTTAACAGTCATGCGGAAGTGATACAATGGATAGTACACATTTTTCAAGATTTCTACTGGATTCCTGTACACACTTACCTGGGAGCAAGCACCACACAACGTTTTTGAGTTTTTGTCTCTGTGGACTCACACAGGACCGCCTCCTTTCATACGAACCTACCCGGCAACTAAGATCGAACCAGAGGGCCCTTTTGAAAGAGCCATCTCTCAAGGAAGTGAGAGGGGTGGCTTGTAGACATAGGGCCTTCTCGGCAGCTGCCCCTAAGCTATGGAATGCCCTCCCAAGTGAGATCTGCCTGGCGCCAACATTGATGACATTTCGGTGCCAAGTAAAAACTTTCCTGTTCCAGAAGTTTTTTAATTGATACAATATAGACTGTGGCTCCTCTGATGACAATTTTAGTGTAATGATTTTAGTGTAAGGTTTTTATTATTTTTTTGATTATTTATTAATAGTCTATTTTTAACTGTTTTAATTTTTTTGATCGTAAGCCACCCAGAGACATTTGGGTAGTGGATGGCATATAAGTTGAATAAATAAATAAATAAATAAATAAATAAATAAATCTCTATCCTAATGTGTTTGTGCAACGGCTTTCTCTACTCATTTTAAAGCATATCATTTTGAGGATAGCAGATATTTTGTTACTTTTTTTTTTAACCACAGGGTACCATTTTATATAACCCTCCACAATACCTTGTAATTATTAAATTTTAAAGCATTATTCTATATTTAGCTTTTGCATGCCATACCTTTTCAAGATTAAATTTATTGGCGATGGTAACTTGAGAAATATGGGTATATCTGCAGTAAATTGCCAGTGATTTCAAGGGTTGGAGCTGCTGTATATTCAATATTGTGTAAGCAAAGATATTGACACTGAGAATGGAAATATTTTCCAGCCTTCTTTCAAGATGCCAAGGACTGACCCTGAGACTGACTGGCAGCCAGTGGAGCTGCTTTAATAGGGGTGTAATGTGATCTCTGTACCCCATCCCAGTCAGCAGCCTGGCTGCTGCATTTTGGACCTGTTGAAGTTTCCTGAGACTTTTCATCGGTAGCCCCACATAGAGTGCATTACAGTAGTCTAGCCGGGACGTCACTAGGGCATGTGTCACCGTGGCCAGAGCTGGTTTCTCAAGAAAGGGGCATAACTTGCATACTAGCCTTAATTGTGCAAATACGCTCCTGGCCACAGCCATGACCTGGGAGGAGACGCCCTTCTCTCCATCCTGCCACTTTCACAGGTACATCTCGTGGGAACCCATGAAAGGCCCTTCTCGACTGCTGTGCCCAGACTCTGGAACTCCCTCCCACTAGAGGCCAGGGCTGCCCCATCTCTGTTGTCCTTCCAGAAACAGGCAAAAACCTTTCTCTTCAGGCAAGCTTTCCCTGAATGATGGACTACCATGTGTAATTTATATGAATCTATGGGTTCACATAGACTTTGTATTTATGACTACTTATAATCATGATGCTTTAATGTTATGTTGTCTATCAATGCCGTAAGATGTCCCTCAATTCCTTGTTCTCAAATACTTGAACATGCCTTAATTGTACTGGACAGTATATTATCCCTCATTACTGTAAGCTGCCTTGGGTCCTTTTCCAAGGAGAAAGGTGGGGTAAAAAAAACTCTAAAATAAAATAATTAATAAATAAATACTGTTGTATATGAATCAATGCAGAAAATTTCAGTGTCAGCATCATGATGCATGTCAGTTGCATAACATGTATGTTGCAGATACTAGACCACAGGTCACAGTGGTTGCTGCCATACCATTTCCATACTGTTAAATAGAATAGACAATAACTTGGATGAAAAAAGGGCCCTGCCATCTCTCCTTTGCACTTTGCCTTATGACTCAATGTCTTCCTTCCATCTTCCCATCAAAACCTTAGCCGCTGTTCAAACATGCGAGAAAGATTGTCATACAGTAGGTGGTGAAACTGAAGTACAGCCATTGATCTGCCCACAAGGAAGGCCACAGAACAGGAAAAAATAAATGAGGGACATAGGAGAAAACAAAAATTAGTAAGAATATTGCATTTAACCTAATGCATGATACCCAAAGTTATTTAACTGTAAAATATTTTGAGGATTTTGATTTTACATTTATATCCTAAAATAGCACCTTTGGTTTTAAATCTCATTCTTAGAATAGCATCTTAGAGCAGCAGAGACTCTGTCCAACAAACTACTTAAACATTGGACCTGTACTGCTATCAAAAATGCACTATCTACCTGATCTCCAATTAATACCATTACATTTAGATATGGTTTTTCTCCAGAGGTCTCCTGCAATTCTCATTCTGATACGAATCTTCTGAATTCCATAAGCTCCAGTCTACCTTAAATCTCCATAATAATTACTCTCTTTACAGCATGCTGAATGCCTGGCCCTAAAGGACCGCAGTATAATGAGGGGAAGCATTTGCAACAAATTATATGAAAATGCACAAAGTAAAATGAATGTGTCTCTCTTGATTAAATGAAGTTCAGGCGCAGAGAGGAAAGTTGGAAAAGACATGACAACAAAGAGAATAAGTTGGGCACCGCGTGTCTGCATGAATTTTAAGAGTCAGGTTTCACTTTAGACTACAACCCAACGAGAGCCAACTAGCAGCATGGTAACCAACTGGGAAACACAGAAATGTGCTTCCTTAATTGCTATTGAAGGACTAGGCCAATTATGCAGAAAAGGCACTAATCACAGTAGCAGCAGATTCCTATGTGAAAACTGCCTTTGCTCGAATTAGAGCAGTTCTTACTACAATGGATGGTACCTGTACAATGTCTCCCGTTTCTTGGATCAAGCAGATGATGAATGAATATGAGGACAAACATGGAGTCACAAAAGGCAGCAACTGAACAATATACTTGTGAATAACAGGCAATATCCTAAGTATTATTATATAATTTTCAGGGAATTTCACTCTGCTGGCCATAATGTGTTGGCAGCTATGGCATCTGCAGAGAGAAGCACAAACTCACTTGAGGCTGGTACCTTGTAGGCTCAAGAAAGAAAGGGTTGGTAGAACTGGAATGGCTGCATGAAAAAGCAATGCTTCATTTAACCCTCTATATGTGGAGGGCCCATAAAATATGTCTGATGTTGGCCATGGTCTTTGTAGGCAACACACTGCCTTCCACTGAGCCACGCTAAGGTCCACCCTGCATTCAAAACAAAGACAGAGCCACTGAGAATAACAGAGTGAGTCCAGCGTCTCTCTGTTTCTAGGACAGAAAAAGGTAATGCCTACAGAAGGTCTAAAGGCAAATTCAAATTAATAACTTCAGTCATTTTACAGAAAGGGGGGAAAAGGCAATATGTGGCCTACAGACTCCGCATGCCCCCAGGGTGCTAAATGTGACCTCAAAACTCTTGGGCAGAAGGGATTGGTCCTTTGAGTTCCAGGGATGAAGGCTGTGCCCTCTGGACCTCTGGAATTTGTCCACTTCTGCTTTACAGTGAACAACTCCATGGGCGTAGAACACGCAGTTTAAGGTCAGGAATCACATGGTTAGTCACATGATTGACTGATGTGTACTGATTAGAGATGGGCACGACTCAAAAAATGGTGTTTCGTTTGTCGTTTGGTCGTTTAGGGGCCCGTTTCGGTTCGTTTTTGTTTTTCGGTGGGTTTTTGCAAATTTTTTGTTTTCGTTTTTGTTACGTAACAAAACGAAAACGAAAATGAAAAATTGCTGTTTTGTTAGCATTCTTTTCAGTTCAATGCATTTGCTGCAACAAAACCGAAAAACACAGCAAAATTGGTCGTTTTCGTTTTGTTTTGAAAAAAAATTCGTTTCCTTTTCGTTGTGTAACGAAATAAAAAAATGAAAACGAAAATGAAAATTGCTTGTTTCGTGCCCATCTCTAGTACTGATTGCTGGTCAGCTTGACATGGCCAAATCTCGGCCATGAACACTGCTATTTTAGGGTGACTTCAAAAGTCCCCACATAGTGGAACAATTAATAAAGAACTTGTATGTATCCCACTTTCCCGGATTAGCATACAATGAGATAGCCAGCATGACTTAAAAACAAAAGCCAAGCCCTCAGTTTTCTAGAAATAAGAGAGTAAAACGCAAACAGCTTCTCACTCAGCTGGATAAGAGAAGGAAAACCCCTGCCAACAGTAGCAAATAAGTGAGCACGGATGGAGGTGGAGGTCCTTGTGAGGCCTTGTTTTAAAGTGTGTGTGTGTGTGTGTGTGTGTGTGTGTGTGTGTGTGTGTGTGTGTGTGTGTGTGTGTGATATTCACTATTTAACTGTTGATAAGACATTTGCTTTGCAATGGAATAGTCTTGATTAGGAACCTGCTACGACTGCATTGTTCATAAGAATAGGTTGGTGCTTTTCTCTCCCCATGCCCTTTTAACAGCAGTATATACTGCATTTTTTAAAAAAATTGTGCAATATACAATTTGTTTTTGAACTCTAATTGGTCCTGCTCCATTTAATAACAGCCCAAGCTACCCCGTTCAAAACAAGACTTTCTACCAATGTTAATGCTATTTTCCCAATAATAGTGGTATTGCTTCTCTCCAGTTTTTTTGATTTCTGTTCCATTCCCATTTATAAAAGCTAAAAATATATATTTAAAATACCTTTATATAGGTAAAAGAAGGACACATTGCCTTGTATTCATCCATTTTTTGCATGTTGTAAGAACCAAAGCTGACTTTATAAGCCCATAGGCCAGGAATGAGCAACCTCTTAACGGGTGGGCCACACTGCCCATAAATGGAACCTGGAAGGCTGCATCAACAACCGTACCCCATTTTTAAATGGGGTACCAAAATTTTTCCTTTAAAATTTGGGAGGTAGGTGATGTCCAGCCCTGCACATATAAAGCCTCAAATATGATAATTTCCCTGCATGCTTCCGGCTAGCACAAGGCTACTGAGCTGCCATCATCATCATCATCATCATCATCATAATCATCATCATCATCATCATCATCATCATCATCATCATCATCATCATCATCAAACAACAAGAACACAGACCCATATTGCCCACCCCCTAACCATCTTAGTTTGTGATAACCCAGTGACCCCTTAACAAGATACTATGGCCATTCCCAGAACAACTTGAAGTTTTGGTAATTAATTACTGACATTTGTGCAGGGCCCATAAAATATGTCTGATGTTGAGCATGGTCTGTGCAGGCAACACAAATGTCGTTACTAAGCTGGGAAGATCCACCAGAGGACTGTCATCGACACATCCCAGCAGAATACTCAGGAAGAAGTGGCATATGGTTCTCCAAAATATTGTTTAGGACAATCTCTGACTCCACTAATCTCGAACAATTGCAATAAATTATTTCTTTATTAACTGAAATTGATGGGAAATTGGTCCTCTGCTGAGGGGTAAAAGATGCAGTAACAAGCCCTTAGGTTGTTTGGACACCTGTAAATGCCACACTGGATACAACTTCCTGGGACTAGCACCCAGGAGCATGCTTGGGTCATGAACAATTGTTTGTGTAGGACATTTCAATGATGCTCCATTCCAGGCAACTGACAAGAAAGAGGCATGAGAACAATGTAAACACAAAATACATAATAAAACCATCAAAAGAAACGTAACATAAAACCCAACAAAATAAAACACATGGAGTCACAGAAGTAAAACGGAACTTGAATATCAAAATATCCCACGTACATGAACTTATATAGAAATGTATTCACTGTGTTCTGATGACCAGGATGCTGTGAGAAAGACCTTTTCTGGGAAGACTGTTCAGCAAAAGGTCCTCTCCCTGGAAGTTATCCTGCTTCATCAAATGTGACATGTGCAGCCATTAAATGGGATTATCAAGAAAATCTGAAGCTTCACTTTGGTAGATGCAAGAAAGGTAAAGTTGATTGCCAAACTATCCATGACACTAAAAGTTAAAGACAGCCCTCTGAGTTGAGCAAGCCACCAAAGTTGGTGAAGAATGGGCATGCTCTAATTTTGGAGAGGCACAACAATTTTGAGTCTAGACAGACAAGGGGCTTAGCGTAAGGAAATGTCATCAAGTGGAGTTGTGTTCACACACTCAAGCAAGGGACTAAAACATTCATCATCTTCATCTTCATCTTCATCATCATCATCATCATCATCATCATCATCATCATCATCATCATCTTCATCTACTCCTCCTCCTGGCTAGATTCAGCCAAAACAGTACAGTTGACGAAAGGTTCCTCATTACTAAAGATGGCTTTTAAACCTCCCCAATTAACAAGGAAAGGACACTGTTGATGTTCTCAAATGGGTAGGTTACTTACCTGTAACAGCAGCTCTTTGAGTGGTCCTCTGTAAAGTCACACTAATGGTTGATCCGCTCATGTGCGGAGCCTCGCTGGAATATTCAAGAGCTTCTGTATGAGATAATTGATACATTAATATAGGCTCCCAACACACACACACACACACACACACACACACACACACATCTGCCTTAGCACCATATGTCTCCCCTCAGTTCCAGTCAACCGCTGCTGCAAGTGAAGTCGTGACAGAGAGGGGGGGATAGGTGGGAAGTATGACTTCATAGAAGACCACTCAAAGAACTACTGTTACACATATGTAACTTGTCCTTCTTCTTCATGGCCTCTGTGAATCACACTGATGAGGTGACTGGCAAGCTCACTTGCATGACAGATGGGTGTCACAGCAACACAGAGATCACTGCTCTACCAAAGGAAGCATCCACCTTCTACTGCATGTCAAGGTGATAATGTTTTATAAAAGTGGCATGCTGAAACCAGGTGGCTGCCTTGCATATGTCTGGCAAGGCGAATGCCCTGTAGAGGTTGCCAAGGTTCAAGTAGAATGTGCCCAGATGGGTGTTGGTACCGGAGCACAGGACACTTGGTAGGCCAAAGGAGTAGTAGTTTTCACCATTGGGCTATTTGTTAGGCAGAAACTTGAATGCCCTTAGAGGGAGCTTGGTAGCTTATAAAGAGACAGGAAGATTCCCTGAATGACTGGATGCAGAACACATAAGATGCAAGGGTCCATCTGACATCCAGGGTGTCCATGGTGGATGAGGTGGTGGTGAAAAAGGATGGTGGGAACAATTAGTTGCTATGTGAAACTGTGAGACAACATTAGGAAGGAGACCTCCGTGAAGAGCTTGGCCTTGTCTAGGTAGAAGTATGAATAATCATGGGGGAATGCAGGAAGTTCACTACCATGTCTAGCCAATGTCATGGCTACGAGGAAGACTGTTTTCAGGGTTAGAAGCCTGAGGTCAGCCATAGTCAAAGGGTGATTTGGTAAGCTGACAAAGCACCAGGTGTAAAGACCACTGTGGATGAGGTCACTGGATGTCAGAGTATGTATGAGCAAGGCCCTTCACGAAACATTTAAGAGTCGGGTGGTGGAAGAAGGTATCCGTCAGAGAGCCCAAAAGCTTATCGGCCACAATGGTTGACAGGTAGACCCTCAAAGAAGACAGTGAGAGCCCTGCTGTCTTCAAATGGTGGAGAAAATGGAGTACTGTCCAGAGTGAGGGATTAGTCTTGGACTTGCCAAGGGAGACTGTGACATTTTAAAAATGATTCCATTTACGAAGATAAGTCTTTCTGGTGGAAGGCTTTCTGGAGTGTTGAAGGATATTCACGAGGGCTGGTGAATCCTCCATGCCACAAGATGAAGGAAAGAGAGATTGGGATGGAGGATCTGAGTAGAGATAGGCATTTTGTTTTGGAAGGGGGACTGGTTCCGAAATGAAACATGTCAGCACAACTGGTGCTCGGAATGCAGTCCCACCCTCCGGAACAAAATCAACCACTGTCTTACCTTGCTTTACCTTGTGCTGGGTGAACATCTAACCAGGAAGCAACCTCCGATGCATCATCTTTCCCTCTCCCTGGCACTGGCCAATCAGATAGGGAGTCGGGATGATGCGTGTCCTTGCACAGCTCCTGACTGGCCAGCATCAGGGAGAGGGAAAGATGACTCATCAGAGGCTGCTTCCTGGTTGGATTTTTGCCCATCATGACGTAAAGCAAGGTAAGACAGTGGTGGATTTTGTTCTGGAAGGTGGGACTGTGTTCTGAGTGCCAGCTGTGCTGGAGTGTTTTGTTTTGGAACCAGTCCCTGTCCGAAACAAAACGCCCATCTCTAGATGTGAGTGTTCTTGGTTAGAAGTTGTGGGATGTGGGGGAGGGGGAAACCCTCTAAAGACGTCTGATGAAAGGCCACGAACCAGTTGCTGGGGCACCATGGAACTATGAGAATGGTGTTAGATTTGTCCTGCTGGAGGTGGACAGTCACACACTGGAGGAGGGGAAATGGCAGGATCAGATATAAGACAGCCTTGAGCCACTCAAGGATGAAGGAGTCACCAAGGAAAGGGCTTTGGTTTTTGACACAAGGCGGTCTATTCTTGGAAGTTCCCAGTGAGTGCAGAGGTGGTGGAAGACTGCTGGACTGAGTTCTCAATCATGAGTTTGGGGGCGTTTTCAACTGAGGAAATTTGCTAAGTTATTGGATTCACCGGTTACATGGGTGGCTGTAAGGAATATATGGTGAGATAGGCACCACTCTCAGAAGCCAACAGTGAGGTAGAGGCTTGGATGTGTGTGTAATTTCCTGCTTCTTTAGATAGTAAATGGTGGTGGTATTGTTGGTGGCTATTTGGACCACTTTCTCCCTCAATCGCTACTGGAATGCTTTTCATGCTTTGGCTACAGGAAGAAGCCCTAGCTCTTTTATATGGAAGTGTTGATCTGTGTTGAATCAGGTGCCGTTGACCAAGTCTTGCAATAGGCCCCCAAAGCACTGAGGCTTGCATTGGTGGGAACTTGCAGAAGAAGAAGGTTGGATGGTGTACTACACCAGGTAAGTTGGGTAGCCAACTTGGGAACTACTGTAAGGCAGGTGGAGGGAGGACGGAGTAGAGGGATTTTTAGGGGCACTTGAGAGATATCATTGTACCCAGAACTCGTTGTACATGCACTTTGGGGCAGAGGAGGATCTGGGAGATGCATCTGTCGGTTATGGGTAAAAGTTTTAGAATAAAGAGGGTTATTCTTGACATCCTTTTTTCTCTCTCTCTTTCAACAAAACTGGAAAGGACTCACAGAAAGCTCAGAAGGCAAAGCTCACAACGCTGTGGTAACAAAGGAACTGAAGGGAGACCCATGGCACTAAAGCAGATAGAGTGGTGGAGGGAAGGGCTATATTAATGTATCCATTGTCCCATGCAGAAGCTCTCGAATACTCCAGCAAGGCTCTGTGCAGGTGCAGAACACTCATTAGTGTGATTCACAGAAGCCACAAAGAAGAACTTATTGGCATTTCAGGAATTGGACTGGAAAGGGAACTACAGTGGCACCCCGTCTTAAGAGCAGCTCGACTTAAGAGCAATTTGACTTAAGAGCGGAAAACTGTTGTTGTTTTAACTTCATTTTTTGATTTTTTAACTTATTTTTTCATTTTTTTTTTAGATAGGTGCCCGACTTAAAAGTAGATCGACTTAACAGCATGCATTTGGAACGGATTAAATTCGTAAATTGAAGTACCACTGTACTTCCTATGTGCTAGAGCCTTGATGATTGTTGCTGATATTTTTCTAACCACATGCAAGATATGTTTTTGTGTAATACAATTGTGTGTGTGTGTGTGTGTGTGTGTGTGTGTGTGTGTGCGCGCGCGCGCGCGCGCGCCAATGGTTTATATGAATTCTCCAAGCAAAATTCTGGGGGTTCCAGCCCACAAACACACACATTTCAATCCCTTAACAAGGCCTTCTCCTAATCCTTCATTTCCTGCTGTGGTGCTTCATGGGAGGAAGCTGTCCTATTGGTTGTTGTTCTTAATGCTCTATGCAGGGCAACTCCTGAAGAACAACCACACAGGGCTGCACCATTGGCTGTGCAGGGGGCTATACTATAGTGTGTCTCTATGCAAAAAGGCCACATGACTCTATGTGGCTGTAGAAGGAAGTCAACACAGTACAGTGGTACATCCACTTACAAATTTAATCCGTTCCGAGTGCATGCTCTTAAGTCGAGCAGCTACTCTTAAGTCGGAGTACCTATCTAAAAAATTGAAAAACTAAGTTAAAAAACTAAAAAATTGGGGAAAGTATTCGTTAAGTCGAGCAGACCACATCTAAAATTTGTAAGGCAGCAGTTTAAATGCCAAAAGTTTTCCGCTCTTAAGTTGAATTGCTCTTAAGTCGAGCTGCTTTTAAGTTGGGGTACCACTGTACCTTGTTCGCAGAAGGTGGGCTGGTTCATGTGACTCCATTTCCTCCTCAATGGAAGAGGAGTGCACCCCTTTTATTAAAATGTTGAAGTATGCCCCCAATAAGTGTCTGCACAATGTAAGTCTAATTTTCAAAAGTCATTCATTCTGAGATCCATTGCAACGCACTGCCATCCAGTGCCTGTAACTCATTACCATTAGCTCTGCAAAAACACTTCAACAATGTGTTACACTGCTGAGTGTGTGTTGGCTGTTACATTTAAAATATTTTTCCGCCTTGAAAACATTGAAATAATATGAGGGAGAAATGTCCCCTCAAAATGCTGGAAGAACATGTTTCTAGCTCAAAAAAGTTACATGAAAAATCTGACTCCTTTCTGGAATTACAGTGGACATACGGTTTGTATAACATAAAATCTGTACAATTTAAAAAATCCCAGAGACAGTTTGCTTAACAGAATTGCCTATGAGGCGAATCTGTACAACATAAAAATGGCCACAATTAGGGATTACTCTGTTTTCAATGCATTCCTATGGGAAATTTGTATAAAGGAAAATTTGTTTAACACAATTTCATTTGGAACGAATTAACTCCTTTATACAAGGTACCACTGTATACTGGAAAAAGCAAGGGCACTGTTAGCCGTTTGGTTATTTGTAAAAGGAACGTTGCTATGGTCTCTTTATCCCTACCTCCCCAAATCAAATGTTATCATTCACCAATGTCTCTACTTATACTGCAATATTCTGAAGGTTTGGCACAGAGACATTTCAGAGAGCTGTAAATGGCAAGTGGCAACCACCTGGGGAATCAGCCTCAACAGGTTCTTCCAGCCATATTACCCTTTGTTGTTTCTTGGGGCCCATGCCAGTGCCGGTGAAATACACTTCTAGGCGAGTATCTGGTTTCTGGGTGGCAAAAGAATACGTTGACCAATGTCATTCTTTAGTGTGTTTTCCTGAGCTTCACGGCTCTAAGAGGACACATCAGTAAGGTCTTTTTAAAGGTGTGGGGCGGCGGCTTTCTGATTTGATTTGCGTGCACACACTTTGCCAAGAAGTTTAAGATTAGGAATAAATGTATGATGCGGCGGCAGAGGCGACGCAGTGTGTGAAAGAAACGAGAGAGGCCGCGAGAGGAGGGTTTAGTGAAATATTAAAATTCCATGAATCATACATTGAGGTATATCTCTGCACCTATTACAGACCTTGAATTGAGAAAGAAAAATGGGGAGAAAAATATGTGGCGGTGTTCAAGGCAATAACAACAGTGCCTGCATGACTTAATACCCTCTTGTCCCAGCAGTCCTGACTTTGTAGGCAGCCCACTTCTCCACATTAACAGTAGTCATTTGGAGAGCAGCAAACGTGCCATTAGAAGCACTTTTACAAGTGTATATTCATCCACCAATTAGCTTAATGTGGCCGCTTTCTGCATATTTTCTATCCAGGCCCGCACAAATCTTATTAATATTTCCCCCTAGCGCTTTGACAGATTACCTTGTCATTATGCATCCTGGAGCCTTTTAAACAATATGGGTAAACTACTGTTTGCGAGGTTAATGACAATTATCCCCTAATTACTGCATAAGCCACTCAGTCCACTTTATCTCATAGGCAAGGTTCTGCTCTGTGTATCTGCCATTGTGTCACTGTAAATGAATCTTGTATTGCCGTATTTATCTGTCGTTGCCTTGTAAATTAAGCTGACAGAAGAATGAACAAATTACTGGGTATCATCACTTAAATGCCACTTCTGTGCTTGCTGTTTTTAAAGGAGAAATGGCAAGAGTAATGATTGCTATTTTCTTTTCCTGTTAGAGCCTATGTACTAAAATAAATAAATAAATCCTAGCACTCTACCCTAAAATATTGTATTATATTTTGACTTCTGTCCCAAGAAGCTAACAGAATAGCATTTAGTAGGAGGTTCCAGAAGGAAGCAGACAAGAAAAAGCCAAAAATATGTTGTAATAGTAATGCTATTATTAATCTCTGGCAACAACTTCTATGATGTTTTAATGTACTGAACGAGGGCTCACCATGGTTCAGTGCAGGCATTTTCAGTTCCCAATGCCTGGGCTTAGCTCCAAACCCTCTGAAGCAAGACATTAAAGTTGTTCTGGGGATGCCTTCTGGAAAAGAACAACTTCTCAGCTACTTCTTTCCCTCTCTCATTAATGACTGTTCTTCTGCAGCCCCACTGCTATCATGGCCTGCAAAGAGTTGTAGAAGCACCATCGCTGATATTTAAAATGGATTATGATGAAGCAACCCATTGATGCCAAGGGGTCTTGGTCTGTTGGATACTGTGCTGATAGATAAGCCAACATCTTGGGTAGGCATAATCTTCTTCTGCTCAGATCATTGAAGAGTGACCTGAAATACTCGTGTTGAAAGAACTCATAGATGGAGGACAATACTTAACCCAGCTAGCTGCTCAAGACTCTGGGTTGTTTTTCTTCTGTATTCCCATCAAGCACAAAAGGAGTCAGAAGTATATTCTCTTTATCTCTTATACAAGCTAAGCTATGGTTATTTTTATTTTTAATAAGGTAAATAAACCTCATGCTAAATAATGAGGTTTAAATAAAAAACCCAACTAAATCAAACAAATAACGGTCCTGCAACTGGATGCACAGCATGAAACATCTGGATCGGTGTGGTGTGATATATACTATATACTGGGAACCTGATCTAGCTCTTTCTGATTAAAAGAGTGATTAGGCTCAAACTGCTCTAATCACTATAGGATAACTGGAAGAGAGAACTTCCCCCAGGCTTCATCATACCAAGTCAGCAAAAAAGCTGTGAAGTTCTGGTGTGCCTGGAGAAAACCTTCTCATTGCCCCCTTTTATTATTTTCCTATTTGACAACCAGTTGAAAATACTACATTAAGGTCTCTGGCCAATGTGAGGACAGAGTTAGTCTTCCATGCAAATTAAACACTGTTGATATAATGCTTCTGGTTTTCTTAATGGTACAATTTAGGAACAGGATCCTTAGTTGGGATAGGCTTTGGATTGAAGTTAATACAGAGCACAGAACTAAATAAAATAAACACTGAATATTAACAGAGCTGAAGGTGCAATTCCAGGCACACTTACAAATCCTATTAAATGGGATGAGTTTTAAATATCTGAATAAACAATCTTGCAATCGACCTTTCTGCTAATTTGCTTTTCAAGTGGATATTGAACATAATGCTTAAACGAAGCCAAGTCTAGGCCTAAGCAGAAACTCTAGGCACTTACAATGCTCATCTCAAAAAGAGAGAGAGAGAGATGCTCAACATGAGATCTTTGATTTTCAGGATTAGAGACTTGAGCCCTCTCTCTCATATGCTACTGCTCTGATCACAACACTCCAAAACCTCCTTCCCCATTAACAAGATTTACTGGTTATCCACTAAGGAAAGATTTGATTTCTTCTTCTCCTTCTTGAGTCTTTGTCAGTGATTTTATTCTTGCTCCATCATAATCAGACTGGAAAACAGTATCATAGACAGATCATTTCTGGATAGGGAAGTCCTAACTTAAGAGAAGGGAATATTGAGGGATGAGTAGATGGGTGAATTCTAATGTTATCAATTTTGGACAAGAAAACCATGGAATTGTGAAATAGTTCAGTTTATTTTGCAAACCAATCTGTTGTGAGTCAGGAGATGTTGCCCACCTCCAAGCAGTTATAGAAATCCACACCTTGTATCGTGTTCTTGGTGAGTTTTGAAAGAATTCTTTCTTCTGTGTCAGCCAAGTGTAACTTCCATTACATCAGGCCAGATGTTTCTAGCTTGATACCTCTTCCTGAATCCCAGGCCTAAAGAAGTGTTCTGGACATGTCAAAAGCTTGCCTGAATTTTGTTTCTGCTCACAGATAATATTACCACTCCCACCCACGCACCCAAATTTGATATTGAAAATACACATACTGTATTGCCATCGGTTGCCTGGAAGATGTTTCTCAAGAGACTACATATCAATCAATGGTGACATCTAATTCTCTTGTTCCGTTGCCATCAAGACTGTGCGTCGATCACAATTCTACTCTAAGATACCACAGAAGCCTGTATGCCAAAGCAATGAATGAGCCTGTAGGTCATAGTAAGGATTTTGTCTAAAGTTGGGGCAAGATTCTAAGCTTGATGTCTCTGTTGTTCATTGGTTCTACAGGCTTTGTCTCACAGGCAATCTAGCTTCAGCTACAATGACCAGTACGTTTTCAGAGGGACTGCATACTTTTTTCTAACTCTCAGTTTTATATGCCTTAAGAAGAGTTCTAGAGGGCTTCTACATTTGCTTTGTTTGTAGCATATGGTTTTTTTTTTTTGAAACTAAAACCATTACTCAAGCCAGAATTTTGTTTCTACAGCTTTTGGGGGCTTTTTGCAGGTACCTTTTGCCTAGAATTCTGCATTGGGTTCGCTAAAAAAATTACCAACCAGCACGTGCCTGTTACCAACTTGCTGGCAAATTTAAGCTCAGCAGAGTTCAGCAAGACTGCCCTGAAGGAGAAGGGAAACCACTGTCATTTTCAAGTGCCACGCACTAACTACTACACTGACGCCATCTGCTTACGGGTGCAGCACAAGGTAGCTCTCCGAGGGGAGAAGCCATCTAACAAAAGTTCTCAGTGTGAAGTGACTATTAAGAATGTATTGAAACCTGCTATTCTTCATTAAGTAAATGTTCCAGGAGATACAACAGCAGTTGACAGGCTGACAGTCATTCAGATCATAGCCCATCTACTGGGATAGCATATATTTTTGCTAAGGACAACGAGCACTCTCTGTATCAGATATTAAGGGGGTTCTTTTATAAGGACATATTAGTTTGATCACATATAACAGTGATGACGAAGAACCTTTTAGAGACTGACGGCCCCAACTGTGTTTCAAACCTCCCTGAATTTTCACAAAGTGCCAATATGGCAATTTAATCTGAATACAGTGGTACCCTGGGTTACAAATACTTCAGGTGGTACTCTTTGGGAAAGTGAGGATTGAAGAGCAGGCTTTTGAATTTACTTCAGCCACAGTACCATCGCTGTGCCTGTGGGAAATTCAAAAACCTGCTCTTTGATTCTTGCTTTCCCAAAGAGTAGCATCCGATCAGCCTGTCAGCCCTGGGCAGAGAGGCAGGTGGGGTGCTGCACTGTTGGGAAAGCCAGGGGGGAGTGATGGCAGCTTGTTCGATAGTTTGTAGCCCCGATTTACTCTTCAGCCACACCGCTGTGGGCATCCCCAAAACAGCATGGCTGGATATTAATCTGGGGCTACATCAGTCTTAAAATGGCTTCGTGCAGAGAGCTGGCGGGGGGGGGTGCAGTGGTTTGTGGGCTCCTCTGTAGCCACATTTTACTCTCCAGCCACACTGCTTCTAGGATACACAGAGTGGCGTGGCTTGAGAGTAAACTGGAGCTATGGTCGAGCACTTTGCTGCCTCCCCTTTGCCCAGCTCTCTGCATGGAGCACAGTGGCACGCTTCAAGCGGAGGGGAAAGTGTCATGGCTGTGAGTGGGAGATGCTGCATGCCCTCAGAAAGGGTTCTGCATGCCATCTTTGGCACCCATGCCATAGATTCGCCAACCGTGACATATAATCTACAATGTGGAAAAGAGTATTTTTTAAGAAGTGGCCTGAGTCCTAGTGGTAATATACACTGCAAATCATGTACTGTAAATTGTCGCAGTAAGTTATAGATAGAACAGCCAGTGACGAATTGACCACCACAGCTCAGGGGATTTCACATATGTGCCTTGCCCGTTCTGACCCTGCTTAGCTTCCGAAATCAGGCAAGGTTGGATTTGCTTGAAGAAGCGAATGGCAAACCACTTCTGAGCATTCTTTTCCTGAAAAAACCTGAAAAGGGTGCCAATAGGAATCAACTTGAGAGCATACAGCTACTACTTACACCCGATCTTGCCTGATTTTGGATGGGAGACCACCAGGAAATACCAGGTGCTGTAGGCGCCTGGAGTAGGAACTGGCAAACCACTCCAGTATTTCTGCCTAGAAAACTCCATGGACATGGAGTCACAAAGAGTCGGTCACGACTGTAACGACACACCACACACACACACACACACTATTTATAAGAATACTGGGGAGGCTACAATCTTCACCGAGATAATTGTACAATCAAAGACAAAACATTTAAATACAGTACATCCTCACCTAGCTCATAAGGTACGCCAAAGGATCTTGTATCCAGATTTTTTCCTGAAATTTCTCTTTTGGATTTTTATTTACAGTATTTATTTATTTTGGTAAAGGAATTTCTTTTCTAAGAGTTCTGCAAAAGAATGCCTGAAATTCTCTTGGGAGACCATTTTTGGCAAACCTCTGTCTGATTAGCGTACACAGACTTTGAAACACCCATGTCAAGACATGATCCACAATTAAACACACTGAGAACATGGAAATAAAACTCAATTATGTGATATTAGAAAATAAGTTAATAAGTGTAAAATAAGATAGCTCCTTAGAAATTATTCTAAGCAGCATCATTCTGTGAAGTGAAGTTTCTTTCAGAAACGGAAGGTTAGTGTAAGTAATGGAACTGCACATCAGAAACATTTTAGCCTACGTTATAGTGGCATACACTTTTCTTCAGGGTTATACAATATGCCATTTTAAAGAGAAGATGTAACTTCGGAGGTACACAAATAACAATCCAAACTGGGATGCATGCATATAATACAATACCTCTCATCATGGATTCAGGGCAGATGAAAAGAATGAGCTGAAGCAAAATAGGGGGAAACAGTTAAAAGTCCACACTGACAGCAAAATCTGAAAATCTTGCATATTTTAAAGCAAGCAATGTCTGAAGACCCATCATTCTGGTAGATGAATCAAATGTAGTTGTTCACTATTAATGCACACTTAGCACAGAAAATTTAAGGGAAAGGTAATCAGTTGCTATCTTTGTTCCCTACATAAATTAAAACAAAAGACACCAAAATCTACCTTCAAGTAGGTAGATAAAAACACGTTAAAACCTCCAAGAGGTAAATTCCAATAACTTGGACAACATGTTATCCTTTCCAGATGGACATTTCTTTGGACTTGGTGAATTACAGAAAACAAAATCATTGGAAATAACAACTGGGCTTTGTCATGTCAAGTGAAAGATTTGCACCTAAAAAGAATTTCAAACCCAGTTATTAACCAGAGAAGGACACACACACACACAGACACACACATAGATATCTATATAGGTATAGATATTGTAGACATAGAAATAGATATTTCCATATAGCAATGGTGAAAAGACTAATTTGACAATATTATGACAAAATTTGACAATTTGCACAATTAAAGCAAACACGACAATTACTCCTTTTCCTGGAGAAACCTGCTCTGGCCATGGTGATACATGCCCTAGTTACATCCTGGCTGGGCTACTGTAATGAGCTGTATGTGGGACTTCCGATGAAAAGTCTCAGGAAACCTCAACGGGTTCAAACTGCAGCAGCCAGATTGCTCACAGGGGCAGGATACCGAGATCACATTACACCCCTATTAAAGTGGCTCCACTAGCTACCAATCAGCTATCGGACACAATTCAAAGTACTGACCTTAAATGACAAAGCACAAAATGGCCTGGGTCATTTTGGTTTCTTAGTTTCTGCAAAAATAAAATAAAATAAAATAAAATAAAATAAAATAAAATAAAAATCTTCAAAAATACTTGATGAGGAGACCAAAAAGAATGTGTAGGATGACTTCATCTTTGAGGAAACAGCTGGGGAGTTCACTGTGTAGAGAAGATGTACCTAAACTAACGCTGCTAATGATGAAATGTCCTGTGAACATTACTTTTCTGATGTTATCCCACCCCCATGTTAGATTTTAAAAGAACTTTTTTCCTGGTGTTGGTCCAAAAGAACAGCAATAGTTGTTATATTAATACATTAATCTTAACACATTATTTCCAAAATCTGTTCCTTTACCACTTAGGGCTGAATAGAGAACAGATCTTTACAAATCCCCATTCCAGTGTCTCATGGTTAGGAGGGTGACGGAAATAACAGTGGAGAGAGTGTCAGGGCTAAAGCATACCATTCTACTGTACTCACTATAAGTTCAGTCTACTCTATTGTGTGTAACACCTATAGGCTTTTTCTCACCCTCCTTCCCGACATCAGTCTCGCACTACTAAGGAACAGAATCTGGAATTGATCTTGCAAACAAAGAGGTGGGGCCATGCCGATCAGAATAGGCTTATTTCTCAGCGGCTGGAGTTACCAGCACAAAGAATAGATTTAATTTCATCTTAGTGTTGTTGAGCATCACAGTAGTTTATTCCTTTGTAGTCTATGGCAGCCTCTCTACCATAGAGAGAATAAATTTTGAAAGTGCCCTTGGGTATAAAACTGTGTCACAGTATCCTTAGGATATTTGCAAGATATAGTATCACAAACTTTATAGCCCTCATCCATTAGTATGACAGTCAATTGGCTCTTATTAAATTTGGTCACATTTTTACCCTATCCTTGCCATGGTCGCAGACTGATTTTCCTTCACATTGACCTTGTAAGGTAGGACGGTGATTTAACCAAAGCCAGCTAGACAGCATTGCTGCTGAGTTAAATCATGTTTCACTTGATCATCATTCCGTCTGCTGTAACAAGAGCGGTAATAGTCCATGTGACTGGCTGATGCAAGTGCAATTCTGGAAAGGCATAAAACAGACTAAGATATAAATAAGGACAAACACAACTCTTTGCAAGATACCTGGAGCTATGGCTCTGATCACAACATGGCCTTCTAAACAATAGGGGTAGTGTCTGCCTATCAAGAGCTATAGAATTTGTGCCCAAATCATACTGAAGTCCACCATGCACACAAGGACAACCGAGGAAGCTAACTGGTTGGGCAATCAGTTAGTTGTACAATCAGGGCAGGACTGGGTGTGTAACAGACAGCCCATAAATTAGTACATACTTCTTCTCCAGTTGTCTTTTCATGGTCTGCAGCCCTAAAAGGATTCTGGCCAGCAGAATTAAATGGTAACTAATTCAAGGTAAGTGCGTCTAGTAGGACTGCAGCTCTAAAGAGTAGTATTCAGTCACAGCAATTCAAGCTTAAGAAAATATGTTTTACAGTGGTACCCCAACTTAAGAGCAGCTCGACTTAAGAGCAGCTCGACTTAAGAGCAGAAAACTGTTGGCATTTTTAACTGCTACCTTACAAATTTTAGATAGGGTCTGCTCGACTTATAAATATTTTTCCTTTTTTATTTCTTAAACTTTTTTTCAATTTTTCAGATAGTACCCTGACTTAACCCTGCTAGATGCCCTAAGCACATCCTATCTCGCCTGATTTAGGAAGCTAAGCAGGGTCAGCTCTGGTTAGTACTTGGATGGGAGACCACCAGCGAATACCAGGTGCTATGGGCATCTGGAGTAGGAACTGGCAAGCCACTCCAGTATTCCTGCCAAGAAAACTCCATGGATATGGGGTCACGAAGAATCGGTCACTACTGTAACGACACAACACACACACACACACACCCTGACTTAAGAGTAGTTCGATTTATGAGCATGCATTCGGAACGGATTAAATTCATAAGTCGAGGTACCACTGTATTCTGACTTTGGTTTTATAATATATTCTGTCCTGTCATCTGCTACAGCTACTGTAATCATGGCATAGACAAAGGGCTTTTGATTTCATAATTCTTTTCAGGAAAAAAAGGAAAAATGTTAATGAACCTGGTCACAGTTGCTGTGCAGAATATGCAATATTCCTTACCCAGTACATGGAAAGACAGAATCTTCTTTGGCAATAGTATACAGAGTTTGTTAAGATAGTATATGACTGACTATTGCTAAATATGCCATGCACACATCTTGGTACAGGCAAAAGAAAAACCATACCTATATAGCAACAGATTATTTTTTAAAAAACATTCTTTATGTACTTCTTTGATTTCTCTTTACATGAACTCAAGATTTTACAATAACAATTCTTGCACTATACATTTGGATTCTTTAGGGAAAAGAAAACAAATCAGCAGTGAGTTGCATACATTGCCAAGTCATGTTAAAACAGCAATGTTAATGCTGCTATGGAACTGGTGGCTGGGTTTGTTTACAACTTACGACACAGTAATTAATTTAAGTTGATGAAATTATATAGTCAAGATGACCTGACATTTAGTAGTCTTAATCAACTCAGGATAAAGATGAGAGACCACACCTTAGAAAAATCAATTAATCAAAACAAATTATGGTATATGAAGATCAAAGGAAGCCTGTGTGTACTAAAATAATCACACAGGAGAGCAAACGGCTTAATATAAGAGGCAACAGTGACAGCCCTAGTTTAGCAAAATGATATTTTTTCCTATTGATGCTTATCTGAAAACTCTCAACTTACATTGTTATACCAAAAGATTATACTACAAACAATAGTCAATCAACATATATTTTAGTAAAAGCTGCCCATGTATTTAAAACAGGGTGTAAATCACATAGTTATAAGCAGCACAAAGAGAAGATTTTGGTAGACCAAGGAGATCCTTTCTATGGGAAGGAACCAGAGCTGCACTCCTGTTCTCTCTCGATCTCTCTTAAAATTTCTCCTTTAAGTGTGCAACTTACGTGACCCAGCCACAATCCGTCTCATTGCAGACAATTCAGACAAGCCTGGAGCAGGTGCTGTTTAATAACCGATGATGATGATGATGATGATGATGATGATGATGATGATGATAATAATAATAATAATAATAATAATAATAATAATTGCGGTGCCTAAAGAGCTAAGGAAGTATTTAGAAGAAATTAGAGTTGACAAAGTCACCATTGATCAGCTGCCGAAAGCTTGCATAATTCACCGATACATCCACATAATGCCAAATGCTTGGAAAGTGTTCAACTAATGATGATGATTTATTTATTTATTTATTTAACAACAACAACAACTGGTGATGCTTAATAGCTGTCAGGGGGAAACTGATGGTAATTTAAAAGTTCCTGCTTTGATCCTAGGGTTCACCCAACTCTTGCAGAGTTATTACATATAAGTTCCAAAATCAGAGAAGAAACTCTTTAACTACTAGTAGCCTATCCGTGCAGGTGTTTTCATTGTCCTTACATGGACATAATTTATGCTTCAGGGTTTTGGCCACTGAACCAATGGAATTTTGGTAAGTAAATACTTATATGTAAATACTTATATGTAAGACCCATAGATTCAGTTATCTTATTCTAGTTGAGAATAACAATTAGATTTAGCCTTTTTGTTTTTATTCCTTATTTATACTGGTGCAGGCAACAGAAATATTTTATTCTGTTTTCCTGGGGGTGGGGGTGGGGTGGAGGAAAGGAAGATTAATTTTGTAAAAATGTTTACTTCACTTTTATTCTATGCAAGTGTATCTGAAACTCTGGATAGCCGTTCATACATCTAACAACGTGTGGTGTAGACCATAAATCCTCATGCTATGAGCCACTTATTCATCAAAAGATTCTCCTAATTTCTAGCAAGCAAATGGAAGCTCTGAGCAACTCCAGTTAAATAATGCCTTTTCTAATGTAAATAGATACAGTATATGAGTTGGAGGCAGGGAACAAGGTGAGTTTCTTTTTAGGTCTTAAATCTAATTTTTGATATATACACTGTGCCAGGAGTGCCTAGTATGGCATAAATATATAAGAAAAAAAGTTAACATTAAGACCCATAGTTAAAGAACTTTGGGCATTCTTGCTTGACAAAGAGATCCTCTAATCATTTCCTACTCCCTCTCTCCCCATAATGCAACTGATACAAGGGTGGCAAAGGTGTAGCCTGAAGCTAAGGGTGGGCTAGAACATAAGGGATTTGCCTCTGCCATAGCCTAGAAAATCCAAGTATCTGGGCGGGAACAAACAAGATCCTTATCTCCTGAGGTTCAGATCTTTACCATGGGACCACCTGTTCTACCATTTTCCAGAACACACTGTCTTTTCATGAGTGGGGAGGTAGGGCTGTTTTTGAGTGGAGAGGTAGGGCTACTGAATTTGTGGACAACTGATAGAGTAGAGCCTACTCTAAGGGCAGTAACGACAATGAAATGTGACCTATTCACTATCATTGGGTCTCTGTGAAGATGGTCAGTAGAGCTCTTAAGGTCTTTTAGATTTGCTTTCAGCCTTATATTTGGCAAGGGAATAAGAGTGTTCTGTTTTCTCACTTAGCTTTGCTAGTTGTGGTGTAAAAAAATACCAGAACAGTAAAGAACACCATTGATTTTAAAGCACTTTATGTCAGCAAGAGGGCAATGAGAGCTGATTTTGATAATGTTGTGTTTTCATTTCACAATTCTGATTCTGTCATTAAACCATGCAAGTCCAACGCTGTAACCCCAAAGTGACGAATTAGCCCAATCAATGGAAGGCACAGCAACCTCAATATAATACTACCTTGAACGGCTGACGCCACTTATTGAAAGCTATACTTTTGTGAGATCAGGTTCAATGCATCTCAAGAAGACACAAGACAGATATCATAATAAAGTGTGCTGCTGGTTTAACAAAATTGGTGCAATCTCTGGAACGTCACGTGAAATCATGTGCTCCCACTCTTTAATTTGCCCCATTTCTTTTCTCAGTACAGGAGAGATTGAAAAGCCATCACCTTAAATGATTGTTTAATCATTTAAATTTTAGAATGAGGTACTGCCAAAGGTATTCATACCTCCAAAGGGGATCACTTGGACAAAATAACTTCTACTCGAGTAGAGGCATAGATGTGTGGCAGCAAAGCAACAAATCGTTTTGTGGTAACTTTGAAACTAACTGATCCATCGACATGCAACATCTGGATTGGGGTGATAGCAGCAATAGGCACAAACCACCAGTTCGGCAATATGTCTGTGAAGATTCTCAGTCACCCAGGTGACTTGATCCGGAAGCTGAGTCGTGGCAACTGGACTTAATATCTTGAGAGATTGAAACATTTTGTTGCTCGTCCAAACAGCTTTGTCAGCCTGAGGAAAGCTAGTTGCAAGTCCTCCATTTTATAGTTCATTTTGACCTCATGTCACCCTGGCCTGAAATAGGCTCATAAGATGAACAATGGCCTGAATAGGCTTGTTAGGTAGACAATAGCCTCAATAGGCCTTTAGGTGAACAATGGCCTAAGTTGCTGAAACACATAAAGGATGGGTCGTTAGCTATGACCTTGGTGGTGGAGGCGTGAAGTATTTTTGATTTGTTTGGGTATTGTTGAAATCACTGTCTGATAAGTGGCAGATAGACTGTGCCTGAGTCCCCCACTTCTGATGAGAGAGGGGTTTTCAGTGCTCACATGAATGGCTTCCCTGACTCCTCTCTCAAACCACCTATCCTCTCTGTCTAATTGTGTACATCCTCATCTTTGAATGAGTGCCCTTTGTCCTTCAAATGGAGGTGTACTGCTGATTCTGGTCATGAGCTGTTGCCCCTTCCTATGTTAGGCCATCCTTCTGTTTAGTGGATGTTTAGTTTTTCCAGTGTAAAGGTCTGCACACTCCTCACTGCATTGGACTGCATATACTGTATCACTCCTTTTGTGTTTTGGTGTTGGATCCTTTGGGTGAATGATTCTCTGCTTTAGTGTGTTTGTGGAAAGTTTACAGAAAACCCACCCACACAGATCAGTACTTACTGTTTGACCCCCACCATCCAGTATAGCACAAATTAGGAGCCATCAGGACCCTAAACCACAGAGCAGAGAGAATCCCCACCTCCACAGAAGCCAAGAAGAAGGAAGACAGGCACCCGAAGACAGCACTGAAGGCCTGTCGATATCCAAAGTGGGCCTTCAACAAAGCGGTGTGCTGACCCAGAAGAACAAGGGATCAGCCTGAGACCCAGACCCAACGGAAGAACCTGGTCATTCCCTACATGGCTGGAGTGTCTGAAAAGCTTAAAAGGATTTTTTTTAGCAAACACCACATCCCTGTTTGGCCAAACAGGCGTTCAGCGGTTCCCAGCCCTGCCTCTTCCAGCAGGCGCCCTCTCAGAGGCAGTGCCCTGCTTCCTCCGGGTCCTCCCTCTGAGTGAGTGCCTGCTGGAAGGAGCAGGACTGGGAGCCGCTGAAGAACGAACCAGCACAAACCACTGAAGTGGTGGTTCATGTCCA
Organism: Phrynocephalus versicolor; assembly: GCA_023846285.1. Taxonomy (NCBI): domain Eukaryota; kingdom Metazoa; phylum Chordata; class Lepidosauria; order Squamata; family Agamidae; genus Phrynocephalus; species Phrynocephalus versicolor. The sequence continues at coordinate 24,925,761 of JAHTLZ010000237.1, read as the reverse complement.
TCTTCTAGGTACAGTAACCGTAGGCTTCATAACGTGCTTAGTACATGACATGCATACTATGTTATAAGCTACAGGAACAGGTCATCCATATAAAGATTCACTCTAGGAAGATGGTTTGGTAGAGAAAGCCACAGCTATTGCTCATCAAACTGGCAATTTTGGAGATGCCACCACCTTTGCAAAACGCCCGCTGAAGGCTGTATGAGGAGATGGAGAATAAAATCCCAGGACATAGAAAAAGAATCTCAAGTTAAGTTTGCATTTCTTTTTTAGGAAATCAAAGTTTACATGCCATTTAAGAAACAGAAAAGGAATGATGTACAAGAGACATACAGATCAAACTTCTTATCATTTGGTTCATGAGGTCACCTGAGCAGAAGGCTTATATGGATGCAGTTTTGGAACATCCCATTTGCTTGCTAAAGATGGCACAACTTGCTCCTCTTAGAACAAAGGGGGCATACTAAAACAGGCCAGAGACAAGTATTTTATCAGTAAGGCTTTTGTGAAAACCTAGAATTCCACAAGCATCTCCCAGGGCCTCTGAGAAAGTTTGTCATTGTTAAAGAAAATACTTATGACAAGAAATTGAAGAATCTGCAAAACTTTGGTTGCCCTCTGCTGTTTTCCGAATGTTTCTTTGGCCAGTTTCTGTATCAGTTTGCAATTCTTAATAAACCCCCACAAAAATCCAAAGACATTTCTTTGTGCATTTCTTCAACTGTAAGCCCTTTGTAAGCCGATATGGCTTTACATGTCCGATTTGAGAGTAAGTTTGCAGAACCAATGTATTTTGTCTGTTACTTTAGTAGCGTTCACACGTTTGTACATGCTTTTCCAAAATAAATATGTGGATATTTATCAGAGAACTATGACACAAAATTCAGACAATGACTGCTAGACAACAGTTTCCACTCATTCATTGTAGTGATGGGGAGATAAAGGAATACAGGTTAAATTGAACTACCTTCTCTTTTCTTTCTACTTATGACATCTTTTTAACGTTGTATTCTAATCCGATGCTTGGGGTAGGGAGAGGGGACTGGGCTACCAGAGGCTTATTACACTAAGTCAGTGTTGGCGAACCTATGGCATGGGTGCCAAAGGTGGCACTTGGAGCCCTTTCTGTGGGCACTCAACATCACCCCTTCACAGACACCTGTATTCAGGTTAAATTGCTGTATTGACACTTTGCGAAAAATTAGTGGGTTTTTAATCGCAATCTGGGCACTCAGTCTCTAAAAGGTTCGCCATCACTGTACTATGTCGACCTGCATACACATTCCATTCTCTTTTTCCAGGCAGACAGAGCTCCTTTTTCTCCCCACCACCCCAATGTTCTTATTTCATCTTTGAACAGAGCAGAAAATTCCTGGAAACACTGATTGATTATGCAGCAAGCATTTGATCAATGAATGTGAAAAGTGACCAACTCCTCTCCTCCCCCCCTTTATTTTTTTATGTCAGAAGCACCAGAAAGCAATTAATAAATACAGTAGGATCCCCATATCCACTAATTCAGTTATCCACGCTTGGCAGAAGAAAAAATAAATAATTCAGCAGCCACAAAGCAAGCTGTAAAACAATCTGTTGTCACAAATATCATCTGTAAAGCAAGCTTCTGTCACAAACAGTGACTATAACGTAAGCTATTGTCTCAAAACAGCAGCCATAAAGCAAGCTACTGTCAGGAAACAGCAGTTTGGGGGTGGGTGGGCAGGCGTTCTCTCTTATCCACAGTTTTCATTATCCATGGGAAGGCCTGGAACCAATCCCTGGCAGATACTGGGGTCCTACTGTATGTTAGATAACCCAGTCGTGGGGAACATCAAGAGCATTTGGTGGTCTTCACAGCTTTAAGAAAGGATTAGACAAGTTCATGACAAACAAGGGTATCAATGGCTAGGCTACCATTACGGATGCCTAAGGACAACCTCCGGATTGGAGAGAGAGGCAGGATATCTCTCAATGCCATTTGCAGGGAATCATAAGCAGGTGAAAACATCTGCTTGGGAATACCCTGAAGCAAATGGTGAGCCGCTGTGTGAGACAGAATGCTGGACTGGATCAGCTGTGCCCTGTTCCAGCAAGGCTGCTCTTATGTTCTTATGTTGTTGTGCCTAACATCTAGTCTTCACTAGTACATGTTGGCAAGCACAGAGTACACTAGTGTAGGCATGAAGACGTCTATTCTTGCTGATCCATTGAGATAAACCAGAAACCTTCCCACTATAAAACAACACAAGAATGTAGTTACTACCGTCCTGTACACATATATACATTCATGCTGCATTATGCAAACTTGTGAATCTACACAAACCAAATTCAGGCATTCTCAGTAGCTCATCAACAGCTAACAAAAATCTCTGCTAATTAACATAGGAGGCAGCAGGTGCCAGGCAACCAATTATTTCAAACTCATGCATGAAGCCAGATCAAGTTTGTTGGATAAATGTGTAAAATGTGGCTTCTTTTTTTCACAGCATCTCTCGCTCTTTCACCGGTCATTGTGACCCCCTCACGGTTTTGCTGTACTTTATTAATCACGAGCAATTTATGGTAGGTTCTGATTAGAAATACACAAATGACAGCTTCTTGTCTCCAGAGTTGTTACACTCAAAACTCATAATGCCAGTCTAGATAGGTGTTTGCCTATGCATGTGTTCCTGTTTCACAGCTATGAAAATATACTTTTCAAAATCCCTGTTAAAGCTTCATTGACATAGGACTAAGCAGGAGGATGTAACTATGTCCCCTTAATCTCAAGGTATCAACCTCTTGTCAGGCATGCAGATGCTGGTGACATTTCCCCTCACTTGGGATGGAGCGCTCCACTGATTCAATAAGCCTACAGAAGTGCAACAGCCCTTGATGTCAGTTACATGGTTTAACATACCTACCATGTCAGTGGTTCTTGGCCTCCCAGGGAATTTATTCAGCCCATATAACAATGTCTTCTGCCTGCCACAAAGCTAGAAAAAATGCTCATCTCCCGTGAATCTACATGGTGTATGATTGCTAGTCTTCAACATGATATTATAAAACCAAAGGAAAATTTATTCTAGATTTCTCCCCTACTGCTCTTTATCTCTGTGTTGCCATATTCTCTTAAACCTCCTTCTCACATCCCAAGACTACATGCAACAAAGCGGCAGACCGATATTAATTGCTCATAAAGAAACAGCCCAGGATTCTTAGATGTCCATTTCCTATGAAATGATATGTCCATGTCATAGTGTGATCGCGGGGAATTGTGATGGTTGTGATGGATATGTATGAGTGCTTTTAATTCTCTTTACCTTTTAAATGCTTTTTTAACTTTTTATAATTGCACCAGGGATAGTATTCAATTTCATTGTACAGGTACTATGTACAATGACAATATAGTATCTCTCTCTCTCTCTCTCTCTATCTTCTGTGTGTGTGTGTGTGTGTGTGTGTGTGTGTGTGTGTGTTATATACAGTGGACCCTTGTATAACAAACGGTTTGTATAACATAAAATCTGTACAACATAAAAAATTCTGGGGATAGGGGGAATTTGCTTAACAGAACCGCCTATGGGGCAAATCTGTACAACATAAAAATGGTCGCAATTAGGGATTACTCCATTTTCATTGCATTCCTATGGGACATTTGTATAAAGGAAAATTTGCTTAACATAATTTCATTTGGAATGAATTAATTCCTTTATACGAGGTACCACTGTATATAGATATATAAAATATGTGTGTCCAATGACACATGCCCAATGCATTTGGGATATCCCCCACTCAGAAAAGTCAGTCCTCATATCCTAACAAATCAATTTCTGGACCTCTCTATACTTGAGTGCTTCAGAAATTCAATTCCAAATACTTATTGGAAGTGTGGCATTATTTATGCAGTTCTTTGGATCGTGGCATGCATATAAACATAATATTAGAAACACATTCCCACTAAGTTTCTGCAGGATCATGGCAGCCTAAGTCCTAGGGATGACAACATTTGCACCTCATTTGCACATGATGTGTTTAGAAGGGAATTTTTAATAGCTTACTGCTTTCGGTATCATTAAGGTACTTTGTATTTATGAGAGCTCAAAAATAAATACGTGGCTATTTTTATGAAATAATAACATTGCTTCCCCTCCTTTAATAACTTCTTGTGGTCAAGCTGAACTAGTGTTAAATTTCTTTTCTTGCCAAGAATTTTGCCTTTATTTGAAAACGTACACAAAATAAATGAATTAATCTTGAGTATAACATCCACCTTGGCATAGGGAGGTGATCTGGGGGTAAACTGAGCTATAGGGGCACATATGAACTTTTGCATCTCTCTCTCTTTTTAAATACAGCCTTATTTCCACACTCTATAAACGAGTTTTTAAAAGAGCCCTGGCAGGATTTCTCCTGCAAAAGCTTACAGTTGCAAACACATGTGCAAAATTCTCTCCGATTAATTCCTTATAATCAAAGGAGTCTGGTCTCTGTGTGATATATGCAGGGTCATGGCCCAGTAGTAATCTATGAAGTGGGTGACCCATGTGCTTACTCCAAGGCCTGCACACCTAAGGGAATCTACCCCTTAATGTAAATTTCAACGCACATGGCTAAACAAGCCCGCTTGCTTCCCAGGAGCAAAACCGACTAATGAGAATCCCTGGAAACTCTGTACCAGGTGTGGCTTGCCTCCAGCACTACGCCACCCTGATTATTCCTGTTTCAAAGGTCGAGCTTCAGACTTCTTCATATCTGACTAATATATGGCTACAGAGGCATCAGATATTTGTTCTTGTTGTTGCAAAGGTAAATGGAAACAGCCACCTGGATGATGAAATCTTTACAAATACAAGAATAAGTCTTACACGGCTCTTGAGTAAGCTGCTCTTGGGTGCACAAATAGTTTGCAGAGATATAGCTGAAAAATTGGCAGACCGTTTTGTATCAAGTTCCAGATGCTGCCTAAGTGCCCTCCGTTGTACTAGAAAATAAGCACTGGGGAGCGCAGCCAGCACCATTCCCCAGCTAGTCCACAGTGGTGGCCAGCAAGAGTAGGCTGAGTACAAGAGCCATCCCACATTGTTTCTGCAAGGCTGGCTTCTCAGCGAGCCAAGTCTCTTAGGATGGGATCAATGCCCCCATGTCTTGAAGCGTGACTTTGGATGACCTTCCCTGGTCATCGTCATTGTTGTTGTAAGGTACTCGGTGGGAAAGAGTAAGCATCAGCTGAGTATAGTAACATGAAATAGGGCTCATCCAGTGAAACAGACTGGAATCAGGTTCAGGTTGAAGAAGGAAGGATTTCTCCATATAATGCAAAGTGACCCCACCACCAAGACACATGATTCTTATATAGCGGTCACTCACTCACACATGTTAAAAGAGAAGAAATAATTCATGGCAGATCACTCCCCTATCCGTTGTCTTAATAGCTTAACCTCAGCACTTATTTTCAGAGGAAGTATACCTCTAATGACTAGACTCTGGAGCAACCAGGGAATGTCACCCTCCCAGACATATTTGGCTCACCAAAAGTTGAAGGGGAATTTGACCTGATCCACCAAGATAATTTTTATGCTGTTATTATGCAAGCTTCTTAAAATATATTTGAAAAAAATAAAAATAAAAAAGAGCCCTTACAAATTGCATCAAAGAACAAGGACTAACTTAAGGAGAACATTTCAAAAGCAGGGCAGACATTATCAAGGAGGCCTGTGCAATTATGTTGGCAGACTAGCCTACATGTAGTAGATCATCTAAGCTGTCAAAAGCCAAAATGTGGTAAGCGTAGGATCAGGGCTTTACCCAACCTAGTTTCGAATGCCACACTTTTGGCCTTCTCCTTAGGTCAAATGTGGAAATTCTTCTGAAAAAGAAAATGAAATAAATGCATGACAACAGTTATTTCAAGATGAACAATATGTTGCTATGGAGCATGGCACTGAAGAGAATAAGCTAATGGCCTCTCTACTTAATGTGATTACAGCCATTATTGATATTATGCCAGGAAGACGCAGAGCCATTAGCATTACGCTACAGCTCACTCTGTTCAGATTTACCATTTGATCCAGAATTTTAATTTTCTCCCATCCTATTCAGAGTGGTGTGCTTGCGAAATGTGTAATTAAAAGCTGCTGTTACTCTCTCTCCTTCCCAAATTAAAAACACGGCAAGCATTTGTAGATCTAATCCTTTAGAAATTAATAAATCAAAGACAGTTCTTTAATATGGGCTATTTTGTGTATGTCAGGTGAAATACTGGGAATGTTTGTTGTGCAACCCAAATATACGTAATACAAGAGAGAACACAAATAAAAATGTATGAGGGTCAGAACGTGGCTCCATCTAATCTAGCACCCTGTTTCTCATAGTGGCAGGTGATGCGCTTCCAGGAAAACCTATAAACCAAATATGAATTGAGCAGTTACTCCCAGCTGTTTTCCTTTTGTGTAAGTGCTAACTGCCCAAACCCTGAGGATCAATTCAGCTAATATTTAACAACCACTAGTAGACCATTCTCCATGAATTTGTTACAATTCTTTTTTTTTTTAAAGGGGGGAAAGCCATGTGGTCTTCGTACACAACCTGAAGGTAAGAGCATGCAATACCTTATGTTACACACACTTTTGAAAAATCACAACCAAAACCTAGCTTTTGACTCCACACGAGTCTCCTTCAAGCTGGGCTTTACAGAACTGGTAGTAGTACTAAATAAACACAACTGCTTCAAAATCCAAAGCCAAATGCATGGGCCAGTTTACCAGTCTAAAGCAAGTTTCAAACTGAGGGTCTCAGAGGAGCTCAGAAGGGTAGTTTTCATTGTTCACCCCTGGCAGTGTGAATCAGAATGTCCCTCTGGTTGTCTGTCACTCCGCCCTGCCCACCATGGTATCACCCACTCTTGTCCAATTCAAAATCACATAACTTAGTGACCATTATCAGATATGCTAGTGGCAAATTCTGGATGTAACTGATTATTTTGATCCATTTCAGTCTACCCTTAGACCATGTTTTGGGAATGCAGGAGGATGGACAGGTGACCTATATGCTTGAAACCAGGCAGAAAGTTCAGATGAATATCTCACCAGCTTCCAGCGATACCTAGGCCAATGCACAGGCATGAAAGTTGGGTGGGTCATACCATGTGGCTGTTGACTATCTCTATGAAACTGCTGGAGGAGCTTGTCTGGGTCTTTATTGCCACCAATGTGCCAATGACATCCACTATATCTGTCATTTCTGCCTAATTCCTGGGAAGCTCTAAGGAACTAGACTGTTAGCTGGAGATAGTAATGGAATGTAAGTAGCACGCACTAAAGTGAATCCAGATAAGACTCAAGTGTTTTGGGTGAATAAATTTGACCCAGAAATTTATCAAAGATTGAATGAATAGATTCTTCTCTTGGGAACACAGTTTACCTTTAGAAACACCTGTTTATTGTTTGAAAGATGTTGCATCTTCTGGAATTGCCAAGACAACATATCCCATGGGAGTCAGCCACCATCCTGACTATAGCTCATCTGAATTACACAAGAGTAAGCCATCCATTTACCAATTGACCTCAACCTGATGTACTTGACTAAAACTGGCTGAAAAGGACTTGACAGACTTTTATCTGATCAACCAGATTATATATGATGTATATTCACCTGTCTCTGTTGGATGGCAGCTGTGTCTTCCCTTGCAGGGCAGGGGTAAGCCTTCACACCTGGGATGTGAACTTCCAATGGAGAGCTGGTTAAAACCCCAAATGGCTTAAGACCAGGATATCTAAAGGGCCACTTTCTCCTGTACAACCTGTTCACCAATCGGCATATTTGAAAGTCTCAGAATTGTACTGATTTGAGAGGAAATAATAACTCCCCAAAGGCTGCACAGAGGGTTATAATATTCTCTCATTAATAAACATTACTGGCCTGGACCCTACACAGCACATATGTGTGCTAACTTGGAGACTGTCTGACAAGGAGCTGGTCACGCATGATCACACGTCTAATCATACAACCTGGCTGTGCCCATTTTCCACATGGCAGCTTCCATAGTTCAAGTTTGGCATAGCAAACTCTGAACAGGATACTGACTACTGTATGACACTTGGAGAACATTAAGCGATTAGTAACTAATGCATTTTAGAAACAAAATACATCAAGAACATGGATATGGAAACTCACTTTACCTTTAAGGAAGGCATTTGGTTTGGAATATTTTAACTAATGCTGCATTTTTTCTTTGCTTCTGTTTTCGCAAACTATGTGATTTAAATTTAAAATTAGACATTTAAGCAGTAAAGAGATTTTTTTAAAAACATTTTTATCTTATAGGTTTTGTTCTTGGCCAGTTTGAAGTCCTAGGAGAAAAATTAAGATCATTTCTATCATTTTAAATGAATAAAATCCTATTATTCAGTTTATGTCTTATAGAAAGAAGAACCTGACTCCACTGTCATTCAATTTACTCTGGTGACCATCAATTCTAGTTTGATGAGAACAGGAGAAATTTCTTTCCATTCACTTTCTCTTCTCCCTAAATAACTTAATTTTAAAATCTCTTCATATACTATGTTAGTTGTTTCTGCTATCTAATCTAAAATGACCCAAACACTTTAGCTGTTTCCTGTATAGGATATTATTGAATTCCTTGATGGTTTGTATTGCCCTCTCTGCATTTTCTAGCTGTAAAATATCTTTATGAAATGCCACCAAAACTATACAGTGTTCCAAACAGATTTACATACTGTTGGACAGATTGACTGATTATTGATTATTTCAATTTGTATACTGTCCAATAGTGTGAACACTTTCTAAGCAGTCCACAACTCATCAAATCACATTAAAATCAATGGTACAAAATATAATAAACATAATAAACTAAATTAAACACTGTCCCTAGATAAAAAACCAACACTTTATTCGAAATAATTTAAAACAACTTTGGACATCTCAGACCAGCAGTTAATAGGCAGATTAAAATGATTCTGTTTTTTCTAATTTTCTAAAAGTTCCTGTTGGAAGCTGGTTCCAGAGGAAAGAGGGCACAACCGAGTAAGCTGACGTAAAGTCTTTTGACCTCCTTAGATGTAACTGTTTTTAGCATTATAGACAGCAAGGAGCAGGTGGGACATGTACCTGTTTTGTGGGAGAGACGTTCCAAAAAGTATCAGAGTCATAAAATGACCTTGAATTGGGCACGGACACTAATAGGGAGACAATGAAGGTGTGCCAATGGGAATATGTATTCACATCTGCTGGCACCTGTGATCAGTCTGGAAGCAGCATTTTGGATTTTCAGCCTGGGTCATCCAGAGTTTCAGAGGAATCTGCATGAAATAAGACCTGTTCTGTGACCATCCACAAATGAAGAGATAGGCCTTATGTCACCATATCCAGCACATGGAAGTGTTTATACAGAGACGGGGAGGTTGCTGAAGATCTATTTATCTTGGCTGGTAGAATGGCAAACATCCAGAAAAAGTGAACCACTAAAGAAACTAAACTGGAGCAAATGCTTTATACAATGGTCAGTACAGTATATTAAAAAGACTGCTTAATTTACAAACCTATCCAACATTAGTTTTTGTTAACAGCTCCTATTCTATATTCCTGACCATCTGATAACGTATTTCTAAAAGCAGCAGTTACACCAGAGGTTTGATTTGGCTGCTTCCCTGTCTTAATATCCATCCATCCACGTGGAAAACTGCTCTGTAGAGTGTGTCAGATTATGTGAAATGCTAACTAACTACCTCGCTGATAGCAAAGATAGAAACAGTCAGATAGTCAGTCACGTCACACACCAACAGACTGGAGCTGAATTATTATCAAGTAAAAAAAAAATATTTTTGTCAAACTGGATAGAACAGTGTTGGTGAATCTATGGCACGGGTGCCAAAGGTGGCACGCAGAGCCCTTTCTGTGGGCACGTGACATCGCCCTCTCACAGCCATGGCACTTCCTCCTCCATGCCAGAGCACACCACTGTGCTCCGTGAAGAGAGATGGGAGAAGGGGAGGCAGCGGCTTGTGGGCTCCTGCATAGCCCCAGATTATTCTCCAGCCCCGCCACTCTGGGCATCCCAAAGGCACCATGGCTGGAAAGTATACTGGGGCTACAAAGGAGCACACAAGCCACTGCCACTCCCCCATGGCTTTCCCAATGTTGTGGCCTCAGAAAATCCAAAAACCTGCTCTTCAATCTTCTTCACTTTCCCTAAGTCAGATATTTTGGCCTACAACTCCTGTGCACCCAGAGAGCAAAAACAATGGTGATCAATTACTTTGCAATCCAAAAGCACATGGGAAGGACATTACCCAACTATGCCCGTCTTCATGAACTCCAACAAGCTTGCCATAAACGTTCTGTGCAGCAAAACCAACACAAAATTTAAGGAAAAACAAACAAACAGCTCAAGTGTCATGATCATAGGGGAAAACTGCATGCCTGATCCTTGCAAATTTCTACACAGAACTGTCTTGTAACACTTGAAGCAGATTCCTACACATACCTCTAGAATTTTACACACTGAAAAATTGGGGGGGGGGGTCATGCTTGAGGCCCACCATTGTAGTTTACAATAACAAAAGTCATTGCCTGCCCAGTCCGTTTGTTTATTACATAAAGAAAATAAACTAATTATTGCTGTATAAGAAGACTGGTGTCCATCTATAAGACAGCAATGTTCCATTTTAGTTCTCTTAATGGGCAGATTATTTAACTGCTGGCTTTATTTTTCAAAGGAAATTCCTTCCTCACAGATTCTTATGCCAAAGAACATCTTTATACATATTATGAGGTTAAAGGAATGTTCAGTGTAGTAAGCAGAGATCATTTTATGTGCAGACACTTATTAACAAGGAAGCACAAGGTATAAATTAAGTACATTGAAGGGCTGCAGACAGCACTACCATATGATTCAAGCTCCATGCATGACTGTGTCTGATGAGAAAGAAACAAATGAGTATTCTGTCCTATTAATTTCTTACACTGAACAATGAAGAATCATAAGGACAATACCAGTGACCAAAGAGACACTTTTGTCTGCTACAAAAATATTTAATGTGGAAAGTTTAATATTCTTAAATCTAGGCACTATAATATATATTTCAGGTTTTTGCACCATTTATTGTAAGCCACAAATACGGTACTTTGAAGTTAGTATGCAACTGGCACAGAATTAATAAAAACAATGGCCATATATGTTCACATAAGGGAATGGCAGACAGAATTATCAGGGACATTTGAACTCTGCTCAATCAATAGGCATACATTCCACATTCAGTATTTTTTAAGGAAAACAAGATCAGAGAAATCCGGTCTCTGAAGATACATATGTTTTCCACACTGACAAACTCCTGATACAGGAATCACAATAAAGACTGACATAATGGTTATGTCTGATTCCATGGTCTTGAGACTGTAATAGCTTTGGAGAAGCTGGTGGTTGGTGTGGGCAGGTTTGATTGCATCACCCCCATCTTGGCCCACCTGCATTGGCTACCGTTGCCTCCCGATTAAGGTTCAAGGCACTGGTTTTGGTTTACAAAACCGTCCGTGACTTGGGACCTGTCTATCTGGAAGAAGGGATCTCCTAGAGGTCAGCTCCATCCCGTCTTACCAGAGCCTCGCTCTCCCTGTCGCTCCGGGTGGCCACTCTGAGGGAGGCCTGAAGGGATGCTACACTCTGCCTACGGAGATGAGGCTGGTAGAGTCTCTGCCCACCTTTAGGGGAGCGCTAAAGACCTTGCTCTTTAGGGAAAGCTTCGGTGATCTCCGAGTGCACCATGGTATGTTGTATGTTGGTTTTGTATTGCTTGACCCAGCCTTTTCTTGCTGGACTATGTGTTTGTGGTATGGATGTGGTTGTCTGTTTTCATTTATTCTTTTGTTTTGTTTTATTGGATTGTAATTTATTGTATACCACCCAGACATCTGCGGGAAAGTCGTGCGGTTAATAAGTATAAATATAAATAAATACATAAGAATCAAGACAGCTACAGACAACATCCGTTGCAAATCCATTCATATTTTTGGGTCCTCACCAAGTCGGTGCCATGAGCCTAGTGCCCATACTGGACTTATTTTTTTATTTATTTATTTGAATGACTTGCAAGGAGGGGAAACTTTCTATTGCAACAAATTTTCAGGGAAACCTTTCTCTGAGTGGACCCAAATTATGCTTCTTCAGGTTATTAAACCCTACCCATCTGGTTGCCTGGTTTAAGAAGAGCAGAAGAGGACCAATGCAAACCAAGAGCCTGGAGTTGGTGGCTTCGTGGCCTCATTGTGCAGTTCTGGGGAAGCAGCGGGACATGAAATCTTCAGTATCTGAATCCCAGGCACGCAGGAGAGGAGCCCCAGATCCATGTTTTATGTGGAAATAAATTTCACACAGCTTAGTGAGGCTTGCTCCTTCTATGATGTCTTGTCTTAAGCTTGGTGTCAAGTGGTTTTACATTCCCACCCTTCGTCTCCCATCCTTAGAATCTGAGGTTCACATTTGAAACCACAAAAAGCTCGATATTATGGGATAATAATACTGCATCATCCTAATGGTTTTCTTGGGAGTCCGTATGTTTCATTGGCCTGTAGTGAAATGAAACCCTGATTTAATTTGAAGTTCTTTTGAAAACTCAGTCACTTACATGGTCTATGATTTTGTACCCCTGCTTGGACTATGTTGCACTGCAGCTCTTATTACCCACCAAAGCTAGGGAGCAACATGGGGGAAACAGTTCTGTGCAGTATGAGAACTAATGCTTGAATGTTGTCATTTGCCTTTTCCCCTATCAGGAGAGTGAGACCAACAGTTTCAAGTGTTCGTGTTGGCACCCAAAATGACAATGGGGGGAAAGCATTTTCAAAAGACCCCAATACCCCAGTCACCAGAAGGACCTGTAAATCTTAGTTTTATGGTCTATGTCTCCTGGGATCTCCCCTATTGGACAACATAGCAAGTGGAGGAGCAATGAAAAAATATACACCAGGATCCTCTGCTTTGTCATCAGAAATAAGCCCCGGTGAGTTCAGTTGTTTCCAGGCCAAGTCTTTATGTAGCTTTCCCTCACTCTGCACCACTCATATGTGATAGATTGCAACTCCCATACTCAAAAATAAAACAAAAAAACTGTAAAGTAAAATTTGTGTTGTTATATAGTGGTACCTTGTATAAAGGAATTAATTCGTCCCAAATAAAATTATGTTAAGCAAATTTTCCTTTATGCAAATTTCCCATAGGAATGCATTGAAAACAGAGTAATCCCTAATTGTGACCATTTTTATGTTGTATAGATTCACCCTATAGACAATTCTGTTAAGCAAATTTCCCCTATCTCCAGAATTTATTATGTTGTACAGATTTTTTGTTATACAAACTGTTTGTTATATGAGAGTCCACTGTACTTAACCCTGTTTAACACTGTGGATTAATCTGTCAGCTTCACTCTGGATGAGTTACAACTGTTGTTGTCTGTGCATTTTTATTCATTAAATGTAATTGTATTATTTGTTACAAAGCTGATTTGAGGGTACGTTTTGTTCTGCTTTCCCTGAGTGCCGAAATGGCTCACTTGGGCTTTTTTTTTGTGAGATCTAGCAAGATGCTGTGAAAATGATCTCCTAGCAGGTTTGGAGGCTACATTCAGTGTTCCTCCTGTTTTATTGGTTAAAAGTGAGCAAATATAAAGAAGACACAAATTAGGGGAGTGGTTGCAAACAGCACTGTTTGTCCTAGAGACAATTTATGAGATTTGCTACCTCAGGTCTGGTTTCAGCACTTTTTTTTAAATGCCAGAAAACGCTAACTCAGAAAGAACAAGGTAAAATATTTACTATTGGCTGTTAAACTACATCTTTCAAGTTCAGGATAATGTGCTTTCCAATACAGGAACATTACTAAGGGGGTCAACATTACAGCATTAAATTTTTAGACACTGAAACTCCAAGGAGCTGGCAGAGGTCTCCCAAGCAAAGGAGCACAAATAGAGCAAGGGAGTCACTGAACCACAAAGAGTAGTTTTTAAGTGAAAAGTCATGCAAAAGGTACCAGGGCCTCAGCTCTCTGGTGTAACAGGTACATCTCTGTCTGTCTCTCAACTCACTGAAGTGCTATTAAAGCCTGATCCATCCGTTTGAGTGGGCCCATTTGCTCCTTGCAGGTACAAATGGTTATTTGCTGTACAGATGCGATTACACACTCCCTTCCTCTGGTCCATGATAACAGCATGTAAAACAAAAAAGTGCCATTTTATATACACAAAGGCACTTATCTGGGCCCCTGGGTTCTGAAGACCAAGCACTCTATATGGATTGATGGGAGGGCAGCGGGGACACAACAGGAAATGGACAACGGCACATTTCCCAGGTTAATAGCATAATGATTCTCTGTTACTAAAAACCTCGACAACTTTCACGAGCTCCTCTACTGATGCTTCCAAAGCAGATGAAAGCAACACAGGAGGGCAACAGCCTGCCCCTGTTCATAGAGGGAAATCAGCTATAATAAATCAGCATCAAAGGCTGGGTCTGAATTTTACAACACAAATTTCCTCCTCAGGTAGCATCACATCTACTGTCCTTTGCTTCTGTACTCGCTCTTCCTCCCCCAACCCCCCTGCCCAAAGCTGCCTTCCATCATTGTTTTCTGCAGCTGGAAGGAAAAGCGTTGCACCATTCTTCCAATTCTACTAAAACCTTTAACTTGCAATCTAGTTAGAGAAGATGAATGACATCTGGGTCCTAAAGCATTCTATCTCTGGGTAATACCTCCATTGCTTCTAACCAAAAGTGCTCTGTAAATGCAAATCCCTCCCTCCCGGAAGGCACCGGCAGAACACGGATAGTAAAACTTGTAAGGCAAAGGTTAGCAAAGTGTAGCCTCTGGGTGTTGCTGGACTGCTGTCCAGCCAATGGTGAGGAATGTGGGTGGGAGCTTGAAGGTTGCAATTTACCCATCCCTGTTGTGAGAGGTCAGCTGTACAAAAAAGACACACACATCCCCAAGTGTCCTGACTCCCGATCACTGTCAGCATCATTGCCTGTGCAAGATCACGGAGATCAGCCATCCTGTCTCTAACTGGTATTGGAAAGAAGAATATCACAGGAAAATAAAAGTACACAATGCTGCCGCTGCTTTGAACCAAATGTGCCTGGGCTTTGTCACTGTCTGCCTGGATGAGAGACAGATGGGATGTCATGATAGAGAAGGTAGGATAAAAACATGCCCAGTGAGTTTTCATGGCCAAGTGGGGATTCAAACCCTGTTCTCCAGAGTCCTTGTCCGTCACTTTGTCCACTATACCACATTCTTACCTAGCAGGAGATTAAAGACTAGAAGAGTTTTGAAGTATCTGTAACTTTTTATTATCTTGGGAATGAGGGCCTAAGAAACTGACCATCAAACGATGCATTTGTCCCTTCGCTCTGCTATAACCCACCTTTAAAGTTCTATTCCAATATTCATTTGGTGTTTTGATATTTTAAAATAATGGACACCTAATGGATAAACGTAAATTGTGCTTTTGTTTAGTGAATACAATGAGTCTAATATGCCAGCTACATATATTTTTTATCTGAAGCTCTTTATTTTGAAATTCAAGATGGCAGCTACCCTCACCATCTTGACAAAGCAATTCTGAAATGAAGGTTTATGCCAAGATGTATCAAAGAATGGGATATACAGGATGCCTAATGACATGCAAAGAAGATTGACAACAGCATTTTTTTTAAAAAAAAGATGCTTATATACAGGAAGAACATCCTTTAATCTGGTGTTTAAACGACAGTGCCTAAGAGGTGACCTCATTGAAGTTTATAAAATCATACACAGTGTGGACAAAGTAGATAATGAAAAACTGTTTTCCCTATTGTACAACACTAGTACTAGGGGGCACTCCATGACACTTTGGGGTGTTAGATCCCAAACAAATAAAAGAAAGTACTTTTTCACCCAGAGGATCATCGATCTGTGGAATTCCCTGCCAGGAGAAGTGGTGACAGGTCAGCCTTGACAGCTTTAAGAAAGGATTAGACATGTTCATGGAGAACAAGGGTATCAATGGCTATCAGTATGGATGCCCAAGGACAACCTCCGGGTTGGAGAGATAGGCTGGATATCTCTCAATGCCATTTGCAGGGAATCATAAGTAGGTGAAGATATCTGCTTGGGAATTGTTGTTGTGTTGTTACAGTCATGACCGACTTTGGAGTGACCCTGGAGTTTCCTTGGCAGGAATACTGGAGTGGCTTGCCAGTTCCTACTCCAGATGCCTACAGCAGCTGGTATTCCCTGGTGGTCTCCCATCCAAGTCCTAACCAGGGCCGACCCTGCTTGGTTTTTTAAATCAGGTGAGCTCAGATGTGCTCAGGGCATCTAGGCGTGCTCTGCTTGGGAATACCCTGAAGCAAATGGAGAGTCGCTGTGTGAAACAGAATGCTGGACTTGATGGGCTGTGGGCTGTTCCAGTAAGGCTGTTTTTATGTTCTTATGTTCCTTTTACATGCCTCCCATATCAGGGGTCATGAAGACAACTTGGTAAATGCTCAGTACTTTTAAATCTGTCCTCATGCCAAAATTCTGAGCAACATCTGCCATTTCATATAGTACTTCAGAGCACTGGGAAGGCAGCACAGTAGTTGGTGTACAGATGTGACAGAATATTCTATTCAACCAAAAAAACAAATCACCCAACAACCAACAACTCCCTGTTCTTGACACACTGGAAAATGTACAGCCAGGGAGTGCTTGAGGCAAAGATGCCACACCAGCCTTACATCTGTCTGCTTTCATTTGTCTACAACTGGGCTTATAGATAAAACAAGCCTTCCAGATGTCATCACAAGCAGAGTTCATATGCTGACTTCACTGAGACACTATTGTTTGCTGCCAGCATAACAGAGTTGTAAAGCTAAAATATTTAAACTCTGTGCTACTCAACACAACTCTGAGTGTCACATAGGATCTAGTTTCAGGATTAATTAATGTATACCCCAATAAAATAATCATGCCTTCCAAAACATCGCTCGCTGGCATATGCTCTCTTCTTCTGAACAGCAGTTTGGAGAGAATTTGCTGAAGCAAACATAGTTGCCTCTAAGGGAAACAAGGCATATAGTGCTTATAAATGAGGGCTAGAAGAAAGTGGGGAAAGTCATGCACACCATAGAAGAGAGTAGAATAATCCCGTTACATTGCACGAACTACTTTTTCTGGTTCTCTGTTGTCTGTTATGACTATGTTGAGCGTCTTCTCCCACGATACAGTCTGAAAGATCAGTATTAGTAGATAAAATCAAGAGCACAACTCAACTGTATCAATAATCTAACCAGACAGAAGCAACCAAGAAGGTGGAAGACTCTTGCCATGTCCAATGGCTGAAAGCGTCATAGTTCCTCTCAAAATTACTGTTAAGTAATACATTTTGCCAGGTTTGGGGCTTGTT
This sequence comes from Phrynocephalus versicolor, assembly GCA_023846285.1. Classification (NCBI taxonomy): domain Eukaryota; kingdom Metazoa; phylum Chordata; class Lepidosauria; order Squamata; family Agamidae; genus Phrynocephalus; species Phrynocephalus versicolor. The sequence goes on along the minus strand of JAHTLZ010000237.1, from coordinate 24,908,350 downwards.
GCAGTTAGGACTCTGCCATTTCTCAGGTGCACTGTTAAAAAAAACAGGTGGTAAATCAGAAGGAGGAACAAGCAACTTGTCAATTAGCTGCAAATAGCCACAGCCAGGTACAGAAATCTTACATAAAATCAGCAAGATTCTGGACAGTGTGAACCTCATTGATTGAGAAACTGACACGTGTCTGTCTTTGAAAAAGTTTGCATTTGTCTGAAGACCAAGGAAATTGATCTTCATCTCTGGCCTAGGTCAAAGCCAGTAGGACAGTGTCACATTTTTCTCAATATTCTAAAGATAACTCTCACTTTTACTTCAGATCTCTTGACTTGGCTTGAGATTTATTGGACTAATTACAGTAAAATAGGTTAACAAGCATAATGTTTTGGTAACCTCCATTACTTCATGTTTACATAATCATCTTGGGATTGTTACCCTCAGATAATTAGCATTTAATTGCAAACAAGGCTTTACAGGGCATTTTGACTATCATCTCCTTCATACTGCAAGTTTCAGAGGTCAGCCATCCTTTAAGGCAGCAGTCCTTCCTGAGAGCCAAGCAATTAGATTCCATGTAATTTTACTTCTGAGTGGTAAGGAGTAGTGGCTGTCATTGCTTTTAAGTTCTGAGAGATACGGACATGATTTCCAGGTAAAAACATAGCAAAGGCCAATTTGGACTGCCATGCCACAAGGCTTAATGCCCACTGTAGTTTAATGAGAGAGCGAGAAAGAAAAAAACCCAGTTACACTGGGGTCCCAATCCAGATTGCAGGTAAGGTAAAGGTAAAGATTCCCCCCGCACATGTGTGCTAGTCGTGTCCGACTCTAGTGGCGGTGCTCATCTCCGTATTCAAGCTGAAGAGCCAGTATTGTGCAAGTCCATGACCACAAGGCTGGCATGGCTGCAAGGAAACACTGTTTTACCTTCCTGCTTTTTACGGTGGTACCTATTTATCTACTCACATTTTTCATGCTTTCGAACTGCTAGGGTGGCAGGAGCTGGAGTTAACAGCAGGAGCGCGCTCTGCTGCGTGGCACCAGGGATTCGAACTGCCAAGATGCCGACTTTGCAGCCAACAGTTTTTGGAGCCTTAGTCTGCTGAGCAACCATGCCCCCGGTACTTGGTTTTAATATATATCTATAAAAACAGTGCTGCAGATGAACCATTTAAAATGTGTAGCTAGATCTTTTAAAACAGAAAGCAAAGTAGGCTGCCTATATACTGCCTCATAGCGTTTAAAGTTATGCAGCTTTAACAAAATATCATTTAAGTGTTATGCTACTAGCACGAGTATGATAGTCTGAAAATAATGGAAAGTTAATGTATTTCTAAATAGTACTTCACTTTCACACAGAGAACTGGGATTCTACAAAGCACAAAATCATGTGAAGGTCTTAAAGAAAATCCTCAGAATTTACGGAGTAATTTAAACACAGTAAGAAGGAAAGGATAGGAGACTGTTAGGGTCCAACAACTATTTAAGATTGAAATGTTACCTTTCCAAATTTAAGGGCCTCTAGTTATAGAAAAATAGAAGATGCAAATGGTCTGACTTTTTTTTTTGTCAACTTCAAAGCATGTTAATGGTTGGCCCAGGGATATTCTTGCTGATGGCACATAAAGACAAGCTGAACTTTAAGATGGCATACTTGGTGCTTGTTCTTTTAAAATAAAATGAAATAAAATACATTTAAAGTATCCCAAGCAAATAAATAAATAAATAAAATTTAATACACATACAAAAGAAAAATAACACAATAACAAAGAAAAAGTATCTCCCCAATGCATTCAAGGAAAATTTGCTTAACAGAATTTCATTTGGAATGAATTATTTCCTTTATACAAGGTAACACTGTATTAGGTAGCTTGGCTAGCTACCTTTATTTTTCTTTCTGCATGTTTCTTTGTATTGCTTCAGCCTTAAGACTCTGATTGTTCTGATTATCTCCTCCAAATGCTCTTGATACCTTTTTGAAACCTTTTGAAACTTTTACCTCTTGTCTCTTCCACCATCTTTAATAAAATATAAAACTTCTCTATCCAATTGTCTGGGTTTCTGGCCCAGAGGGTTAGTGCTTCTTAAAAACAGGTCTTCCCTTTACCAGCTATTGAGAATTTGTATTTTTTTTGTGTGTGTGTGTGGGGTGACAGTTCTACCTTGTAAGGTTGGTGTAACAGTCTTGAGTACTTAAGCTTGTGTATTTTTTTTTAACTCCCTGGGAGCACTTCTTAGTAGTCAGACTAAAGTGCAGGGTGTTTTCTGAATAAGGTAGTTTTACTACCTTGTCCAGTAGTCAATGACTACATTTGCCTCTCCCAGGCTCACCCATTCCGGGATCAACAGGGCAATGTTGCTTAGCGGTTAAAGAACAACTCCCTGAACTTAGTGAGCCATCTCACAGAACTGCAATTCCATCACCGAAATAATTACTCAGTCTGCCATCTTCATAACTAGAGTGTTGATTCCCAGAAAATAAAAGGCAGCATCTGATTAAGTGAGTTAGTTCACAAGACTCGGACCAAGAGGGAGTGTCTCCAGCTGAGTGGAACAAGCAGGAGACACTTTTCACAGCTTTCCATAGCTGTAAGCCGCATCTGCTGTCATTTATCTGCTGTAGTTAACAGTTTATTGGTTTTTTGTCGTTTTTTTAAGAGCACAGTTGCTGAGTTATTGCTTGTAAGATATTTAGGTATTGCCCATGGATTCACCAGTTCTAGCTGCAAACTTTGCCATGGCACAAAGATTTTTGGAGACTAATTGCTACAGTTATGCTTGCACGGGGAAGCAGCAGAAATATGACAAAAGATGCTCTATGCTTATCCCAAAAATGAAGCCCCGTGTCTATAGTGCAATGATGAAATTTCTTTAGAGCCATCACAGTTTTCTGACATGGTGTGCCTATGAATCTGTTACAGCAGAACCACAAATGATCTTCTGGCATTTTGGAAGGCAGGCTTTTAAAATGTACCTGAATAATCAATAAGGCTGTGACTACAGGGTCAAATACTGCAGGAGTTGCTGCAGGTGTAAAACAGATGAATTGCCATAGTTACTGTGAACACAAAATGAAAAGTCACTTTGAGTCACTCTGGTCCTGATGCAGAGTTGCTTTTTCTTCTGCTGCTGCTTGGGACCTTTACTTCTTTTGAAGTCCGAGTGATTTGAATCTACTTTCTGCCCGATGATTAGTAGTTTTGCCCTCCCAAAGAATGGGATGTGTGACTGTGGGAGGTATTCTGGTGACATACTAAGCTGAGTCATTTGGACATAAAGTATCCCCACTTCCAGAATCTTTCTGCTTAGCTCTACGATAATACCTCAGTTTATGAGTTCCCCAGTCTATGAGCATTTTGAAAGACAAGCAAAAATTTCAGAACATTTTTTGTTCCAATTAATGAGCTCATCTTGCAAAATGAGCACTGGAAAACCACCCCCTCTTCTGCCGCTGCTGACTCTGGGCCATTGTGGCATCTTATTCCCACATAGAGAATAATGGAAACTTCGCCCCAGAACAAATCATGTAAATTTCCATTATTTTCTATTTTGGTTTATGAACCTATTTCCAGAATGGATTATGCTTGTAAACCAAGAACTGTATTTTGTTAAACAAAATACTGAGCTTAGTGGTAGATCATCTTTGCCAGGCATATACAAACTTTGGCCCTCCAGATGTTTTGGACCACAATGCCCATAGTCCTTTGCCATTGGCAAATCAGGCTGGGAATTCTGGGAGTTGTGGTCCAAAACATCAGGAGGGCTGAAGTTTGGACATGCCTGATCTTTGCAATAACAAACAAAATATTAATATGGAACACAAATGGAACCCTATCTATCTATCTATCTATCTATCTATCTATCTATCTATCTATCTA
>JAHTLZ010000237.1:24833559-24904468 GCA_023846285.1 Phrynocephalus versicolor | reverse complement strand
CTATCTATCTATCTATCTATCTATCTATCTATCTATCTATCTATCTATCTATCTATCTATCTATCTATCTATCTATCTATCTATCTATCTATCTATCTATCATCAGCATACATAGTACATTATGGAGATATATGAAATACCTGTACTGCTCTTTTTCCCTAGTGCTGTATAACCCTTTAGATAGTCCTCTGCCTTTACAATCAACTGCAAAGGGAGACTTGATTTGTAGAGGGAGGGATCAAAAGAAGGGGGGCTGTGGTATGAACCAAACCATATTAGATTGAGGAGTCAGTGCTGACAAGGGCACCCAAACAACCCACAGTCTCCATGCTATCTGAACATTTGCATAAAGTAGATTTTCAATTCTGATAAAGTCACAGAGGCAAAACAGATAACTCAAGGTGGAGTGGTTGATAACACTGGGTCTCTAGAAAAATCTGAAAGTTCTGATCAGGAGATTGAACTAAAACAAACAGCTGATCTTAATCTACAAATGCAACAAGATTGGTGCAGGATAAATCTTTGGATATGCCAAATTCACAAAATATGATAAACACATCTACTGAAATCAGCTCAAATCAAGAGATCAAACCCAAACAAAGGGCAGATTTCAGCAGAAAGACAAATATGACAAGAATGGTGTAGGCACCCTTAGAGGTGCCAAGATCACATAATATGATAAGCGCATCTGTCTTACTTAATATGGGTGCCCAAAAGAGGAAAATATGGGACTTTTTCAGTAGCAGAGTGGCTATCAAGATTTCTATCAAGATGATACAACAACTCATGAAGATATGGGATTTGACAAGGGGGAAACAACCTGTGAAGATAAGGGACTCGGCAGGAAAAGGGAAAACTGGAAAAAAAAAAAAGAATTTCTGGCTTAGTGAATTTATTACACAAAACTGTTTTCTGTATTCTGATTGCCAAGTTAATTGGTTAGATTTTTTTAAAAAAATAAGAGGCAGTTAGGTATAGACAAGAACTTCTATGCATAAAGTGAAACATGTAGACCAGGAGGCAGCTCTCTTATAATAGCCCATAAAGTATTAATTTGAATTAGTGATGATTGCTGAAATTAGGCATTCTTTGAAAGAATGGGTAAATATACTGTGGACGATATATAGAATATATATAGTTAGCCAAATCTAAAAGAGGGATGAGATAGTAAAGAAGCTAAGTATGAAAGTATGCTCATTTAAGCTGGGAAGAGAGATATGAATTTTATTGGGCTCAGATGTTGGGAAAAAACTGTTGTTGAAGCGGTAATACGACAGAAGACAAGCAATATATTTGTTTTATGTAACTTAGTGTAGAAAATAAATTAAAAATGTTTTTTTAAAAAAGAAGCATGCAGTAGGCTATGACTCAGGCCACCTTGTTTTCTCTGCCTTGCTCAAGCATAGCTCTTCTATAATTCACTGCTATTTTTTCTTCTCACATCAGGCCCACAGGCACAGGAATTGTGGGATGGAGCCCCTTACATATACACTGGCCTCTTACACAAAGCAGAAACTGCACTTGCTTTGACCACACATGTATTTACTTCCAAGTGGAGAATGAAGAACCTATAATATTTGGACAAGTATCTTGCCCTGGTGGCCCAAAGGTGACTGCTGCACTACGCCAGACTGGGTATCCATGTATTATGTCTAATTAATTTTACTCAAGCTATGCTGCCTATGCTCAAGACCTCTTAAGTCCAACTTTTGTTGCCTGGGCCTGGCTTACTTGTCCCGATTAGAGATGGGGTGAATTGTCCTCATTATTATTCCCAAACGAACAAATTAGATCTCTAATCCAACATTGTATTTGCAAACACAGTACAAACATTGTGGAAAGTTTGTTCCACAGTCAAGTACCTAAACCATGGAGGTATCCAGATAGCTTAATAACTAATTAACACTGTTGAATTTTTTTTTAATTTTATTTTTGAAGAAGACTTGTTTTTCTTTTAGCCCATTCATGAACAAGACAATGCTAATTGTATATCAATCTCCTGCCTTTGTCAGGCTGGAGCGGGACTGTATGGACAAGGGTAAATGCGGCCGTGAAGTTCCAGAAACTGATAGATCTCGTGTATATTTTCTACAAGTGTAAAAACAAGGTTACTAAAGGGTTGAAAAGCAGTTTGAAGATGTTAACAACAAAATGGTACCCCACAGTATGCAATCCACTGTGACAATGGTAATGTTTGATAATAGTCTCCAGGTGATATTTCTCCACTGTGTTGGGTCTCCTGGCTTCCTGTTACCACAGGGGAGGGACTGACACATGCCTTATGATGGGGATCAGCCATATGGAGACAGTCTGAAATCATTTCAGGTCCTAGTTTGGAAATGTTTGCCATGGAGAAGTTGTTTTCAGAGCTATTCCCAAGTGACTCCGATTATGGGATTTTAGTGTCTCACCAGAGGTCTAAATGGATTCCTGCCTGAAGAAGGCCTCTCAGAACACCAGAAAGGCTGGATACAATCCAGCATAGAATTAAATGCACTTAACTCCATGCTGGATGGTGGCCACCAGTAATCTAAAAATGTTTCAAGACTATCGGTGAAGAAGGGTGTTTTCCCCACCCCCTACTCCTCTATGCACACATGTATTTAAAAGATCCCCTGATGCCCCAGCAAGCGTGACTTTGAAATGATATGCCTCTTCTGTTAAATATCACTGTTAAATATCTTCACCATTATGGCAGCAGCACTTCATTCCATTGCATCCAGTGGTATTTTGTAACATCTGTATGACATCTCTACATTCTTGCCTGGCACTCCTGATTTGTTTTAAAGCAGTTGCTCTTGAAAACCTGCCTGCCTTTTCATTTTCAACAGCAAGTAGCATTCAATAAATAAATAAATAAAAATAATACTGATGTTTCCCTGGGCAACAAATTGTCATACTGTCGCCTTGTTCCTGATGACATTTTTAAAGTGTATATTTATAATATACTTGTGTTTCACTGCAAGTATATTATAAATATACACTGTACATACAAATCTAGTCAAAATGCCTTTGTAAACATCTTAAGTACTATTATTTAATAACTCACATAACACACTTGGTTTTGACCTGCTCCAGCAATATCATTCCTCCCAACTCTCAACAGCAATCCTCAAGAAATATAATAAAATATGATATGTTAATTATCAATCTGGGGCAGGGGGAGAAGAAGAACCAGCCCTTATATTAAGTGATAGGTCTCCAGCACTGTTTCCTACATTCCTCTATGTTCAGAGGAGAAGAATATCCTGGCTTCACAAACTGAAGTTTAATTGATGTTCTGCTCATTTATTGGCCAACTGAATGCCCATTTAATCTGCATGATGTAGATTAAGAAGATGTAAGCAAAACAGCGGCATCTACTGAAGAGTAACTGGGTTTGTGTCCATGAGCATCTCCACAACTAGTGGTCTTTTGTATGGACTACCACAGTGGTTCTCAACCTGTGGTCCCCAGATGTTCCTGGACTGCAACTCCCAGAAGCCTCCACCATTCGCTATGCTGGAAGGGATGTCTGGGAGTTGCAGTCCAGGAACATCTGGGGACCCACGGGTTGAGAACCACTGGTGTACCAGGTGCCATCAGAGCCATACAATTTCTGTCATGTCGCTATTGTTGTCACTGTTGTCACTGTTGTTGTTGTTGTTGTTGATTATGATGATGATGATACGTACAAAATACTGTGATTTTTTTAAAAAAGAAATTAAACACACTCAAGATGCTTGTTCTAGACAGAAGAAGTCTGGTATTAACTCCCCAAGTAAATATTAATACTCTACCCAAGTATCATCTCAATTAACTTTAACACAAAAAACCCTGACACATATTTAATGGAGGCAAATGAAAATCTTCTCCAACCCAACACCTTCCAAAAGGACTGAGATACTTTTAAAATGAATTTTGGTAACACAACCCATGAATCTTGTGCATTATTATGTAGTTCCCTCACTTCCAATGCAATGAGCAAAAGCTTTAGAGATTATATACAATAGCAAAACAACAAAAGGAGCTGGGGAAGCAGCCCTTCCCTCCCATATCGCTACATTCTGTGCTCCTTAATTCAGAGCTGTCCATGTCGAGAGGCACTACCAAAATGTATTTTCCCCAAGATTGTCTAGTGCCTATTTTAATAATTTTTGAAACTGTGGTTAATGGAGATTTTATTTGAACTCTGTTTAGGCCGAAAGTACATTCCAGGATGTCATACTGATGATTAACTGATAAAGAAGGGCCTGGCACTGAGAAACAGATCCAGGCAATGGCTGACTTAGAAAGACCAGGACCCTGGATAAGTGAAGCTGCCTTCTGATTTATAGAAGGCCGCTTGTCTTTTACTTCTTGAATCACCACATTCCAAAAGATACAAAGCTCTTGTGAAGTGGGAGACAGGAAGAAGAGAAGGGAGGGGGGGGAATACTTTAAAAATATTTAATATTAAAACACCTCCAACTAACTCTTCTACTCTAAGTGAATTCACCATGTTCTGTGTTTATTAACCCACAAGTAGTGATGGAGCGTCTGAGGAAAATTACAAATAAGCACCATTTAGTGTTCAGCGTGACATAAACCTACCCAGCAGAAATGTGTTTATCTTGTGGCAATACATAACCCATCTGTAACGAACCAGAACATAAATAGTTGCTTTCAGTGTTAATTATACCATTAACTCAAGAAAAAGACACATAGAAGATCAAGCTGACGCCCTGGCCAGATAACCAAATGCCAGGCTATCTTGAAGGAAATGTTCCAACCTACCATCTACAAGCTGTTTACAGATATACCTGATAAAGCTGGCAACATGTCTTACCAGATGTCTTCACTTAAGTCCGAAAAACCAATTTCAAAGCTGCTTCTGCAAATAATTAAGATTTTAAATGAACTATTTAGCATGCTCGTGAGAGGAAGCCGTACATTTTTCATGTCCCTAACCTGAACCAAAGTTCAGCCTAAGACAACCAGAGACTAACGCACTATCACATTAAAATGTGTGTTCCAGTAAATGTTTTCATAATATTTTATCTGCGCTGCACTGCATTTTTAATCATGACATAGTTTCCTGTGCCCAATATAAGCTGGGGAAAATGTAGCCTCTCCGGCTACAGTTAAGCAGTCCAATGACATTCTGCAGTGCCACCATTCTGCGGGTTTGGTGTTGATGGTCGTTATCACCAAGGCCAATTTTAAAAGCAAGATTTCAAATCCTGCTACAGTACATGCTAATTTTGATTCACAATGGCTAATGCCAGTGCTGTTGTAAAGACCGAGGGTCATGTGGTCAAGAAAAGGGGCAGTCCACATTCAGCACCACCACTGATCCTTTAACCATGAACGGAACCATTGTTTTGTCACAGAGGTTGACACTAGGGGGTCCTTCAGATGTCAGTGAATGCTACTTGTTCTGCAGCAGTTTTGAATACACAACATACTTCAAAAGCTTAAAGTGCTACGACCAAAACTGACATTTAGACTAAGAAAGAGGGATCCACCCAGTGAGCCAAGTCTTCCTACTTAAGCATTTTGCTCTTGCTCTGGCTTTGTGCTTGTTCGCTTTACAAAAGTTGTTCCCGCTTTGATTCTTCATATCCCAAAATTGCATCTGTTTTTGAAAGGGGGTGAATATAGGAACACAAATAGATTTTTTTAAAAAAAACTTTGAAAGAAGAAAAGGATACAGAAATGAGAGACACGATTCACAGACACAGAAAAGTTGCTATTTCAAATAGTCATTACTACTATACATTTGAGACACCACCAATCGTTCCCTTCAAAACAAGTGAAAGGTTCAAAAGTTCATAGCAGAAGACTCCAAATTTAGTTAGAGAACCTTCTTTAGAACCTTCAAAGGCATCCAGTTCCCTCATATAGGAAAGATTAATGAAACAGATACAGACTTTGCCAAGTTGCTAAGAAATCCTATTCCAGAAAACTAAGAAAACCAAACACATACAGATATAAATACAAACACATATAAAGAGAGAGAGAGAGAGAGAGAGAGAGAGAGAGAGAGAGAGAGAACTTTAGGTGACTTATCAGATGCAGAGGGGGGGGGTAACCCATCACTGTTTTTCCAAACATTTGGCTCTCGATAACACCTTGCACAGTCATTTGTACACCTTCCAGGAAAAAAAACAAGAAGAAGCTCAATAGGACCACACACAGAATAAATATACTATGTGATATGCAGTTCAGGTAAAGTGGAAAAAAGGGGGGGAGGATATTCCTTCATGTGATGAACTTTTGTGAACTTGCTGCAGCCTTAAGGACAGTGGAGGTGTAACACACTGCCTCCTTCTGCAATGGAATAAGAAAGCACTCATATGATTCACTGTAGATTTGCATTCCTAGTGAATTACTGCAAGAGGCCACAGGGGAGAAAACACAAGCATAGTCTCATACACCACACATGATCTTTAAAAAATGTCCTTGCCATCACAGGTGGCTTCGACATTGGATAACAGCACATCCTATTGTGAGTTACAATTTATTGACACGCTTGCAGTGGGAAAATGTTCTGCACACTTTGATGCAGATGCTCTGTGCAAGGTTGCCAGCTGTCAATGGATCAGATGAATCTAAGATCCCCTGTCTGATGCAAAATGAATTGAAGTCCTACTAGGACTTGGGTAGAAATCTATTAGGAACAGTTCTCCCATGTGAGAAAGTATGAACCACATCTGGATGATAAGGTCTTCAAACCTCAAGTGACCTGATAAACCAAAACACCCCATATTTTGCCTTAAGAAGTGTGCACATTGGTAGAAAGTATAACACAGCAGTTGGGGTCACCTTTTCCCCCTATAATCTAATATGGCACAATATATTTAACTTCTAGTCCAGTACTAGACAATAGCATTGCAGCATATGACATTGTACCATACTCTAGTGCAGGGCTGTTCAACTTTGAACAGGCCAAGGTCTACTTTTTCCAGCCCAAAGTGCCTGAGGGCTACTACACTAAAACCTCTACTTACGAATGTTATCCGTTCCGAGCACACGCTCGTAAGCAAAAACTTTTGTAAGCAGAACAGCGGTTTCCCATAGGAATGCATTGAAAACCAATTAATCTGTTCTGGGGGAAGCAGATTTCAATGCGCCATGGACCTTGAACTGCCCTGCTTGGCTGAGACAGTGGGCTGGCAGAACCAGAACTTTGTTGGGGCAGTGGTGGTCATTGGGATGGGGGAGGGAGGGGTGGAAAACTTATCCCTTCACTTTTTTTATTGATGGCCAGAGGGCTACTTTTGAACCCTTCACAGGCTACCAGTAGCCTGCGGTCTACCTGTTGGGCAGGCCTGCTCTAGTCCAATGCAATATCCTGTACTATATACTACAGCACATAGACCTTTCTAGTAACAGTGTCCCTATAATACAAATGCAGGCTGAAGAAATAGAAGAGAATTCGGATTGCCGTTTGCCCAAAATTCTTCTTCTTCTGCCCGGAAGTATGGGGAATCAGCCAACAGTGAATGTTGAGGGACGAGGCACTTATTCCAGCATTAGTCAAGAAGTTGGGCTTGGAACACAGCTGCTGTTTTAAGGTCAAAATTACACATTCCATCCACAAGTGTGGCACCTTGCTTGCTTGGAAGGCTTGCCATGTTAATCCCATAAACCGAGAATGTAGGGTAGCACAGGGGAACTTGGACTTGAATCTGTTTAAGTGTCTGCTGCTGGATGTTGACCTAATAGAAGCTTGGGGAGCGGGGAGAGAGGTGGATATGAATATTCAGACAAAATGGCTTTCAAAGCGTATTTCATTCCTACCAAATCACTGCATAGGATGTCTTTGAAGATTCTCAGTCATCCAGGTGAGTTTATCTGGAAGTTGAATCCTGGCAACTGGACTTCTTTTCTTGAGAGATTGAAACGTTTCACTGCTCTTCCAAACAGCTTGGTCGGTCTGAGGAAAACTAGTTGAGAGTCCTGCATTTTAGAGTTTTACCGCACATGATGTGAAAATTGAAATTGACAATATGTTGCACTGCCAAAGAAGTGCAGTTTAAAAGGGAATGCTGCGATTTGCTCTTTTCATTGAAATACTGTATACTATTTTTCCCATTTCCCCGTAAATTTAAAGACAGATGAGAGTAATGTTTAGCCTTCCAGATGCTGCTTAAATCTAACTCCCAACATCCTCAACCACTGACTGTGATGCTAGAGTTGATGGGAGTTGTTCTCCAGTAAGTAGCACCTGGGCAGTCACATGCTCCCGTTCAGCTTTTGGGTCATTAAACTGTGGATGATGGTACAATTTTTGGGTGAACTCAGCAGCAGCAGATATCTTGCAAATTTTATTATTAGTCATGTAGTGCAGGGTGGTGGTTATTTAAACCTTGATACAGCTAGGAAATAAAGATCATATTATGATGAGGAGCATATTAATTATTTTGAAAATTAAGCTGTCAGCCCAGCTTGTTTTAGCATTATTAACACCACGTATAAAAACACCATATATAAAAACCATTGCCCTGAAGCACAGAATAGATTTTGAGTGCTCTTTTTTCCTTAATTAAAAGATTTCAATCTTTTGCAACCTCTAGTTTAGGTCCCTTGTTTGTAAACTTGCCAGAGCTAGGAGTTCTAAGAGAAAAGCAGGCTGGGTCCCGGAGGGAGGGAGTGGCTCAGGTCGCATACACAAATATCACAGTCTTGTTGACACAGGAGCAGCCGCAGTTGAGTACTGTTATGTGTGTTAATACTCTGCCTCCGGTGTATGACCTACTGAGTGACAAGATTGAGAACAAAATGCTCCATTTCATCTTGCCTGGTTAAAACATCCTCCTAGCATCTTGGATAAACCCTAGTCCTAAATTAGAGATTCTCATTTTATTTTCTATTTTTGTCATTTCTAGGCTCTTAAAAAAAAGAGTGCCTTTAACCAGAAAAGGCAAGAAAGGAATATATGAACCTTTTCTAACTTGGCTATATTCAATTACCTACATTTTCTTTATACAACAACATTCTCTTTCCCTGCCATCTTCCTTATTTTCTTTTAAAAAGAGAGGGAGGGAAAAATGAAAAATGACTCTGGTTAAAAAAAAACAAAAAACCTCAAGCTGGCTTAGACCTTACCTGTGGATCTTAACCCAAAAGTAGTTTACATTTCTTTTATCTCTTGGGTTTTGTTTTCCTCATTAACAGACAAACATTGCAACACACCATTGAATAGTGATCTTTAAAAAAAAGAACCCAAACAAAGAGAATGAATTAAGCTGGACGTAAATCACATTGAGTTCAGTGAAACTTACTTCCAAGTACGGTGGTACCTCTACTTATGAGTCGCTCTACTTACAAGCAATTCGACTTAAGAGAGGAAAACCATTGGCATTTTAACTGCTGCCTTACAAATTTTAGATGTGGTCCACTCTACTTACAATTTATTTTTTCTAATATTTTATCTATTTTTTGATTTTTTTTAGATAACGGCTGCTCTACTTAACAGTTGTTCGACTTATGAACATACATTCGGAATGGGTTAAATGCGAATCTAAAGGTTCCACTGTAATTTGGTTTGGATCTAAATTGTGAAGTGACATGCTTTTTATGGAGTCTGGCTGATGTAGTTCCTATATTGAGAAACATTATTCTCACTCCACTCAAACATTCAAGTGAAAATGACGCAGCTGCTATTTCAGATACAAGCTTCCCCATGGATATTAGCAAACACCTCACACTTAAGCAGGTGAAATATTGTAATAAGGTCTTCCTTTTTCAACGCATACATCGTGAGGTGGCGCACATTTAATCCTCTAGTTTTAAGAGATGGGTCAGCCAATTCCTTGTCATAGGTGTTTGTGCTTAGTGACACAAACAAGTCCCACTGTATTGTCTCTACTCTCCAAGATTATGTAGCACTCTGGAAACCTGAAAAGCCTTTTGAGAACAGACAACAGAGGGGACCCCCACCACCTCAGAAAAGTACACACACAAATACACTGCAGTAAGCAGCACCCCAATCATAACGTCTAATTTTGATTTTCTTCCTTTTGTGTGTCAAGGACTCTTCTAGCCAAATAATCCCAGCAGGGTAGAGAGTAAGCTTATGGGGAGAAAGGAGAGGGAGTATTTTGTAATGGAGCCTGCTCATTGGCATTATTTTTCCGTCTGCAGAATTCTTAGGTCAACTAGATCGACAAAGAAGCATTAATATTTCTGCCACTGGGATCAGCCAAGGGGGTGGGGTGGGGAATGCAACCTAGTTTGTTCCAAAGAGCAAAGCTATCAAGACTGGGGAATGGAATGGTCCGGGACCTTGGGAAGCTGGCAGCCAGAACCGGATGGCGGACCGAAGCAGTGCTGCTTCAAAGTGGCCCAGCATGCTGTACACACACCAGGCGCTCTTTTTGCCAGTGGATCAATGACAGCATTTTGCCGGGCTGCAGGCATCCCCTGTGCTAATGAAAGCCATCCTCAAAGCCACGAGACAGGGCCTCTGGGCAACCTAAAAACTGGCATTAGCAGAAGTTTGTTAGAATAACCCGACTTCTGAACCTAGGGAGCGCCGGGGGACCCACACTCGCCCGCACGCCTTCTCTATCATCCCACCATCTCCCCTCTGGCTGGCTGTTTAGTGTCACTCATGTGGGATGAATCCTGTTAAAGATCTGATGCTTACGGAGGACTCGGGAGGTGTCTGGAACGTCTGCCTCTAATCATAAACACCGCAGCTGGCAAGAATATGGTGGGGTTGGGGGAGGAAATCACCTTGATCCAGAGAACAGCCCCTTTGATGTCTGCACAGTTACTTGGCCGCCCAAGGTAAAAGGTACAGTGTTCTTTTTTAAAAAAAAAGACAGAAAGAGAGAAAAGAAAGAAATACACACATACAGAATGAAAAAAATAATAATAATTCCAGCCTTGACATGCTCAAATCATAACCATATGACTCTGCCTTCTACGGCTGGCCCTTTCTTCTTGTGTTTCTTTTAAATGTTTTGCTCCGAGAAATGGGAGAGGAGAAGAATCTGACAATGATAACATGAAACAGGTTTGGGAGATAATGGCAGATTCGGGAGAAAATATGTCCAAAAAAGAAAAGAAAAGAAAGAAATCGCTCTGCCACTACCAAAAATGGAAGAGGCCTCCTGCCAAAGATTGCTCACGGCAGAGACCTTAAGCAAGAGAAGGGGACTGATTCCACAGAAGGGGGGGGAAGGGACCCGCTCCCCACTCCCCCCCCCCAAAATGCAACACAGCACACACGGGTTCAGACGTACGTCCTACCCTCTTGCCTTTTTCAGGGAACTCTGGCAAATAACAGAGGTTCTTTTATTCAGTCCATTACTGTTTACCTAAACAGGTACGGACTGAATTTGTGCAAAGGAATACAAGTGGCACTTCTTTTCCTGCTGCTCTGCCACTAACTCTATTTAGCACTGGTGGCTTTGCAAGAGACAACAAATGGATCAGAGAAAGGGGACCCCACCCTGAGAACTTCTCTTCATTTTCCCAACATGCAATTACTTTCCATAGTTCCATGTAAGTTAATGGGAGTGGGGAAATTGTTCAGGTCAAACTACACATTTTTGATCCAGTCTGCTCTAGTTCTAAGGAAAATTACCCGCGGAGGAAAAAAGGGATTACATGGTCGCATATATCTATGTGTGGCCATTTGGTCACACACATCTTGGGGGAGACAGACCTTTGGAATCGGAGAATTCCATGCACACCAAGGTATTCATTCTCTGCCTTTTGCCCTTGCATCATTTTTATGCAGTGATAGTGCTGCAAGATATGACTATTTGGACTATTTTCTAGAAGCAGAAAAGTTTCGCTCCCTGGAATTAAAAGGCCGGACAGTCCTTAAGCCTCTTTCACAGAACTGTATACTTATTCTCAGCCAAGTTGTGACTCCTCAGAGAGGCAAAGGCAGAACCCACAGTTAGTGGGAAAGGACAGAAATTGTTACAAGAGTCTAAACTGCCTGTCATCTCTCTTGCCACAGAAATACCTCCTCAACAGCAATAGGCTCAATTTACCAGACTGATTAAAAAACAAGAGCTCAGCAGTTGCAGAACCCAAAGAGTCTATGATAACCTGGGAAATTCTCCTAGGTTTCACATACAGGAGTCAAGATATATATATATATTACAAGCAGTATGTCATTAGAAGAGAAAGTTGTAGAAGGGCAGCCTGGCATTTGATTGTCACGGAGCAATATTTCCAGAATTGCTGCACATCAGTAATCAAGAGGTAAACTGGCATATGAACATGGTTTCGACATCTAATCAGCTGGAATCTTGTAATATATAGTTTGCCCAATAATCTCCCTTACCAATTAGGAACAGGCAAAGGGGCAGAAAACACAAACTTAAGAGAATTTCTGCTACCTTTCATACCCCATCCACCTTTCCCAGTAGCCAAACATTTCTGTAAGCAAGTTGGTTTAGAATTTTGAGAGGCAATAGCAAGATAAAAGTGCCTGGTCTATGAGGTTCACTTGGTTTAGGTATTGTTTTTAATTGTTTTAAATAGGGATATGAATCTTTGCTTGTCTCAGCCTTACAAGCAAGGAGAAGAAATGGGATTCCTGCCCCCCAACAACAACCCTTAACGTAGACGTGGACAAAATATTGTTTGACACTATGAAATAGATGCTCTTCTAAAACTTGTGCAATGTTGCGTAACCTGCTCCAGTTGTTCACAATTGTGATCAGTGTATGTGTGTTTTTTTAAAAGGGTTATCTGCTTTGTTTTAAACAACAAGCACAGCTGTGCTTTGCATCTTGCAGGGAAACAATACTAAATTTGCACAGACTGCTATGGAGATAATCTGCATATAGTGGAAAACCTTCTCCTGCTCTCCTTAGCAAGAAATGCCATGGGATTTGAAAATTTCTCATCTAAATGTCTCACCCATGTCGAAATACACAAGATCACGGAGAAACTGGAATTGAGTAGGGCTTCTTATTTCTAGCTTTAGAAGCATGCATTAGGCTCCAAGGTCATTCCCTCTATGGATCCTATCTCTAAACACTGCCTTCTTTCAGATTACATTGCATTCATGTCAGCAGGGCCCTAAAGAACATTTAATGCACATCCGCATGCAAGAGTTTCCTTTTTGCCATTATTGTGTCTGATCTTTTCCAGGCATGTTGCTTGATACACCTTCAGTGTTATTAATTTTAGCATGCATTTAGAAACTTCATCCGAAGGAATGCAAAATTGTGCAATACTCTCTGGCCTTAGCTTAGTCATGAAAAGAAAGGTGGACGTTTTCCCCTAAAAGTTGTACAATCTGAACAGAGCCTACTTTCTAGTTAGTATATGATGACAGGCCTTGTGCACGGCAGTCTGGAGATAGACAACATCTAAATTAAGTCTTGAATTTTGAAAAAGGGAAAAAATATTCAAGTTAGCTTTGAGTTTAAAGCAGACCCGAAATGGCTTTAAGCAGCTGGGAGGCAGCCGTTTCAAAGAGACACACATTGCAGTGTGTGTTTTGATTAGACGCGGTATTAATGTGCACAAGATCGGGTTACCTTGCTTCAAATTGGTCAGTGTCATCTTGACACAACTGAAGCAAAGGAGAAGTGACACTCGGCAAATGAGACAAACAGCAAACAGCGCAAGGGAGAGTAAATCACGTCACCCTGTCATGGCTGGAAAATTTGGGAGCCGCTGCTCCAAACCTATCTGAGATTTTGCAGGCTATTTGGACTGACAAGCGTTCCCTGAGATCCCACTGAAGGCTGCAGATACAGATAAGGTTCAGATTTATTAAGTTTATGCACACTTGGACTAAGAAGACGGTACACATGTATGTCGCTAAGGCTGGGGGAGGCGGACGGCGCAGGGCGGTGAAGCAAAGAGTCTCCATAGCCCTATATGGCAATTTTTTTCTGTTTGATTGAATTGCCAGATAATTGAATAACCAACTCTGAATGTTACAGTATCTACCTTGCTCCCTTATTCATTCTGCCCCCCGTAAAACATGGCAGCTAGGTGGACAGCAGCATGATTCTCCCCCCACCCCACTTCCCCGGTAGAGTTCTATCTACCCTGTTCCTGCTCCCTGAAAAGATCAGGACTGCTGTTTCAGGAACAATCAGTGAGAGAAGGCGCTCATGGCAGAACTTGGCCCTTACAAATAGGAAGAGCTCTTATAGGCTTTAAAAGTGTATAGTGTCTAATTTAGCATTTGGGGAGAAAAACCTTGACAGGACAAAACTTGGAAGGGTGACCGAGAGTCGATATTTGTCCAATTATCATATTATAGATGTTTTGCTCATACCCCTGTGAGGTCAGTTAGCCTCGTGTTGGTTCTCTAGCTAACCAGAATTCTATTGGGATGTTCTCACAAAGGGAGGGGGGAGGTATACTAGACCAGCGGTTCTCAAACTGGGTGCTGTGAGAGTATGCCAGGGGTTGACATGGCAATGATATTTAATTTCCTGATAAAAACATCCTGGATCAAGTGATTTGAGGGTAAAATTAACTAAACGTATCATAAACATAAAGGAAATAATGGAAAATTCATCCAAACAGTTTCATTTGTCGCGTTAAAGACAACTGAGCATTAAATTTGCACTGTTTTTTCTTCTTCTCCTAAATATTCAAACTGTTTTAAGGGCAGCTGTGCCATGAATTTTTTTTAGCCTGACAAGGTTGCCATGGTGAAAAAAGTTTGAGAACCACTGTACTAGACCAACTTCCTTCAGTTGCAGTTTGCCTCAAGTACAAAGCAGCAGTCTAGAGCAGGGGTGCCCAAACGTTTTGTAAGGAGGGCCAGATTTAGTGGCTGAGAATGTGTCAGGGGCTGGTTGCTCCCTGACCATATCACCCCACTGCCAGATTTGGCCCCCGGGCCAGACTTTGGGCAGGCCTGGTCTAGAGGAAAAGGGGACAGGTTGAGCATGCTCCCTTGAGTCGGACATCCTTTAAACTCTCCTTGTCAACACTTCCAACTGCCATCAAGATAGTGAAGCTCAGCTGCCGGTCCACAGAATGTTTGTTGAACAAATGCTCAATAATATGTGCTCAATAATATGTGCAGGTCACAGTTTAAGGAGAGAGGGGGGAAATGCAGCTTGACAAAGAATGAAAGTGACAATTAAAACAGTTGTTCCTCCTTTGGCATCCTCATCTGCCAAATTCCTCCCTAGATTTGCAAGTCGTGCCTTACTGCATGTTTTACTACAACATAATCAACTAGTATAGACATCTGCAATTCCTTCAGAAGTAGCTATGTAGAATGTGGCAGAATGTCTTTAAAAGATTAAAGCAAATAAGAATGGATCCATAAATACAGAGCACTTATTTGCTCTCATCATGTAGCCATACATATGTGTCAATGTATGTTTTCTAGATAATAACTTTGTGCCATCAAGTTGATTCCAAGTTATGGTCACTCTCCTATGGTGCCTCAAGATACAAAATTAATCTGTTCTTCAGGGTGCTTCTCAGTCATCCAGGTGAGTTTATCTGGAAGTGGAGTCATGGCAACTGGACTTCTTCATACTGTGAAATTTTTGTACCATGGATCTGAACGAGGTGCAATGCCCAGTGGGAAATTAAGTATTCTGCAAAATTTTCATATCTCGGGCATTCCATAGAAAATTTTCATATCTTGAGTTTTTGCAGAAGACTTTCATTCCCAAGGAACATTGCGCCCTAGATGGACTTCCCTTTCGTATCATGAGTTTTTTGTGTCACAAGGTGCCTGAATCTTGAGATACCACTGTATACAGAAACGATCTACCAGTCCCTCCTTCTGGAGAAGTTTTGGGACTGTGCCACTTTCTAAAGGCTGCATAGGTGCCATGGAACAGAATCCCATCAGCTACCTATATACTGGGCAATGTCAGCTGACCTTTCTGCTGGGGGGGGCATAGGAGCAATTTGAACCCCCAGCCCCCGGCTCCACAGCCAGGCACTCCATATTCTATACTAATTTTCCAAAATTCTTAAGCAAATGAACAGTAGATTACAGCAGGACTCATCCACGGTTGGCACAGGAAAAAGTTAAATAATTCAGCAGCCACAAAGCAAGCTGTAAAGCATGCTATTGTCACAAATAGCATCTGTAAAAAAGCAAGCTACTGTCACAAACAGCGGCCATAAAGCAAGCTACTGTCTCAAAACAGCAGTCATCAAGCAAGCTACTCTCAGGAAACAGCAGTTTTTCGGGTGGGCGGGCAGGTGTTCTCTCTTATCCATGTTTTCATTATCCACGGGAAGGCCTGGAACCAATCCCCAGCAGATACCGGGGTCCTACTGTAATTATGAAGTATTCTAGAGAAATCGACTTACCTGAGCCTTTTGCAGGGTAGGTTCAAATAGCAGGAAAAGGACATTACTAATTATTTACATCTGCAGATGAGAAGAATGGTTTTAAAATGCACCCAACTCCCTGAGGGAAGCAGAATCCCCGCTGTTCACCGCTTGCCGAATCCTATTAGAAATCACACCTAATGATAAACATTTCCCCCAAAGGAAGTGTCACCCGCCTACCTCTTAATTGAAGGAAAGGTGGGCCAGGGCTATTAACTAGAATTTTGCTTTCAGTGAGACTCATGTTCTCTGAAACACTTGCTTGAAATTTGTATTTTAAGGAAGCAATTAGAGTGTGGTTTCATTGGAAAGGGGATGGCAGGAAACACCAGGCAAAGAGCAAACAGAAAAATCATTCTTGTTACCCTACCACCTAAAAAGAAACATATCCTCTTTTCTCCTAGAAAGAAACATGATAAACCCAGCCCGCACACTTCAACGAAGTCAACATGGCTTATGTCAACAAGCTGTTGTGATTATTGAAATGTACAGGCTCGGCTACAAGATCAGGCCAAGCAAAAGAAATGATTCTGAATTTTGCGCCAAAATATTCTCAGCTTGACATTCAGAAACTGAAACCCTGCAATGATATCAAATCACAGAACCAGAAATTATAGAAACGTGACAACTTTACAAAAACATCTCTACTCACACGGTAGACAGTTTCATAGTTGCAAGGTTTCTGGAAGACAGTGTTTTTATTTTGCTTTGTTTTTAAAGTGGGAATGGTCTGCCTCATAAACTCTGTCAGATGCCAGATAAAGAAGCATTGAGATTCATAGAAAATCGGAGCAGGAAAAATAGTTCGGCTTGCCCTGAGCGAATATATTCCTTTTTGCCCAGTACCTTAAAAAAAAGGAACTGCCAGCATATTTTCTAAGTTGCCTTAACAAACAAGAAGGCTAGATTCTTGTAGTATAGCTACAGTGAATCCTTTTTCTAGAGCCAAATCCTGCCAAAGCCTAATTCTTTCTACCGCTGCCATTCCTCTAATCTACTAGAAATGTCAAGGAGGAAATCACCTGGTGAGGATGGTGAGAGAACAAGGGGTGAACCAACTGCCAGCACATTGTCGAATCCAGACCGTGGAAGGGGAGGCAACTGTTTCATAAGAAGATTAAAGAGGTGGACTATTGGATGTCGGATGCTCAACCCGCTCACACTTTTTACAGTCTGGTCCTTTGGAAGAGAAGATGCACTTAGAATGGGAGATGAATTCAAATTTACTCATAAATGTGCATAACGATGCCTGGACAACTGAGTATGGGGGAAATCAACAATTTTGAGTGGAACTATGTGTAGGCAAGAAGGGTTAATAATCTTATACCTCCCAATTTTTTTCTATTCAAAGCCCGCCCCTGCCCTCCCATCCTATGACCCTAGATTCACGTTTACCTTTATAAACATATATGTATAACCGTGTTGAAGAAAGGGAATGGGTTTGAGGATACTAAACAGAAGGACAGCTGGCAAAGGAAGAATTACCATGTCCACGTGGTGCCTCTGCTGCTATTCACCACTCTAACTTGCAGTTGCCTGGGGCTTCTTTCCATTAAAAAACACACACACACACAATCTAGCAGGGGATTTGCATGTAACATTTAGTTTGCCCCTCAGTCCTTTCAGAATCAACTAACATCAGCAGAAGTGGAGGGCATACGGTAAGTGGCAGGACATATCAGGACTTGCAGGTATCACGCTGTATGATCATGCGTAATGCTTGGCGCATGTAATCTGACTGCGGTCAAATGGCTATACATTAGCTTGCTATTATTAGCACATGTGCATGATTCAGTGGCAAAAAGGAGTGGGGGGAAGAGTTTGCTACTGCAAAGTTTAGCACAGCCCGAAGTCAGCCTAGCAAGCCAGCAGGACCTGAATGTTACCAACGACGGATGGAATGTTTTCTGCAAATGTTTTACGATAATGGTCTGAAAGCTACCTTTGATTTACTAACGTATATGGGTTTCCTGATTCATTTCAGAGCACTGCCCGATTCAAAACTATAGCTTCCATAGAGTGGGTGGGTTTGGTGCTGTTCCAGTGCAATACCTCTGGAACTGAAGGATCTGCCAGCTGCTTGCTGTTTCCCCAGGGGACTCCTGGGTGTACTCCCACTGTTTTTCCACTCTTTGTGGAGTCTCCTTCTATTTCTCATGTGCATACGTAAAAAACCCGTAAATCACGATAACAAATTGTTGCTACTACACAAGGGATCAGTTGCACTCTTGGTGGTGTGCACATCGGGTGACTGGGTGTGCCATCAAAATACAATCACCATCTGGTTAATTCAGCATAGGTTATGCATTTTCAGTTATGCAAGTGTAAATTGCCAATGGGAACCTCGCCAATACTTACATGAGAGTTCAGTATACAGGAAACGTCCATACCATAGGGAATGCTAACCCAAACAGTGTTAGGTAGGGTGAGTATCACATTGGATAAGGCACTCTTCCATTCTCCCTATGCATTGACGAGGGGAGGTGGGGGTTTGTTTGAAATCACTTTAGAGCCACTAGCTCCTAGGAGGTAGAGGCAAAGCAGGGAAGGAATGGGTATGAGGAATAAAGCATAGGTTATGCGACAGTGCTGTAAAATTGGCCCATTTCTCTCTTCTGCCTAGTTAACAGTATCCTCACACTAGTTCTTACCAGTACATAGACAAATAGAGATCTGGTCTGTTGATTTGCTACAAAATGGCCATCTAAGTATGTTGTTGTTGTTTTACTGAAACAGCATTATGTGGGACATGGTTATGCAGACTCTTACCATGAATGAATGAATGTTTATTTATGGTTGTTAACCAAATCACACATAATACAAAAATTGTAATACAATAAAAATATAATATGATAAAACAGTATAAAATATATTACTGGAAAATAAAGAACTTGTAAAAAAGATCATTTATAGTGTTATATGTTACATACAAAGGAAATATAAAGCAATTCAGGATCCAGTGATATCAAAAACGGAGGATCTCAAGAAACCTGATCCACTCCCTAGGACAGCAGTGGTGAACCTTTGGCACTCCAGATGTTTTACACCCCAATTCCCACAGTCCTTTGTCGTTGGCAATGCAGGATCAGAATTCTGGGAGTTGTGTTGCAAAACATCCAGAGTGCCGAAGGTTCGCCACCACTGCCCTCGGACAAAGTCTACACTCAGTCTTCTTACAATGGGACGGTGTGGCTCTATTGAAAAGGGGCCTACTAGCCACAACTGAAGGGCCAGGAGCAGGTCTCAGTTTGTGCATACTAGTCCTAATTAGGGATAGACACCAAATGAAGAATGAAATGCTGTTTTGTTGGTTCATTACATTACGAAATGAAACAAAATGAAACAAACCAGGGAAGCAGTGTTTTGTTAGTAAAGAAACGAAGTAGCAGTTTTTTTTTTCATTTAAAACAAATTGATTCATTTCGCTGTAAAAAAGGCTCCCCTGGGTCCTAGGGCAAGGAATCCGTTTGTTACTGTTTTATAGAGCAAGAAATCAGTTTGTAACTGCTTCATTTCGTATGATTTTTTAAAAAGAAAAATTGTTTCTAATGAATCAAAATGCATCATGGGGGAATGAAACAAAATGAAATGAAAAACAATTTTTCCGTTTTGTGCCCTAATTAGTTTGCCATTTTCCTTCCTCCTTAACTGGGGTTAAGTGTTCAAGTTGCACCAACAATTACTCTCTTCCTTTCTGTGTATGGGTGGATGTGGGGACAGAGAAGTTGAACTAAAATATAAAGCAGGATCCAAGTCCCACTAGGAGAAAAAATGGCTAGTCTTAACCTGTATTCATGTTACCTCTTGTTGAATGTTCTGTCTCTATGTTAAGGTAGGGAAAGAGGATTCTGTCTAGAAGGAGAAGGAAGTATGTGGGACTTCTAGGCTGATGATGTTATGTTAACCATACCTAAGAGAGCTTCTTCTTTAGATTTGCACTATATTTTCGCAAGGTTACTCTGTCCACAAAACACTATATACACCTATACACGGAAACAAAAAATGGGAAATTGGGAAAACTGTGAAACATTTTATTGCTGAATCACAATTTTAATATCTTCACTTTATATGGGAATACAGAAAAATGGGTCCTAAAAGCCTGAGTTTGTCTGTTCTTTATCAGAACAAGGAGATCAGCTTTGCTTTCTTTAAAATGTGCCCAGCTTTTAAGTAACTTCAAACCACCAACATTTCTAAGCCTTGCCTGTTTCAGTGTTCCTTCTGGATGGAGTTGTCCAGTTACGTATTTTCTCACAAATATTCAGCAGTTGTTAGTGCAGGAGGAGACACCTAAGACTTGTCGAGGGGATTGCAGGTAATTGCGTCATGAACTGTGACTACCAGTCCTGTACAGTGATTAAAGAGGACTGGACTAGGATCCAGGTTTGAAGACATGGGAGTTCTTGAGACTGTTATTATCCCTCAGCCTACCTCATAGGGCCATTGTGAGGAGAAAAAACAGGGGAGTTCTGGCTATGTGAGCTTGAGCTTTTTGGAAGAAAGCTGGGATATCTTGTCCTAGTATCAAGATGCATCACATATGGTCACAAGGGGCAAAGAACTATACATGTAGCATAATTGTTGTTTGAAGTCACTCCCGACCTTTAGTAAAGTAAAGCCACCTTTTACTTTATATTTTTACATAGTTTGTTCAAATCAAATTTATCTTTTTTGGAAGAAGAGGCACTGATTAGCACCACCTTTAGAATTCCACAAGGTATTCATGCCAAACACAAAAAGAATTTCTAGTCCCAGTGTATTTTTTTTAAAAAAAAGCTAAATTCTAAAACTCTTTGCAAGATAGTGGAATTTTAAAAAGCAGAATATTCTTCTTTTGTCTGTTTAAAAAGGTGATGGAAGAAGAAAGGGGTGAACGGATCTTGTTTCTCACACAGACACCTCCAACACACAATCTCTGAGAAAAATTGTGACAATACCTCTTAGAAAATAAGTTACTGCACAACAACAACAGCAGCAACAACAACACAACAGACAGAAGACAGACAAACAGACAGACAAAATCAAATATAGTTTTTGGCCCAAGGCATTTGTTCATTATATAAATCAAAGAAGCGTACAGAAATGGATAGAAAGTGACTGGTAATGCCCAGTGAATTCCTAATGCTTGGTTAAAATGATTTGGGTGCATTGCATGCAGATGTCAGGTATTTTAATAAAGAGCTCCATTGTTCAGGGCCCCTCGACTCCTCCGTAGCTCCCAGCACTCCTTGAGGAAGGGAGGGGGAGACGACAGCCATTCCAGCTGGGCTTGGAACCTTCCTTGAGTCAGGAAAACCACATCTCATAAGCAGAGAGGAAGCATAATGTTCTACAAGGACAAAACATTAGCAAAAATGTCACTCAGCCCCGGTTCCACATGTTGGCTGCCATGGCCTCTTCCTCCAAGCATGCCCGGCTGATATAAATTCCATCTGCTCCGCCGCCAAGTGACAGAGAAGAAACACCAGCATCTGGTCTCTATTGCTGTCGGGTTTTTTGTTCCATGTTAGACCTTAGCTAGAAACATATGAAGAGATGAAGGTGCTGGCAAGCGACTAAAAGGCTGCCCTGGCACAAGAGAGACTTTCTGAGGCTTTTCACACTTCACTCTGGATTTTTACTGGGGAAAGAAGGCGGAGGAAACTTGATAAACTGCACTTGAGGAGCCAACAGGCCTGGAGGTCATTTGGTCTTTTGAAAGTTTGTGTGCTGGGAGTGAGTGTGTGAGTGAGTGAGGGTGTGAGAGTGTGTGCCTGTTTCAAACCGAACACCACCACCGTTCCTTTAGGATCGCAGCAAAAGGTGTAACAAGGGCTATAGTCCGCTAGAAATGCCCTACGAGGAGGAAGTCCCATTTGATTCCATGGGAGTTACATCTGAGTAAGCACAAGAATGTGCCTCGTTGCCTACTTCCCTCTCCACACACACACCCCACTCACACATCCACTGGTTTGGATCTGTTCCCAAAGCACTTTATATACTCTTGAAGAGCAGCTGGGAAATGCCAAAGACCAGACCAGGCGAGCTTTCAATTAACCCTGATGTGTCTGGCGAGATGTTAGCTTGCTGAGCTAGATATGCACAGGATGGGCATCCCAATGTGTCAACGAATAGGGAAGCTAATTTTCATGCCTTCTTTTGGACTCCTACCCTTTACAAATCCTGAATGGTGGTAGTAATAGTACAAAGGTAACATAGTCAGCACTAGGGATGGAGGACACCATATGAAAAACGACACACTGTTTCATCGCTTCATTAGCTAATGAAACAAAATGAAACAGGGAAGCAGCATTTCATTATAAACAAAACACCATTTTGCCCTCTAGAATGAAACAATTTGTTCTAGAGGAAATGGCAAGGGAGCTTCCTCAAGCTCTTCCCTGAAAGCCCCTGAAATTTAGAAAGATTTGGGGGTCAAGGGAGTTGGGTTATGAAGCTCCAAAGGGGATGCCCCTAGGGAAAAAAACCTTCCAATTGGAATAGGAATCTGATCGGGCCAGTGATAGTGCTGCCACTGCTTCCCATAAGATTCCAATTAGAAGGTTGTTTCCTAGGGGCACCCCCTTTGGAGCTTCATAACTCAACCCCCTTACCCCCCAATGATTCCAAATTTCAGGGGGTTCTCTAAAATTTCTTTCTGAAGGTAACCCTGCTACTTTGGTGCCCCAAGGTAAGTAATTTTTGACTGCATATTTTTTAGAGCGCTGATGCCATGGGGGATTCATTTCGTTTCGTTTTGTTTAATAAGTAATAAATTATTTCGAAAAAAATCATTACGGTACGAAACGAAACGCGGGGTGGACGAAACGGAAAAAATGAAACACAGTTTTTCCATTTCGTGCCCATTTCTAGTCAGCAGCATTCTTCACTGTAAACAATATAAATGTATGAGAGAGAACAGCTCTCTGTATTAGGCTGTGAGCTTGGAAAAGTAACTTTGAAAACTACAACTCCCAGAATCCACACACACACACACACACATCGCCAGCAACCTCTGATTAGCCTTTACCCCCTTCTCCTGCCACCAGCTTCATGCATTATGAGCTTCTCAAAGCCTATGATTACAGAAAGGAGAAGAAGACAAAATTGCAGCATGCGGGAAATTCCCAAGAACTAGATTTATAAATATGTTGTAATTCCATGTAAGAAACAACAGCAGCAGCAACCCCAAACTGTTACATATTTATAAGAAATAAAAAAGGAACTTCTGTTTCTCTGCATGCTCCCCCTCCTCCCCAACCCAAGGCGTAGAGCCAGTGGGACTCCTTTTTGCCGTAAAATGTCATCTTGTTTCAGAGAAAGGGACACAAACTGACAAGGGGAAGCGAAGCGGGTGAACAGCGATCAAAATGACATTATAACACACATATACATGCAAGCGTAAGAGAAATAGTGAGAAAAGACAGTGAGTGAGTGTTGCTCCAGAGAATGCATAAATTTATAATAGAGCCTTAAAACGCTTAATTATTGATCAGAGTAAAAGAAGCTTTTATTTAACAAACAAGAAAATGGCACCATGAGTTTCCCATCATCCTTGTGTTCAGTCACAGAGATAATGGCATGTGGGCTGACTTAATGATTTCCAGAAATGTTTGTGAGGAATTTGTGTGTGTCTGCGTGTGCCTCTCTCTCTCTCTCTCTCTCTCTCTCTGTGTGTGTGTGTGTGTGTGTGTGTGTGTGTGTGTGTGTGTGTGTGTGTACTCTCATAAGCATACAGGCCATCCTGTATGGAGCAGATACATGAAACTTATGCAGCACTGAGCATTTTACAGCTTGGATGGTAAGGGCTAGTTCTAAATAATGTTCCTCACCCCCTACCCCCAGAAGAATACTTTCTGAAGGCTGCATTATTTTAGAGCTTCCACAAGTATGTCGCAAGCATGATGATGCAGCATGAAGCGATTTCTGCCCATCTCTATTCTTAACAACACAGTTTTGCATTATGCAAAACTCATATATAAGAACCACTCATAGATGCAGGATACCTCTAGCCCAAATGGCTTTGGGTTTCTGGGCGTTGCAGTGGAACCACCAAAAGTTTCCCATCTCTGCTGTAAGTGGATGATGGAAACAAACAGACTTAGCAAGGACATTTATAAAGCCATAATGGTGGAATTCCCTTATTTACAGTTACTAGAGTCACCTACTAAATTCGAAGACATGATTGTTAGCAGTAATATATTTTGTCTTTCAAAATGGAATTAGAATTAGACATTTCAATTACATGTATCTCAAGAACTGAGTTGGTGTCAATTACATATTATTCCTGCTTGTTTAATATTCCACTGGTTTGTTTGTAGCTTCAATTTCCCCTTTTGAAGCTCTGCATAGCTTAGGTTCACTAACAGCCACCATATTTTATATATTCTTTCATTCATGCTTCTCACAACATCTGAAGTCTTGTTGTGGAATCTTAGGACATATGAGATCTGACTAGGAGCATGACTTCCCCCTAACCTCGGTTGTAGTGGTTCAAACCTCGTGGAATGCTCTTCCAGATGAGATCATCCAGGCCTGATACTAGAGCCCCTTATTCACTGGTTAAAATGTGGCTGTTTTAGAAAGCATCTGGTTGAACAATGTCATGGCTCCTAATTTTAATTTATTGTTATTTATGTCTGTGGTTTTAAATCTAATTCTATGTGATCTTGTGAATGTTTACCCTAGAAGGTGGTTTATGGACTGTACACACACAAACAAGCAAACAAATCATGTTCCCACCATGGGGCGCACTTTACGGGCATATTTGTAATGTGGTGAGCTTTATAAGACTATGTTTTTCAAGCTGCCTTGAATTTGCCTTGCGAAAAAAGGTGGGGTTATTGTCATCCCCATAATTTAAAAATAATAATAATGATTTGGGATAATAAGAATGTTTCACAAACTGGGTGAGGTTGAAACCACATGGCATTTGGATGAAATCCAATGTTAAGTAGACAGTGCTGTAATATATGCGTTATCGCTGCTTAGGGCACTTTAACAATGAGGAATTCCTCCTCCTTGGAACTCTCCTCTCCTCTCCCCTTCTCTTCTTTTGATGGACAAGGAAAGCTGCCAACTCCAGCTGGGCATCCTATTTATCTCAGGCAAAATCAAACAAAAACAAAAGAAAACAAAAGACACAAAACATGTGGCTCCTTATAGACTAACTTTCATATTTTAATATAATGTTTCGTGGACTACACGTCCACTTCTTCAGACATAAAGAAGTTTGATGCGTAGTCCACGAAATGTTACATTAAAATATGAAAGTTAGTCTTTAAGGTGCCACATGTTTTGTGTCTTTTGTTTTGTTTTGTTTTTCTTTGATTTTGCCTATTTATCTCCTAGTAGCCCCTGTCCCTTCACTCAGTGAAATAAAATGGGTTGTCAGCTTTACCGTTTTCTTTTTACGTACGTCCGAAACATGTATACTGTTCCTGTATTCTGCAATCACACCACAACAGAGCACTGTAAGGAGTTCCACGCCATTGCAAACTTGTTTGCTATTACTGTATCTGTCAAGCCAAATGATTTTCTGCCTTCACATTTAAGACAAATTTCGCATTTCTATTGCATTGTTTAACAAATATTGTTTGATTGCTGTGAATTCCATTTATACTAGAACGGTGGAGCGGAAATATTCTAATTAATATCAGTTTTTCATCTTATTCTATGAAGGAGAGATCTGAATCTAATAAAGGCATCAGTACAAGCACTCATCAAAATTAAATAAGTTCTTTTTTTAAACACTCAGTATTCTCCAGCCAAATGTGGGGGGAAAGGGATAGTGTGCTGCTTATATACCACCCCATAGTGCATAAAGAATTGACAGTTTAATTATGCTGGCTACATACTGTCTCTCCAGTGAGCTGGGTATTCATTTTTCTGACCTCGGAAGAATAGAAGACTGAGTCAACCACGAGCCAGCTACCTGGGATTGAACCACAGGTTATGAGCACATTTTTAACCACTGTACCACAAGACTTCACGAGCCAGCATAGTCAGTGGGGATTCTGGGTATTGTAGTCAAAAAGGTAATGCTTCCATGCTATGGTCTAATACACATGCACCCAGAGTGTATTCGAGGTATATAAACAGACTGCAAAACAAGTGATAATTTTAAAAGACAGTTTTGCGTATCTATCTACAAGTTAACTTAAACTGAATCCTAATGACCAACAAAGCAGCTGTTCAAAATATTACACCACCCTACAATCCTTTTTCAATATCTATAGCACATTGCTCTTATTAAGACTCACAACCCCTACAATTTACACTTAGAGTAATAGCTTCCCCTTTCCTTAAAAAGCCAGGTAATGGCAAATGCCAATGTGAAAGCTTTTTAGATGATGAGACAAATGTTGCTTTGCTGTCCTCAGTGGGCAATCAATCAGCAGCGCATCACAATCAATGTGGCCTATCAAATAGTATTACATAAACTTAACTATATTACTCTATTACAGTGGATAACAAACAGTTTGTATAACATAAAATCTGTATAACATAAAAAATTCTGGAGATCGGGAAATTTGCTTAACAGAATCACCTATGGAGTGAATGCATACAACATAAAAATGGTCGCGATTAGGGATTACTCTGTTTTCAGTGCATTCCTATGGGAAATTTGTATAAAGGAAAATTTGCTTAACATAATTTCCATTTGGAACGAATTGATTCCTTTATACAAGGTACCACTGTCTATTACGGGCAATACATGACTGAAATCAAGAGGGCTTGTGCTAGAAAGAACTCTATGCCATGCCTGGTTCACACTTAGGGCTGATGGTGCCATTTCTTTAACAGCAAAGAAGAACTTTCAGAGTAAGATCTACTTTTGTTTGTGTTCGTGTGTAAGGAGAAGAGCCTGGTACAAGCCTGGTACCTGACTGTGAAAGCCATCAATATCATCTTGTAAGTCAGAAATGCAAAAACCATACCGCTGCCTTGCTAAGCGAATAGCTGTTGGGAGCTGATGTGAGTTTCAGTCGCAGGCCACAGCACTAGTCTAGTGTGAATGACAAGTGATGGGCCAAATCGCAGGGGAGCGACCAATGAGTTATTAATGGTGACAGGTACACTACCTGGGAGACAGGTTGAGAGGGGGGAAAGATTATTTATAAGTGAATAGTTAACAGCTGTACCTACTGCTAAGCATTACATGGATGCCACAAACTGTAGAATTCAAATCG
The DNA here is from genome assembly GCA_023846285.1 of Phrynocephalus versicolor. Taxonomy (NCBI): domain Eukaryota; kingdom Metazoa; phylum Chordata; class Lepidosauria; order Squamata; family Agamidae; genus Phrynocephalus; species Phrynocephalus versicolor. The sequence goes on along the minus strand of JAHTLZ010000237.1, from coordinate 24,877,025 downwards.
CGGGTTATTCAAGCACGAACAACTGCCTGTCACCCAACTTACAGTGCATCGCTACAAATTAAGGTGGGAGAGATGAGACAAGGCTCGGTCAGGAAGGCAATGTCATCGTGGAGGCTGAGGTAAGAACCAAGAAAGGGGCGAGATAACTAGGAGGTGAATTATAACTCTCCGTAATAACTCTCTTGAGTTGGCACAAACAGCCTTTTAATTTTTTCCTGAGGGCTTCTCATCGGAGAACAGATGCTGAATGTATCCAGTGCTGACAGAAATAAATGAGGAGAAAAATCACAATAAAGCCTCCAAATTAAAATAATAAAATTAAAATAAAAAATAAAAAGAGATAATTCCCACAAACCTATTCTTTCACTGGAAGGAATAATAAACTTCTTTGGAGGAAGGGTTTTTTTGCCTCCTTTTTTGCAGCGTGATGGCTGGTTTATGGAATTCATTAAAAATAAGAATATTAATTTGGAATTTATACACAAAACAAAACCCCTAATGATTGCAGTATCTGAGATGGAGCTGCTATTCCAAGGCACACCTATGGCCACATCAACTGTATTGGCTCAATTTAATAATCTTGCAACATAAGTTGTGTGAATGTGATCCTGTCTTGAGCAAAAACAAACTACCAGGCTGTCTACAAAGACCATGGCCCATGTTCTTTAGTTATATAGCACCCTTCTAAAAAGGGAAGGAAAGGAAGCAAAAATACTATATACAAGTAACATCAGCTAGTTTCATGTTCTCTATTTTCCCTGCACGTGGAGCTCCAGCTGCCATAATCTTCTGACAAGTTCCTTGCATAGCTGTCAAGTGTTCCCCATGGCCACCGAGATGGGAGGAGAGAGACGTGGCCGCTGGTTGCCCAGGGAGGTGGGCCACTCGCAGCTGGGCCCTTTGGTTAGGGGGTGGAGCCCCATTTGCATACAGGGTTCCCAGAATCCCTTGCGGTGGCTTCAAAATGCTCACTGTGCCCTAGGTGTCTCAGCTTTCTAGGGAACACATACACCAATCCGGACAGCTGGTGGGGTGTGGGTTAGGGGTTGTGGAGGGAGAAGTGCTCTCTGGCGGGCCACCTGGAGGCCAGCCACACAGCCACCCAGCAGCATGTGGAGCTCAGCCGCCGGCTGCTGGAAATGCAGGACATTTCAGGGAAAAATATTTTTTTTGGAAGCTGATGGGAAAGAGTGATTGATCCGTGAATGTCCCGCCCAAAACGTGACACTTGACAGGTATGGCTCCTTGTTGTGTGAAACCCGGCATATGACCAGCTTATTGTCCGGTTTCTGCAGCACTTTCTGCAGTTGAAATTCTACACATGTAGATCATGAACAGGATACTGCTTTCCTTACCACCGAGAATTTTTATTCTGAGCTCCTGCACTGCACTGCGCTGATCATACTGTAAAACCTCCATAAACAGCCTTTAAACACAACTGTGGTTTTCTTTAAATGTAAAACAGGAGGAAAGAGCTGAAGACAGGTAAGCCACTCTGTGGCTGGACTTTTTCCTCTCAGCAGCCCTCAGATTCTATCTAGATAATTACCAGATATTTAATAATAGTAATACCTTGGTTTAAATGGACCTTGGTTTAAGAGCATTTTGCAAAACAAGCAAACATTTATTCTACATTTTGCCTTGATTAACAAGCAATGTAGTGCAATACAAGCACTGGAGCAGGTCACATGGGCACACTGGGGCTCTCCTTCCCTTCCTCCCTCTCCCTCTCCTTCCCACTGCTGGATTGCGGGTGACCATCTGGAATGTTCACCTCCAAAGCAGAGGGAGGAGAGAGAAAGGGGGGACTCCCTTGCACCAGCCACAAAGGTTTACAAAGGTGTGTGCCAGTTAGGGTTTTAGTTTATATTTATATTTTTATTTAATTTGTTTTCAACATCCTTTCTTATTTTTCAAACCATTTCTTGTCATGAGGCAGCTAGTCAATTGTGCCTATGGCTACAAATTGCATTTTATTATTATCACATTAAAACTCAGAGTAAAATCCAGTTCTTAGTCCGAAGCAGAGCAGATTTTGCAGACAGTTGCATAAGCCATGGTGTGGACGTGGACTTCTAGCTAACTTTCTGGCATTTTGTGTGTACAATATGTAGTCAGTGGGTCCCCGGAATGAATAATCTCTAGTTGTGACTCACATGTTATAGGAAAAGCCATTAACTATGTCTTCCCTGAAGGCATGAAATGCTTTCATAATAAGACGGGCGTATAATCAGACTTTGAGATGACCCCCTTGCTGATCTACTGCTGATCAGTTACAAAAGAATAACAACCTGCAACATGTAAAGCTCAAGAAGGCTCATGCTCAGATAAAGAGACACCTCTTACATTTTATGGAGATTCCACTTGTAACAACACGCTCAACTGTACCATCCAAGTTGAGCTTTAGAAAAATTTCAGTCATCAAAAGTGCAGCTTTAGGTTTACAGCTGAAAATGCTGGCTGAAATTCTGTACATTGCGGCATAATGTAAAGTTCAACCGGCAGAGAGATGCCAGGAGCAACACTCCAAGCAACCAGCGTTGAGTGACTGGATGGTGCAATCTATCACGTGGCTCCAATTTTACCCGTTATATGGCACTTTGTGAGCGGCACTTCTGCCCTGCTGTGCTTTTCACAAATACTGCAACAGCTTTGCATTGAGCGAATGGCGCTGCGCTACAGAATTTCATCCAATGAATTATGCTGTAAAGGAAACATGTTCATATAGTTTGTGACCGGTCTGTCCAATGCACTTGCCTTACACAGCTGACTCTGTCTACATTTAACTAGTAATTCTGCATTTAAACTGAGCGCTATACATTCAGTTCTCGTGTATTTCAGCTTCTCACTTCCACATCTGGTTCCTATTAAACGGACTGGAAATCCTGAACGTAGCACCAAAAAGGATTCTGCCCACTTTGGCAGTGTGTGTCAATATTCAAGGGCTGAGTCGACCACAGTCAGGTTTCACCCCCATCCTCAAACAGGTGATCATGTATTACGACAAGTTCCAAATGTCCCGATCTTCCACAACCAGTTGGAAGAACCAGTCGCACTCGATAGGAACATGGATGAGAATGTTTTGCCGTGAGAGAAGAGCACAGAGAAAACAGAGGAAAGAGGAAAGTGAAGAGATGCAGTAATAATGGCTCAAGTTGAATGCATCTGGAAAAGGCAGAAGGGAAGAGGAACATCTAGGGGAAGAAACAAATGGAGCAGAATTGAATTCAAATTGACCAGCATGGTGCTTGAATGATCAGCAACGGCTGAAGCCAGAGCAACAGAGGAAACAGAGTTAATCATAAAAGAACATTCACTGCGCTGGCCTTGAGTAAAACACTCTCCTGGTAAAACACTGGTCTCTCTTTTTTAAACAAACATTATGGGTTCTTTTTTTTCCTGGGCCACTTCTAATAATAAATAAAAGTGTCACGACCATGTGGTGCACACACATTGAAAGTGTTGCACTGCTACGTAAGGGAGGAAACTGCGCAGAAGCAAAGAGCTATAATTTTCCCAACTGCTGCTCTCGTGTACTCTGTTGGGAAGAGTGGGGGGTCAGGATTCTAGCTTGCCATTCATATCTGAATGCCTGTATTTGGACTTGAGTCAAATGACATGACCTTATGCTGGTCATAGTCTGCTATATTCTAGCAACACCCAAAAGCAAATTCACTTTCAGCTCCACACATGCCCTAGTTTTATTCTTCTCCTATGGTAATTCCCTCCAGATCGGCTGAAGTTATTTAAACATGCACTTCTCTGTTTTAAAACTGGGTTTTCCTACACACAGCGCTGGAGGCTATTGTGTAGGGGGAAATGGAAGTTCCGTTAATAAAAGCATTCTTTCATGTAAAAGTAGACTTTATTTGCTGCTACAGATTGAAAATGATTGTGAAACTCTCTGCTTTCAGCAAGGCCGAGCTGATTCTGGAAGTGAAGGAATGTTATTTTATCAAAGGACCCGGCATTTTCAACAGTAGTGACTGGAAATCCAAAATAACCCCCATGCTTTCTAAAAATAAGATGTTGGCTTTTATACACGTTGAAAGAAAGAAAGAAAGAAAGAAAGAAAGAAAGAAAGAGGGAAGGAAGGAAGGAAGGAAGGAAGGAAGGAAGAAAAAGAGACTTAACCCCATTTACATGTCTAGTTAGCTGTAATTTAAGGATAAACATAATCACAGAACTATCACAGAATGTTTCCATTTGGTACGAATAAACAAACAAACAAAAAAGAAGCCACAAAATAATTATAAAACATATGGCATGCACCACGGCCGTGTTTATTTCATGACAGTTAACTTTATTTACAGTGTAATCTGGTAAGAATTAATTCTTAAAGGATTATGCACAAAATATGGCCAGGCCTTTCCCCCCTCCTCTTTCCCTCATACCACACACACCCAGAGCTATGTTGTCAAACCATGTAAATAAATTATCCTAAGTGGAGATTTCTATAAACAGAACACAGCGCCTTTTGAATGCATGCAATACAAAGGCTGAGTGACAAACTCTAGACAGATCCAACAGCAATAAAGCCATGACACTGGGTGGAAGTCTGTTTCTTAAAACCATGGCAAGATTGGGTGGAAACATAACATTTTAAAAGGCTTCCTTTGCCTGTGTGTGATTCTTAGCTGGTCTTGTGTTGTTCGCATTAGCCTGCTTACTCATGTATCGCTACAGCTTGAGAAGAGCTTTGCACAAATCTATTTCCCTTTTGTTGCTCACAGAGGTTATTATTATAGTAAGATAGTTCCAGAGACACTTGGAAGAGAGCAGAAACTCGGTTTTGGAGTTTGTTATTAAATTGGCTCAATTCTTTGGGCAGATATATTGAGCACTGTGTGGGATAGTGCCTAGATTACAGACAGGGTGTGCATGATGGGCTAGGGTGTGACCGACCATCCTTGGCACTCCCTTTCCTTGGCACTGCCCCTTTCTCTGCTCCAACCATGAGAAAACATATATAGCTGGGGGGAAGCATCAACTTGTTTTCCTAATAAAGACTTTATTGCATTTGATACCTGATGTTGCATAAAGCACCTTTACTAGAAAATGCAGAAGGATTTCCTAATACACCTTAGAATATGGAAGGAGGCTCACTCAAATACTTGGAGTTAGAGTGTGATGTGATTTATCCCATGGATTGGACCATGGGATAAATGGTGGCATGGCTAAATCTTACGCATGTTCTGGCAATGACAGAATGTACAGTTAATCACAAACCACTCCAGCCGTTTTCTACAACCATTCAGACCTCCTTGGTTCAGCAGCAGATATTTCTTTTCTTTTTTTTTTTCTTTTTTAAGGAACTGGAATTGCTTCGTTTCATTTTGGTTTCTGGCATGAATGATTGACCTCCTTGCAATGCAGCAGTTGCGGATGTGTCTTAGGGTGACAGTCAGCAGGCTGTAGCATGGCAGTGTACAGGTCACTGTTTTAGATATAATGGCCATGTGGAACTGTTCTGGGGGTGCTGCTTAATGGCTCAGATTGTCCCCCCACCTTTTCCCCCCCAGTCTGGGTATCTCTACTTCCAGATTGTGTACAACTCAGGATCACTGGCTGTCTACAGGTACACCTTTCTCTTTTGTTATCAATGCTCTGAACTTTTTTTTTAAACAAATGCATTTATCAGATCAGGAGCCCTGTGGCACAGTGGTTAAATGCCTGTACTGCAGGTAAAACTGCACTCGTGACCTGGGGTTCAATCCCAGGTAGCTGGCTCAAGGTTCACTCAGCCTTCCATCCTTCCCAGGTCGGTAAAATGAATACCCAGCTTGCTGGACCGGGGGGGGGGATGTGTAGCCTGCACACTGTAATTAAAAATTGTAAACTGCCCAGAGACTACTTGAATTAGTATGGGGCGGTATATAAGCAGAACACTTCGCTTTACTTTACTGTGATGTATCCCATATAGTCTCAGTCTTTGTTAAGGGGATGAAAGGAAGGTCAGGGACGAGATGGGAAAGAAAGTGGTACAAGTGGTAGAAAAGAGTGCTATGAGATGCATGTGTTCCTTTGTTCAGGATCAAGTGAATGTTTTCATATGATGAAGCTGGCTTTCTGCTGTGCCAGAGGGTGGGGCCAGAACCAATGGATTAAAATGAGAACAGAGATTTCTACTAAACATTAAAAGAAGGTCATATCAGCAAAAGCTGTCTGACAATAGAACAATCACCTTGGAAGTAATGGATTCTCCTCCACTGACAGTATTTAAACAGAGGATATAAACGCTGCTGGGGTCAAAAATATACATCAGCCAAAACATCTATTCCCTAGTATTTCCTGACATGGCACCTTTGTCCCAGCATGGATGTTCTACTAACAAGAATAAGCTTTCTCTGTTTACTATGGGCACCCCGGTAGCAAAAGTGAGAAAAGGTGAATGTTAACGAAAAAAATAGTTACACTGTGTACACACGCACGTAAATGTACACAGACAGACGTTGAAAGCATGTTGAACCCTGTAACTGAACATGCTGAAAATTCAGATTGCTAAGCATTCTATCTTTATAGGGTTATTGTGAAGATTAAGTGGTGAGGATGAGGGCCATGTAGAATGCCCCAATATAAATGTAACAAATAAATTATAAAAAATTAAATGAATTAATGGCTGCACACTAAATTAATAAAATACACGTGAACAAAATAAAAAACATCAAGAAGCAGCAAAAATATTAAGACAACACAAAAAAAGGAAGGGAGAGAGAGCTCGAATATCAACAAAGTCTACTTTTTCATTAACATAAACCTGAAATAAACATTACATACACAAAGACAGTGAAAACTTTGAAAATGACCCCCTTTCTTGTATTTTGAAAATGAACTTTCCTTCTGCCTTCTCACCTGAGATATTGAGGCAGTTTGCATTCAGCCACAACAGCCTGTGTCTATATAATTTCTGAGTGATATGTCTCTTGATGCCCCCACCAACAGTCTGCATGTTCGTTGCTTTAATATTTTACTTGCCAAGTTCAGAATTTTTAAAAAAAAGACCAAGCGACTTCCTACCACCAGGAAAGCCAAATTTCATTGAGCTCAGGAAACAATTAGACAGCCATAATCCCATAAACACACCCTTCCTTCAGAAACAGGACTCGAGTCTTACGGCATACGCATCTTTTCAAAAATGGGAAACAATCTTGGGTAGCTTTGGAATAATCATCATGTACTGTAAAGTCGTTTCTGATTCATGGAGATTCTTTCCAGAGTTTTCTAGGGAGAGAATGCATAGAAGGGGTTTGCCATTCCTACCTTCCGGGAGGGGAACACCCTGGGACTGTGCAGCCGGCCTAGGACCATCCAGGGTGGCTCTGCTCATAGGAGTCATAGGAGGGAACTGAACTCACAACCTCGTGTTCTGCAATCAGATACCTAAACCACTGGTATAAACTATTAATCATAACAGCAATATAAGTTATTATTTCCTACAGTGTCACCCAGTGTAGTAGTTATCGTTCAGAATTTTTCAATTAAAAACAATGTGCAGCTTTAAAACCCATCCTACTTGAAAGGTGGGTTATCTAGTCTTTCTAACGCCACATTACTTATTGTTGGGCATTATACAGTTGCAGGAAGTTGGTGAGATACGTAACCAGATGATCCGTGAAATGAACACATTTCAAGACAAAGTTGCAGACTTCATTGAAAGGGGAAGATGCTTCTTATAAAAGGGAAATTAAAAAAAAACCTGTTCTTAAGTACAGTGGACCCTCGTATAATAAACAGTTTGTATAACATAAAATCTGTACAACATAAAAAATCCCAGAGATAGGGGAAATTTGCTTAACAGAATCGACTATGGGGCGAATTCGTATAACATAAAAATGGTTGCAATTAGGGATTACTCCATTTTCAATGCATTCCTATGAGAAACTTGTATAAAGGAAAATTTGCTTAACATAATTTCATTTGGAGCGAATTAATTCCTTTATACAAGGTACCACTGTATTTCAAAAACCTAAAATGTTTTTATAACTATGCTTTGTAATATATTCTTTTGGGGGAAAAAATCCAGTTTTTAACACATTCAGCAGTAAAAGCCAGTATTCCGTTTCTTGCTATCCTCAGCATTGTACTTCTGCCTGCCTTCAAGGCAAGGATAAGTGTTAATGACATTTACCCCTTCTAATAAGAGTCATTCATACTTCACTGTTGTTCCCTGTTATTGCATGGGACAGGCACTAGCATCTCATGGAAAGATCAGTGCTGCAAGGGAAATTGCCCCTACCCAGAGATCCCTTACATGGCATGAAAAACATTAAATCAATAGATGCTAGACAGATGGCAAGTTTCATTCTTTGGGGCCCTTCCACTCTTTTCAAAGTCTCTGTGGTCATAGGTTTCAAAGATTGCCGAAACCTAGTACAACTGATAAACATTTAAGAACAAACAAACCATAATTCCAAGAATTCCTATAAACATGAGCTAAGTCGGAAAAGACACCAAATCCAGAAGCCTGAAAAGATCACAGTCCCATATCGTACAAATTAAAAAATTCAGAAATGGAATGGAATGGAATGAGAGACAGATTAATTATTCTGTTTCCTGTTCTGAACATAATCATTTATAATTTATTTTCATCTGATTTCCACTCTATAATGTTTATTTTAAATGTCACAAAATGAATTTTATTTTTAAAGCAGTCCCTAATATACACATTTCTATGTGCTTTCCGCAACACACTAATTTTCACTATGATTTCCATGTGCACGTTTATGATTTCTTTCAAATTTCACAAAATGCATTTTGTTTTTAAAGCAATGTTCCCTAAAATGCATGCCATTGCATGTGTTTTCCCCTTAATACACTGATTTTCATGTGCAATGTTTTGAGCTGAGAATTGCTGCACCCAGACTCTGGAACTCCCTCCCACTAAAGGCCAGGACTGGCCCATCTCTGATGTCTTTCCAGAAACAGGCAAAGACCTTTCTCTTCAGGCAAGCTTTCCTTGAATAAGGGACTGCTTATTATGTGTCTTTCATATGAATCTATATGATCACATAGACTTTGTGCTTATAACCACTTATAACTTTGTTTGATTGCATTTACACTATGTTTTCAATGTTAGTTTCCATCACTCATAACTTTTACATGGAATTTTACTCTCTTTTTAACTCCTCACATTCTCTTGTAGCTTTAATGTAATGTTGTCTATTAATGCAGTAAGATGTCCCTCAGTTCCCAGTTCTCAGTACTTGTACATGTCTTAATTGTACTGGCCTGTATATTATCCCTCATTAAAGGAATTAATGAGGTCCTCATTACTGTAAGCCGCCTTGGGTCCTTTTCCAAGGAGAAAGGCAGGGTAAAAGTACTCTAAAATAAAATAAAAATAAACTGTGCCCCAAAGCATGTCACACACAGGGGAAAAAAAGTGTACCTATGTTCCAATCTGTATGTTAGTCTAGAAGAGAGAATTAGGTTGTTTCACTTGAAAAGCAGACCAACTGAGTACCCTTGTCTGTAAACGGAATGGATTGCAAAATTACTTTTCAGTTAGATGGATATAATTAGTTTCATATGCCAAATACAAGGCAGTTTGTTTTGGATTTAGGTTTATCTCCTAGCAGAGTCTAGGCAATAAATGAAGGAGTCAGATTTCCTTAGAGCATGTCCAGACAACAGTTTCCTATAGCATAATCAACTGGGTGCTGCAGAACACCCAGGGAGGTGGCATCCTGTCTATTATGCAGATCTCATAGACTGTAACAGTTCCATGAAAATCCTTGTTAACCAGCATATATCAAGAATGTGGCTGAGGAAAGCAGCAAAAGTGAAAAAGTGAATTCAAACTCAAATTACAGCTTACTAGATGTGCCTTGTTAGATTCAAGTGTCTCTCACCACACTTGCAATTTCACATGTAAGTGGATGACGAGGTTTTGGAGAACTGGCCACTTTGTATCAAAACTTTTGTATCTTGTGCAATAAGCATTGAACACGGCATAAAATTCAAGGCTTCCCCCCCACCTCCAAAATAGATACACCAATTTTGGTCCAAAGACAACAGTTTTGTGCAGAATATAAAATGTTGCCGCTGCAGAAGAAAGCATGCAACAGTGAAAACTATCACCGTGGCTGACAGTTGTTTTTTCCTGAAAGGTATCTCAAAATCACACTCTGTTATTGAGGACAAGGGACAACGAGCCTTTGTTACATTCTTAGTTGAAAGGAGTTCATAAACATATGTATTTGGATAAAGGATGGTGGGGGAAAATGTTTCTGTCTCTGTAAGACTGGATGAACATCTCTCAGTTTACTAAATAAAGGTTTTAGTGTGTGAACTCTGTATTTTACCTCACATGCCTGAAGAAGCGGACATGTCATTAAAGCTCACATTAAAATATAACAGTTATTCTTTATGGTACCAGAATGTCTTTGTCTTTTTAATGTTTATTATTTTTCTTGGGCTTTCCTTAATATAAATACAAATACAAATGGGTGCCTTGGCCACACAACCCTTCCTACTTGCCTTCCTACTTACTGTACCTTTGCATTTTGTCACACCTTATGGGAAATTAAAGTTAAGAGTAAATATATTAAGCCCAAATATTAAATAAGCCATGGTATGTTTGGACAACATTAACTTTTTTGTCACTTAGACAAGGACTTTTTTTAAAAGTTCACTTTTGTCCGCAAAAAGAAAAGCAGACAAAAGTGCCCGTGTTACAACCCAAATTGGCGTTCAGATCTTGGTTTATTAAGCAAAGCATCATTAACTAAACACAAGCTCTCTTTTAAAATTTTAGGACACAGTCATTAGTAGAAGTGATGAAAAAGTGCAGAAGTAGGACATGAAATATTTCTTCACATAATGTATGACATCATTGGCACAAAATGGGGTGGTGGCTATTTACTGGGGGTTTTAAGATGGGTTAGACAAATCCAAGGATAAACCAAGTATACTGATAGCTCACTTACCTTGGAAGCTTTATTAAGCTTTATTACATTTGATGAAACTTGATCATACATAGCAGATATACATCAAAGCTACAAACCATGACAATATGGAATATTCATGTGCATAAGAAAATGCACAGATGGTTAAACAAAAGGATGCCTCTATATCTTACCTGTTGCCTCCCATGAAGCATCTGGCTTGTTCAGATTAGAAACCAGATACTGTACCAGATGACCTTTACCAAAACCCCTCTCACATCCTTATCTGAAACTGATACACATTTCCAAGGAATTTATAATTTACCGACGTATACAGAGTTGGGAAATTCCAGGGATTTGCATGAAAACTCCCCAAATTGCCCAAAGAATTGTATTGTTTGGGAAATTGTGGGAATTGTAGTTCGAAACCACACATTCGCAATATGTTACCAAGAGATGAAGATGATGGAGATGAAAAAGTTCAGCTAAGAGCACAAGTCGGCTTTTATTATAGATACATCTTCACAGTACTGCCAAACCTTGTGCAATGATGTGATTATACTTTTTTCTTATAAAACATACACTGCAGTTTTACAAAGAAACAAATGAAGATAGAAGTTAGCTAGAACAAGGTTTTCTTTACTCTTGCAAAGTTCACTGTATAGTTAATATGCCTTGCATATCGACACACCTCGCCCAGTAACACTGGGCATCCCAAGTTACATACAAATACAATTAGGGAACACAAATTATAGACATACAGTACTTGCCTGGGTCACTTACCATATCCTTTCATTCGCCCAGCAACACACAAACTACAGCTAATTCCTGACCGAGTCAATATGTGGTAAGATGTTTGGTTTGATAATTACTCTCCTTACACTGTGCAAATATTCAGTACTCTTGCCCAGGACAACAAATCATAAAGACGTCTTGAAGGGTTTGGTATTAGTGTGGCGTACTTGGGTGGCTTTTATTGGTCTAGGTAGGGCTCATGGTGCAACTGCTTATCATTCTCGTTTATATAATAGAAGTTTTGGACATTATAGCAGTGTGAAGAGGGCTGCTTATGTGAAGAGTCACCCCTCTCCGGTGCAGCTGTAAGTGTTTGAGTCTTGTCAACACCATGGGCTGGGCAAATGGCTTGGGTCCCTGCTATTAGACTGTCAGTTCTAATTGTCCATTCTGCACAGTCTAGTCCCTCGTGGTAGGCCTGCCCGCACATGCTTTGAAAATAACAGTGATTGCTGGAGAAATGGATTCAGGAATTGTCTTCTGTGTACCTAAATCCTACTGAAACACACACAAACGTGTATGCACGAGCACATGCATGCACATACATCTTGGAGCATCTCAAGCTAAGAGAACCTACGATAACATCATACTAAACTGAATCAGGTTTTTTTTTAAACACATGGTGGACTCTGGAACCTGGAGTTTTTTCAGCCTCAGCTTTGCTAGTCTTTAAAACACCACAAGAATATTTTTTTTGTTGTTGCTTTGGACACAATGAGCTAATATGGCTCCTTGGTTGGAATAAACTCTGTTGCAAATCATTCCTGATAGTATGTGATCATTCCAACAGATAATTTAAAAAACAGACATTAGCCTGTTTCTGTAACACTTGCTTGCCACAACAAGCTTCCTGTTCCCATGAAGGAGTTATAGAATCCATTCTTAGACTTTGATTTCCCTCCCCTTTTCTTCTTTTGATTTTTTTTTTGGCTGTACGCTTAAAAATGCATTTTTAAGCTCAAGGTAGGAATCCAGTGTACTTAACAGGACGCTAGCCTTTTTTAAACTCACCTTTTAAACAACATTATTCAGACCCTAGGAATTTACACTTTAATGCATAAGCACATATGGCATCGTTTAAGAGAGAAAGGTACATCTGTGAGTGCAAGGCATTTGCCTGAATCTAAAGCATATGTGAAGGCACGTATCCATGTTTTCGGAGAAGGGGTGGGGTTGGAGGGGGGGAACCAGTGATAATCTTTGCTTAGGTTTAAAAATTTACATGTGGACACCTGCAATTCTTTATACCTTTAAAAATGAATTAATAAAATTCCAGCAAACTTTTCTTCGCTCTCCCAAATACATTCATAATGGTTTATTAAGTGGCTCCAGCTTATCCAAATGCTGTGTTTGAAAAACTGGGAGAGGAGGAAGGAGAGACAAATTATTACTAGAACAAAACAAATTTAATTTTTTTTGCCACACCAGCATCCTCATCCTTAGCATCTCCTTCCATTGTTTCCAATGGAACTTACAGTTAACGCAGCAGCTTTAGCGTATGTCGTAGCGAAATGTTTCAAAAATCAAACAAGTCATGCCAAGGTAAAGGTAAAGGTCTCCTCCGCACATGCGTGCTAGTCGTGTCCGACTCTAGGGTGGCACTCATCTCCGTTTCTAAGCCAAAGATCCTGTGTTGTGGCCATGTGGCCAGCATAGCCAAATGCATTTCTACGTACAGAACACTGTTTACCTTCCCGCTTTTTATGGTGATATCTATTTATTGAATTGCATTTACATGCTTTTCAATGGCTAAGTTGGCAGGAGCTGGGGTTAACAGCGGGAGTTCACTCCACTGCGTAGCACCCGTCAAGTTGCTGACAGTTTCAAACCACCGAGCTGCTGACAGATTCAGTGCTCTAGCCCACTGAGCCACTACGCCCCTCAACTATACGAACTATGGTATAAATCGAAAATGAAAGATGGCAGGTTCTGTGAATTCTAACGGATCATAGTGTGGTAGGAAAAAGTCAGTCTCAGTTATTCTTCTCTGTGTTCCTAGTCACTACTGTCCCTATTTAATGTTATTATTATTTTTTAAAAAAATGCCTTTAAAAAACAGTGTTGGTGAACATACCTATGCACTAAAGCAAAGTGTTCTGCTTATATACCGCCCCATACCACTTCAAGTAATCTCTGGGTGGTTTATAGTTTTTAATTACAGTAATGCAGGCTACACATCCCCCCCCCAGGCAAGCTGGGTACTCATTTTACCGACCTGGGAAGGATGGAAGGCTGAGTCCTCCATGAGCCGGCTACCTGGGATTGAACCCCAGGTTGTGAGCACAGTTTTTACCTGAAGTACAGACATCTTCCTTGCCCCTGCTTGCCAGGGAAACAGGTGTTGTGACTCTAGCATACAAATAGGTGTAGGAATGGATGGGAACAAAGGCATGTCACCCCACTGCTTCTTGTTTCTTCCTTAACTGCCTGTTTAACTACACACTGACTGTAAATGTTTTCCTTTAAAAACAAAACAAAAAACCCACTCACCAAAAAGCAAGTTGCATAGCATAACAGATCTGGGTCTACTTAGTAGAAATGCAAAATATCTAATAACCTCGAATAACAGCTTGTATTACAGAACCCAGAATGCAGCAGTAAGAAGAACTCAGAGTAAAGCAATGCCTGGAGGAATGATTTCAGAACCAGTGCTCTTTGGAACTAAAGTAGGATTACTGCGGATATAAAAGAATGTCCCTGTTTTCTTGTTTCAAACACATACAATGCACATTCATTTACACATAAAATTACAATTTTTGCAACAAGTTATTGGAAAATTGGTCATTTTCAGACATATTTTAGTAATTTCAAAAATCACTTCCATAATGCAGCAATAATGGAAGTAGTGAGTAACACATTATTCATTAAATTTAATGGCAAATAAGTAACACACATCCTTTTTTCAGAAAGGTTGATGAGCTCTGACCACATGTGACACACTAAAATTAGATCTTGATCCAGAGGAGCAGATGGAATATGAAAAATCCAGTGTAACACAATTAATATAATCCAGGTATTATTTACATTAATGTTAATGTTGCCAAACTACAGCTGTTTTATAAAAGAACAATAGTTTTACAGTCCAGAATTCTTTTCTTCAAACATATACACTCAAAAGGAGAGAAATCTCACAAAATGGACAGTAACTTTGTTTGTTTGTTTGTTTGATAATGCCGTTATCCCAATAAGGCAGGTCACAATATAAAAGGAGCAGAATCAAAAACATAAGTTAAAGATTTAAAAAAAATTAAACTGTATGCTAATTAAAATATAATTGAACAATTCAATACAACTGAACAATTAAAAGCAAGTAAACATTAAATAATATCTTAACTCTGAGAAGGCATTCAGGGATTCAAATATGACTGTTAAAAGTAAGTCACAACTAGAGTAACGCATGTGAAGCTTTTTTTTTTAAATTGGTACCTTTAGTTTTTCTAATTCTGTATTAATATGTCTCTGAACTCAGAACTGGGAGATTAGCCGTCTTTGAGCCTACTTATTTAATATGGAGACTCTAAGATCATTGGACCTCGCTAGTCATTGCAACCCATTTGATCCTCATCATATTCCCATGCTGTAAACATATACAAGCGGATGTTGTTGTGTGCTTTTCCAAAGTAATTAGGATGGTGAAGTAGTATATCATCCCCTCAGTAGAACCACTTCACTGTTCTCACCACTGGTAGTTATCTGCATCTATTCCGTCCTACATTTCAAGAAATAAACAGTGTCGTAAGGCCATGATCTTTTAGACTCAAGGTCAGGAGTTTCCACCGGCAACTAGCCAGACAGATTAGATAACCCTTCGGTATGATCCAGCATGACATTTACCTTCTTATGAGTCATCAACCAGCTAGGCCGTCTTACCTGAAGGATGTAGCCTCGAACATAGTCCCGAAGCGTCCAGCCCAAACCGTGCAGGATGTGAAGCACTTCTTCCTGCTTCAAGACACTGAAGAGACGGTCTAGCAATATCTTCAGTCTCACCGGCACTGCCTGTGTACCATAGAGCATTAGGCTGCTGATGTCAAACACCACATTGGACTGTACAATCTCCACTTGTGTTGGATGGTACAGATGCTGAGTGCTAAGCTTGTCCAAAGCTACAGAAACAGAAATGAAGAGAATCGAGAGAGGAGAAAAACATATCAAGTTCGGTTTCACATGCAGAAGCATAATAGAGGTTTCTATTCATATGACTGTGTGAGTTAGAATTTAAAAAACAAAATACTGTAGTTGCAAGTACCCTGTATATAAAATACATATCTGGGAGTGTTACATCTTGGGACCAAAGTAACAAATAGCTATGGATCTGACACATGGGAATCTATGGAACACCTACAGCTGTAATTCAGTTGATTAGCACAGTAGGTCACAACTAGAGTAGGAATGAATGGGCAGTTAACGCACCAAATCCCCAATGATTTAGTGGGACTATTCTAGTGCAACTGACTACACTAAGCAAGAGGATTTCAGCCTGTTTTAACATTTTTCAATAAATGATACCTTTTTGTCACACAATGACACAGTGGGGAGTCCCTAAGGACTTCCTGCCATGTGATGTTTTATGGTATGTGTAAGGTACACAAAATAAATTTGGCATACTCATCACACCAACAACCAGCTCGTGAGATTCATGCACTTTGGTATACATATTACATTGTGACTATCAAGGAACTGTCACATAATGGGGAATGGACTCTTAACTACTTGTCACAATCAAATTATTCAGGATCTACTGAGAAGGAAAAACCAGGGATAAGGGGCAAGTGTGTCTATGGGGAAGCAAAGGAATGTCAAAATGGGATGTTATTCTAGTTCATGCAAAGAGTATGCAGCACTACAACACAGAGAGTGCATCAGTCTGTGTACATTAAAAGAAGCTACACAAGATTCTGTGGGGGGTCATCGTGCCTCACCCCACCGACACCCATGATCAAGGTTAAAGTGGATCATAGGAAAACCCATCACACGGGAACATGCTGCTCCTGTCACATAACGGGGACATTGTTCCTTCAGGACTTTAGTAAATAAACTTTATTTCATAAGAAACAAGAATCCTTAATGCATCATCACCTTTAATGCAATGAACTTGCTCTCTGGCACTATAGATATTTTAATGGATTTTTGTCAGCCTTTAAAATAATGTTGTAGGGAGACCTCTTTCTCCCCATGTACTTTTGTATCTCCTTTCCCCGTGGTCACTAGAGAGTTCATGTACTCTTGATAAATTGCTTTCTTATATCCACAGTGTAAATGCCCTTATCATTTCCCTCCTGGCTTCATTCAGCACAGTTGCCCCTGAGGATACTTTGTCAAAGAATTCCGGTTTCCTCATACTTCATTTCTTGCTACTGATTTGTCTGATTCCCCCCCCCCCCGCCACCCCCTATTCTAGCAGTTTAGTCAACCTTGAATAAATAGGTTTTTAAAAATTAATTTAAAGTTCGCAAAAGATAAGGGATTGGCAAGCCTGGGGATTGAAGTCCTCTGCCTCGCTGCAGACATTCGCACCGCAGAAATACGAAAGGCAACATTATGCCAAAAACATTCGCAATTAATTATTTTATTTATTTGAATAATGCCTTTGCAAAGAGCCAGACAGAGCACCATATTTCTAGTAAGGAGAGAACTCATAACTTTGTTACCATATATAGGTCTATCCATGTAATAGTCTTCACTATGATTTTTTTTTTACAGACGTACAATTGAAAGTCTTTTAACTTTGTTTAGGATACTAGGTATATATGCAGTGGACTGTTGTGCGTCATCTTCAGCCAGTTTCCTCTTCCTTGTACAATTTGCTTTAAACACGCTACAGAATTACGTTTTCACACTAAGCGCAGTCAATGTTGCATGGATTTCTTTTGAATGCCCTGTGTTTTGTCGATTCTAATCCGCACACTGGCCAAACCAGTTTTTTTTTTAATAATCCCCCAAAATTTCATGGGAGAAATAAATCTGTTAAATGTGCCACAACAATTTGGGTAAGAGCAATATATGTATATCTACCTATATACTGTAGATCCTAACTGACATGGCTACTTCTTCGGAAACTGATCAGATTTCCTTAAGAAAACAGCACTGGCAAATCCACTTCAAATCACAGATACAAATACCGAGTAGCTGTGAAATCCTAGCCAGCATTAGGGTTCTGCATAATGCCAATGGAAAGCCACACTGCCATTAAGTCAAATCATGGCAGGAAGTAGACATTCATACAACAGGGAGAGGGACGGGTTGGGAACGCCTGCAGTATTCTCCCAATCTCTTCCCAAGGACATTCCATCTTCACCAGGCAGGGAGAAGGTTCGGTTCCAGGAATTGTTGGCTGCTGGATACATTCTTTGAACACATGTTTGTTTTCCATTCTTGTCTTATACCATACTCTTAATATCAAAAGTTGTTTTGTCAAACCATAAACCTCAGGTGTGAAATATGGAAAGTGAAGATGTGTTAGAGGTCTGGGCTTTAACTGAGAAAACATTTTTTAAGTTTTATATATTTTGATTACTCAGTGTTTTGTTAATGGGTAGCTTGTTATGTGATGAGCAAAAAAAAGTATAAATTTTAAATAGTTGCTACTTTGGTGTGTGTGTGTGTGTGTGTGTGTGTGTGTGTGTGTGTGTGTGTGTGTGTGTGTGTGTGTGTGTGTGTGCATGTGCTCTCTCTCTCTCTCCTCTCTCTTTCACACACACACACACACACACAAAGTATATATATTTTGAATGTTGGCATGGGAAAATCTCCCTGTTACCTGCAATTCTTCCTCTGGAGTACAATCCCTTTGTGGTATCCTACTGCAGACAAATAATAAATACTGGAGCTGTGCACTGTTACATATGTAAATTTGCTCACTTATTTCATAGTAACAGCACATGAAGGTCAACTTCCCTTTCTTCTTAGCACTGACCTTTCTGTTTCCCTCTTATAATCTACTTTTAATGTCCCATTGTGTTTTCTGGGGTTGTGGGGAGCAATTCTGCCTTGTTTTGAGGAGCTCCCAAACCCCTAGTGATCTCCACAAAAGGATCCTAGGTATCTTTTCTTAATTGGCCATAGTACAATGCATTCCCCCCACCCCACCCCCTATTAGAATCCAAGAATGCTGAAGAAAAAGAAAATTTGTGGTTGGAATCCCAGGGGAACAGCCTTCAAAGATCAAGAGATGCGTAGGCCTCTCAAATTTGGGGGGGGAGAGCATCCATCCCTGATCTAGGCCCTTGTCCTTTCACACGACTTCTAAAACTCCTTTCTTAGGTCTCTCCATGTGCCTTGCTCATGAATATCTCAGTCAAAGGGGAGCTAAAACACTACCTGTCTGTCCTTCCATATGTGACATTATTGGTTCTCTAAAAAAGGGATACCTCAAAACACCACCAGCATAGGCAGGTAATGATCTAGGCAAGTTGCCCTGAATTTTTGAAATGATATGCCCTACCATCTCATTTCTTGTTGTCTCACACTCTCCAGATTTGATTAGTCCCTTCTCTTCAAACACCCAGCAATTCTAAATTCCTCCACTTCCCATTAGACTCCCAACCCACTCATGTGGTAACAACTACTTGTGATAGGGGGAGACAGAGGTGGGAGGTCTTCCTTCCTACTCAGTGGTGAGTAGTCACTTCATGACACTCAGAATGCTAGTGTAGCTTCATTCCAGGAACTCTAGCCCTTGCCATTTCTGCTGAACACATTCGTTCACACCCATCCTGGACAGGGTGCTGAATGGTGGGTGGGGAAGGAGGAAATACAGAGATGCACCACTTTCTGCTACCTTTGAGTTGTTATCAGAACCAGGTATGTGAATAGGTACATGATCAGTTGGGCAGCCTGACTGACAGCATAACCCAGTGCCCTAATGCTCACCCCCTAGCAAAGGCAAGTGCTACAAGGTGTGTGTGTTGTGTTGGTACAGTTGTTACCAACTCTTCGTGACTCCATATCCATGGAGTTTTCTTGGCAGCAATACTGGAGTGGTTTGCCAGTTCCTACTCCAGGCGTCTACAGCACCTGGTATTCTCCCATCCAAGTACTAACCAGGGCTGACCCTGCTTAGCTTCCGAAATCAGGCAAGATCGGATGTGGTTAGGGCATCTAGGCAGCTACAAGGTGCTAAGGCTCATATTGATTAATGAACTGCAAATGTTGGCAACTTCAATAATTGCAAAATAAGGAAATATGAATGCAAATGTGGATACATTTGAGCCAGTTTAAGCAAAAAAAAAAAAACTAGCATAATTCGCAGGCTCCATTTGAAATAAATGGAATAAAATGCTTACATTCATAGGGGGTTTGTATTACCAAGGTGGGCTATCAAGTAGTACTTGGTGAAGGCATTTATTGTCCAGATGAATCCGTCAATGTGATAGGGCTTGGGAGAACGGTGACTACTCTACAAGGTACAAGAGTTGTCCAGTACTCTTAACTTTTCAGTTAGGAAAATTGGGTTTTGAAGCAGGCACATGAATGCAGTTTATTTCAGATTTCTATTTTTGTAGGAGAAAGCCAAAAATGGTGTCATATTTTCTTTTGAAAATATTTCTGAGACTGCTTGAGTGCTTTAGAGGCTGGTATATGCAACAGATTGTGTTTCATACAGGACATACAGCCATTGTATGGAGTGCGTGAGGTCACTGCTTCCATAGGTAAAGTGGTATACTTGCTTAGTTCAGGATGCTCCTGAACATGATTTTCTTATTTACTGTAGTTTTGCCCAATGGAATTTCTTTCTGACTTTCTCTCCCCCCCCCTTTCTATTGCTAACTATATACATTTATTCCTACTTCACCCATACTTTTCCTCAGCATTCCTTGCCAGACTGTCAGCAAGTTCTGAATGATTTTAAGTTTATAACCAGATGTTCTTTCCTTAGAAGTCAATCCAACGTGTTTTTTCACTGGATTTACTTAAAAGTTGTTCATTGACATAATAAAATACTAAACAAGCTGGAAGGAAATACAGGCCTATATATCAGTATTGTTTATTCTCCAATTTTGAGTGGAGAATTTTCACAGTCTGATAGAACAGTATTTAACTTTTGAGCCCAGTTCATATATAATCATGGGCACATCTATGTGGCTGAATTATTTTTAGTGAGACAATTTAACTCATACCAATCCCTGTTTACCCAGTGCATATAAAAAAAACACTTGCAATTACAATATTAAGGGTAACATGGAAAAAGTATTTCCCTTTGTCCACAAAAGCCGGGTGATCTATTAGATAGCCTCACTATCATGATAGCCCAAATACACAAGAGGAGACTTAGCGAGATTATGGGCCAGATGCAGGTGGATGGTTGAACAGAATTTAAAAGAGAGAGAGAGGGCTTGTTTAAACTTCAGGCTTCCTCTAGCACTGTTCTTCTAAAGGGATTAGCTTTGTGAAACCGATAGGGGTTTTAAAAAGATCCATGAAGTTCCTCATTCTCATTGAGGAATCTGCAAGCCCTTTTGAGGGTTTTTTTTCCTCCTGCATGCAAGAACCAAAAAAAAAAAGTCCTGTTCTTCCTCATCAAGATTCCTGTAAAATTGTCTGTCCTTCTAAAAGGCAAGCAGACACATACATTGAGCACAAAACTGTCTGACGGTAAAGAAAGATGCAAAATAGCCATCCACTGCTTCTGTTCCATAAAAGTCGACATTAGGAAGCAGCAGGACAGTAGGTTTGCAATTCCTCGTATCTGCATGCGAGGACACAAGAAGCAGGGAGTTTTATCCATAGATGAGGTGTGTGTGTGTGTGTGTGTGTGTGTGTGTGTGTGTGTGTGTGTGTGTGTGTGTGTGTGTGTGTGTGTGTGTGTGCGCGCGCGCGCGCGTTGTGTCATTGCATTTGTGACTGACTCTTCATGACCCCATGTCCATGGAGTTTTTCTTGGCAGGAATATTGGAATGGTTTGCCAGTTCCTACTCCAGGCGCCTACAGTACCTGGTATTCCCTGGTGGTCTCCCATCCAAGTACTCACCAGGGCTAACCCTGCTTAGCTTCCGAAAGGCGAGATCATGAGGTATTGCATTTTAATCCTGTGCACCACCAAGTAACATTTCTAGTACATGGACCTGTGTGCATCACATTTCAGGAACACTGTATCCAAATACCTTCGAGGCAGCAGATGCTATCAAACAAATTTATTTATTTTATTCATTTTATTTTAGAGTATTTTTACCCTGCCTTTCTCCTTTGAAATGGACCCAAGGCACCTTACAGTAATGAGGGGTTATATACAGTTTGTTACAATTAAGACACGTTCAAGTATTGAGAACAGGGAATTGAGGAATATCTTACAGCATTAAAGGGCAACATTACATTAAAGCTACAATAGACCGTGAGCAGTTAAAAGGAGAGTGGAATTCCATGTAAAGATATGAGCGATGGAAACTAATATTGGAAACATCGTGTCAATGTAATCACACAAGGTTATAAGTGGTTATCAACACAAAGTCTATGTGATCCTATAGATCCTATAGATCCATATGAAAGACACACAGACTGGACACAAGATTGCCAAAGCGTGACATACGCTTTACTGCTACCAAAAGTCAAAGAATTATCACGATCTGAGGGAAGTCACAGTCATAGGGGGCTAACAGTAGAAACTTTAAAAGTGTCAAGTAATTTTTGCCTTTATAGTTAACGATTAAAATACTGAGAGAGCCCACAGGCAATGGTTTATAGAATTCTTGTCTCAAGCATGATGGCACAAATGGGAATGGTATTTTAATGCCTTCTTGGAAAAGTAAGCTGCCTGTAGTTCTGCCAAGTAAAATTGATAAACATAATGAACACACTCCAAAAGATTGTAAAGAAACTGCGTATGATGAGTCATAATGTAAAGAAGACCTTTGGAATCAAATTCAACCTAACAGATTAGCCTTGTAACATGTGTTCAACACGCAAAGTGAATTTGGCAGATTTGGGCTACTAAGCTATGCTACAGCCACCAATGTCAACACTGCATTTATTTTTTTCAATTGAAAGGGGAAGGAGGGGTTTTGATTTATATTTTATTGAGGCTTTGAGACCCTGTACAATTCAAAGGAAATTAAATCCAAACTGTGCATTAAAATAAGAGCAAGTGGCTTGTTTCATTTATCAAGTGCCAGAAAGTCCAATGCTAGATTCTTACAGTATTTCTTTTAATTTTTTTAAAGCCAGTTAAGCTCAGATGTTGACCCAAGACTACTGCCATAGCCATGGGCACTGCAGGGGTTCAAGCTGTTACAAAGGTTCTACCTCACCTGAACATTTGTTAAGTTACGGCACACACATGCTCTCCTAGCCTGTAAGACAAACCTGGTGCTAGAAGCTGATGCTGTTTGATGATGTCGCATAAGAAGACTTAGTAATGGAGAAAACACACAACAAGCTCGTGGTTGCAGGTCAAACTCAACAGCCTTACTAACCGCCCAATACAATTACAGATAACAGATGAAAACAGATCTTGTCTGCAATTAGTCTTGGGTAAATAATTTAATTGAATTAAATTGTGTCTTATGATTCTGATGTGTTTTAGGTTAGTCAGAAATGAAGATAAGAATCATCTGTGCCAAAACACTTAGCAGTATTTCTTTTCATTATTCGATAAGAGATGGATAATGTCAGGGAGCTGCCAGGGAGCTCATTTTACTTTTGAAGTATGTAGTATTTTAAACAGATGAATGGCTTTAGCTAATAATGCCTTTGCTTCAGTACAGATCTGAGCCTAGAAGCTGATGCTGTTTGATGACATCCTGCGTGTGGAGGAAAGGAAGCCAGTAAATGCCAGATTTTCTGAGATCTTTGGGAAACATGCCTTCTCTGGGGGCTGGTGTCAACCTTCTCTTGGCTGTCACCGTCAATTCATCTGGTCTCACCTTCTGGGCCAAATTCATACTACTGCAACTAGAGTCAAGGCAAGTGAATGTGTTTTCCTATCTTACAAATACTACTATTATATTCAGGAAAAAATAAGAGTGAATTCAAATGCTTTAAAATCGAAACCATTCTCAACGTTTTCCTTTTTTTGGCCATGGCCATAAACACAACATGAAAGTAACACAGACCAAATCAAGATTGTGCAATTTCCATAAAGAACTTTATAAGGTGGTGTGTGAATAATTGTTTCCAGTCTGTGGCCCCTTTCAAAAGGGCCTGGGGCCCTCAGGGAACCCTATGGCCCCTGTTGAGAATGGCTGATGTATATTATGAAAGAGTCACAGCAGCTGGCAAATATGAAAACCCATCTAGAGTTTCCTCAATTTCCCCTCTAAGAATGTAAGATCTGTATCCAGTGGAAAACAGTTCTCGTTCTAGTTATTAAATATGTACATAAAGGAAGGCTTAGCACAGGACCTTCCTCCAACTTTCATTTGCTTGGATTCTACAGGTACATGTAAGATACACTTTTTGCATGAAAGAGGGATACGTGTGATTCTCTAATTTGATGAGTGAACATACAGATGCTCACACTCAAGTATTAAGCATTTTAATCGCTTTTTGGAATGAGAAGCCTTGCATTTACCATGTATTTACGGCACAGCGAAAATGACAGCAAGTTATCACGGCATGTTAAAAAGAGCCCAGCTTTTAACTCCACTAAATTTCCATGAAATAAAATGGTTATTTTACAACAGTCAACAAAATATTCATTAATTTCTGTCTCTGATCTGATTCCAAGAAGAAAAATTTAGATGGCTACTGGGTTTATGTAGCCGAAAGCGGAACCCCAGTTTGTTCACATACGATGCCTGCTGTCTGCAATTTTTTTTCATCCCTCTGGAAAACTTTGAACCTCATCCAGCTCTGACACACTGCCTCTTCAGTTAATAACTATCAAGTTTCCCCTTGTCTCCTGTCTACTTTTCTTTGAGGCAATTGCGCACTCAGCACCCCGAGATAATAACACACATCTATAAGATAAAAGCAATGGCATTAATGTAATTGTCTGCCTCTTTCTCTTTAGCCTAATCTTTTTTTTTCCTTCTCAGTTTTGACTGCCTGTGTGACACCTGTTTTTGTCTCCTCTGATCCTACGACAGGTTTTCCGCTGACAAGGTTTTTGCCTGACAGAGATTCTGCCAGACAGGAACATAATAAAATATGAACAACTGCTTGTCAGAGTTTCTGCCAATGCTTGCATGAAATAAAAAAATATATATAAAGGGAGAGGGAGAGGGAGGAAGGGAGAGAGAGAGAGAGAGAGAAAGAGAGAGAGAGAAAGAGGGAGAAGAACCCTGTCATTTTTTAAAAGGCCCTGCCCTGAGATGGGCACTTTGGTTTGTCGGGAACAGCCTTCTTCACTAATTCCTCCCAGGTAAGCAGGTGTTTTCTTTTATGTCCCTGTCCCCTTTTTAAATGGCGGTAGAAAAAAAATACTTTGTCCTAAATTATGCTTGCAAAACATAAAATTACTTTGACTGCTTCCTTTCCCACCCTCCCCCTTTTAAACAAACCAGGCATTTGCAATAGTTACAGTGGGAGCCATCTTGAGAAATGCAAAAACGTCTTGAGACAAGTGAGGATACCAAGGCTGTAGTCCTTGGCTAAACTGTCCTGAATCTAGTTGGGCTTGTTTATTTATTTATTTATTTATTTTTATATTGCCCGTCTTCCCAATGAGACTTTCTTGGCAGACACTTATCGGATTCCATTGTCAGTTTTGCAGACTGCCTATATATACTGCTAAGGTATCAGGGATACCTTGCCAGCACAGGCTGGTTATACAGACTGAGACAGAAGTATTTTGGGTTCTATGCAATTGAAATTAAGTGAGGATAACTTTGGCCACCTCATGAGGAGAGAGGGGCCCTTGGAAAAGTCCCTGATGTTGGGAAAGATTGAAGGCAAAAGGAAAAGAGGACAGCAGAGAATGAGATGGTGGGACGGTGTCATTGATGCAACCAATATGGATTTGACCAAACTCCAGGAGGCAGTGGAAGATAGGAAGGCCTGCCGAGCTCTGGTCCATGGGGTCACAAAGAGGCGAACACGACTGAATGACTGAACAACAACAACAAAAAGTGAGGATAACACACACACATACCAATTCCTATAATATAAATACTATACAAAACTGAGTTGTCTGTACAGCAAACATCTTCATCCCAGTATTTTCCATACTCTCCATTTCAAGATCGGTCTAGTTTCTATATGTTTCTATTTCGTTCCATGCCCTGATGTACACAAAGCAGAATATTTTTATTACCAATGAATTGTATTTAGAACCCTTTCTTCTAGGTTTATTTTCCCTACATTGTTAAATTCTCAGGGTGAAGATTTCTTTAATTAATGTACAAGCCTCTCAAGGCATCACTTCGGAGAGGTTAGATAGAGAGGTTTTCTATAGTCCCACACATTACAGTGGACCCTTGTATAACAAACAGTTTGTACAACATAAAATCTGTACAACATAAAACATTCTGGAGATAGGGGGAATTTGCTTAACATAATCACTTATGGGGAGAATCTGTACAACATAAAAATGGGATTACTCCGTTTTCAATGCATTCCTATGGGAATTTGTATAAATGAAAATTTGCTTAATATAATGTCATTTGGAACGAATTAATTTCTTTATACAAGGTACCACTGTACTTGGGTACAATGGGTACTTGGGCTAGAAACCTGGAAAGGGACAGACTGTGACAGCATGACTTAAAAGGTCCCTGACTCTTAAACCATGCACACTGGCTACTGTGAAAGACATTGCATTAGCACCACAGGACAGGCTCTCCTCATCACCACTGGCAGCACTGGCGCTCCTACAAGCAACAATAATGGGTAAGGCTCAACACAAATCACGGAGCTCTCTATCTGCTCAGTTGGTGCATGCATAGTCCGATTATATTTGATCCTCTTTATATGCCACTTTTCAAATATCCCCCCCCCCAATCCATTTGCTCATGGGAATATATTAGCAAAGCATTTCAATTCTTTCTAGGAGTCTTCTGTCCATGATTCTACGGCCCACCAAATCAATGTTCTATTTTATTGCATTAAAATAGTCACTGCCTTTCAGTATAACCTAATTTCAAGTAGGGCTATGAGAACCATATGGGATGAAGTAGGGCCATGTATGACACCCTGAACTTAGTGCAGGAAACATGACACACACACACACACACATATATATATGCCAAATTAAAAGAAAGTAAACAGAGAAGTACGCTGGAATCTCCTCTAATATCTTTAATAGTGGTTCCCAACCCTGGGTAGCCTAGATGTTCTTGGACTGCAATTTGCAAGAATCCTGGCCAGTACAGCTGGTGGTAGAGGCTTATGGGAGCTGTAGTCCAAGAACACCCAGGGGACCATTGCTTTAAGGAACATTCACCAATAGAGAAAAGCACGCCTAAGTGGCAGAGAAGTAATCTGCCCCGATGCACTCCCATAGAAGTAACTAGCGTTGATTTCTTTTGTTTGAATATCTCGTGTACTTGCAGCTTGATCTATTCCATGTGTGTGCTGCTGGATAAATCAATAGTGATTTCAAGCATTGTAATTAGGGGAATATAAAGTTAATTAAAGTAGTTTTACAAGCACCCCCTCATAACTGACACTGGCCACGCTGTTATAAGGCCCATAAGATATGACGATCCTCATGTCATCATGATTATCCTTTTAAATCACCCTTCCTTTGTGCCCAGCAACGAAACAGGACACTTGTGTGCGGTTGTCATAAAGTTCATCTACTGTGACCGTTTCCCACTTTAGCTCCAGATTAAATATACTCCAGCAAATTTGACTGCAGTCAATTAGACTGTAATTAGAGAAATCTTTAGCATTGTTAAGGGTACAATCCAGAATGTACTTCCTATTCCTGAAATCCAGATGGGAATAGAATAATTAACAAACCTTAGGGGGTCTACTGAATTAATTTGGGGTACATTCCACACTAAAAATAATATACATTTCTTAGCATGAAGAGAATGTGCTGTTTTCTCCCATCAAGGAACTTTTAGATACACAGTATTGGAAGAGGTACAGGCAAAGTTACCTAATCGAATATAGAATCTAAAGAGATAATGACACTTTTATTCTTGTCATCAAACACTTCTGTTTTAATTTAATGATGCTGCACTTCAATATAGTGGTAGCGAGTTTGTTTCACTTCCAACACTTTCAATTTATATTCTGTTTAACCTAGTGAACTTTGCTTAATTAAGATATTCCTATAAACAATTAAGCCTCCTGTAGGATCATTAGCGAGATATAAAACTTTATGATGTAATAAAATGCAATAAAATGATAAAGTCACAGCACTTCATGTGCAGAAGCATAAGGTGTTCTTAAAGGCAAACAGGGTGTAGCCTTTGTATAAAATCCGAAGGCTTTCAAACCTCATTATCCATTTGTCACAACTTGCCTGTGAGCTGACAGTCAAGGCATTATTTCACATTCTGAAGAAAAGACTGTATGAATTGGACAAGACTGGGTCTCAACTCTGTGTAGATTCACTCTCATTGACTCATCAAGAGAATTAGGAAGATAGGGTGAATAGATGTAAAAAAACAGTGGAGAAACACAGGAAGCTCACAGTATTATTCCTTGTGCCTAAAGACTCAGAACTTGATCAAGGGTGATTAAAACCATAACAGCCTTGGATGGGAGACCACCAGGGAATACCAGGTGCTGTAGGCACCTGGAGTAGGAACTGACAAACCACTCCAGTATTCCTGCCAAGAAAACTCCATGGACATGGGGTCACGAAGGGTCGGTCCCGACTGTAACGACACAACACACACACACACACACACACAAGACTCAGAACTTGATCAAGGGTGATTAAAACCATAACAGCCTCATCCAACTGCAGCATTTAGCTTTGAAACTGTATTTTTCAAAGCCACCAAGTTACAAACTATACTAATAGGTTATCCAATGAAAGCATGCAGTTATATCAGTAAATGTGTTCAATGATCAAACTTAAAAGGCAAGACTCAACAGTAATTAAAAAATCTACCAGGCTGCTTAAAAGACAATTATGACACAACAGTTTACTTATAGTGTAAGTGAAAAATAAAACAATTCTGACAAAAACTTACTTCTCATTTTCAATGTGGGGGGGGGGATCTAATAATTGTGAATGTTCAGTTTCCACATACATAAAGCTGAGGAAACCACCCAAGCTACAGACATAAAACTTTAATCATACATTGACATGCATATAGATAATATTTAATAGACATGACAATTTGAACTGCCCTACCTTCAAAAGATTTTCAAGTCTCTTACTAATGCTTGTAGTACCTTAAAATACTAGAATTTGCCACTAATTAATTATTAGATCTGAGAAGGATATGGAATGCTTGAAGGATGCTGTCTTAACCTGGTACCACATTGCTAGCATTTCTCTTCGCCTAAGCAGATGCTGTCTTTTGATGCGTTCATTTTCATCCCCTTTCCTTAGAAGATAACCTATTCTTTTAAAAATCTCTATGTGAAATAAATATGACACATTTGCATATTCACATAATTAATTTAGCTTAATTTGTTTTCAAACTATAAAATATAAATTTTCACAATTTCATTATATTTTAGCTTTCTTCTGTTTTAAACCTAGTTTTGTGAGCTGCCTTGCGTCCCCATTGTGGGAGAAAGGTGGCATATAAAATGAACCCCTAAGGGTATGAAGATGTAATATAGCCTAAAGACAGGTTTTTAATTAACTAAAATTCTTCAGTTTTAAAACAACATATCCCCAAGATGTGCATTCTTTGACATCCGTGACAGCTTGGAAGTACAGATGGGCACGACTCAGAAAAATTTTTTCGTTTTCGTTTTCGTTTTCGGCTAGGGTCCGTTTCGTTTCGTTTCCGTTTTCGTGAGCTAATTTCAAAATTTTTTGTTTTCGTTTCGTTACGTAACGAAAACGAAAAAATGAAAACGAAAACGAAAAATTTTTCATTTCTCCCCATTTAGCTCCATTATGTGTTTTCCCAGTAACGAAAAACGAAAATTGGCTCAAAATTAGTCATTTCGTTTCCGTTTTCGGTCCATTTTTGAACCGTTTTTCGTTTTCGTTTCGTTACGTAACAAAAACGAAAAAACGAAAACGAAAACGAAAATACCGCTAAGTCGTGCCCATCTCTACTTGGAAGTATTAGATTTCAAAAGCTTTGAGCTCTGGTGGACACAACAGACAGACTCACACGTTCATCTTTACCATCACAGCTTCTAGCAGCTGAACCCTACCTGTACAATCAACACATTTAAAAAAAAATTCATAGGAAAGTAGCAGAAATACAGAAAATATAAGAATTTTAATACACTATTATCATTCGTCCCATATATGTTTTCCTTGAGTAACCGGTGCATTTTGTGAGCTTACAGAAAGTTAACAGAAAATTTAAGAAAATGATATAGCAAAATTTTTGTGTAATGATGTGTTATAAGGAAGCAAAAGGAACTTCAGGTTGTGCTTATATAAATGCAGAACAAAGAGAAAGAAAAAGAAATAAAGCTCAGGGACTCAATGAGAAGAGGAAGATTATTTGAATAACTAGCCATTCCATTAAAATCCTTCAGACACAAAACAAAGAAACATATAATAGCAAACAGCATAAATTATAAACATTAAGGAGATATAAATTATGAATATTGGGGAAGGGATAGACTTGCAAAATAAGGCTAGTGGCATACTGATTAAATATAAATCAGAAGAGAGCAAGAATAAGAATGTTAGTTTTCTATTCTTATTGTGACAGATGGTAGGAAATGGCATTAGAAAACTGAGTTAGCTACGCCACATGAAGGAACAGAAGACCTTAGCCAAAGTGAAGAATTTTTAAACCCAATTATTTCATTGGAAGAAATCAAAGAGTTTGCTTATCTTCCCAGTGAAAATAAAGAGAATTTTGTTTTCCATAAATTAGGCCTGGATTCTGCTAGTAATTTTTTTTTTGCTTGTGTCACAAAAAGTGGCCGTTATGACTGTTGAGAAAGAATTTTCTGTTGTTACTTTCTTGGTTTAATTTCTTTTTCCATAGTCAGTAGCACAGATCTGCATTAAATCAAAATGCTTATAAAATGCCAGCGCTAACTGTAAAAAAAGAGTTTTATCCCATCACATGTCTCAAAAATCTCTCTTTTCAAAAAATCTTGTCTACTTGACAACTCCAGACCTAGGAAATTGTTTAGCCAATTTAAACCATTTTAAAAATAAATAAATCTCCCTCCAAGCTGAAAAAAACATATGCCAAGTTTCTGCTGGAAGCAAATTAAAACAGTCTAGTTCTTTAAATCCTTTAAACACCAGAGATTCACACAAGAAACAACCAATTCTTTTTTAAGAGTGGCAGCGGTAAGCATAGGCCACTGTAAACTACGCAATTGTTGGCTTGAGCATTAAAAAAAAAACCTGACGATAGGATTACCACTCTAGTGCAAGGGTGCAAGGTCGAAACTCAATAAACTGAATTTATGCCAACAGAAACACTTATCTTGCCTCAAAAAGAAGCCTTTGATGGATCTGTTTTTTTTAAAAAAAAAAAATCCTGACACGCTACATTTTCCACCTTTGAAGAATGGTGGTGGCAGGAAGCCCTAATATTAAAGATCTCCCCCCTCCCTCTTCAAGTAGCTCTGAAGGAGATTCGCCCAAGGAAACGCAAGTGAGAACGTGGCCATTTCTACAGGTAACTCCCATCAGATTTGTGAGGCCTCTACTAGTCACAGATCCTTCAGTTGTTCATAACAGGCCCATATTTCTCCAACTGTGGAGTTCTAGGAACCCTGTGAGTGCTGTGAGTCCTTTAGTCTTTCCCTATATAAAGGCCTTTGTTACCTCTAGAATGTGTTACTGGAATGGGGCTATCTTTAAGAGACTCAAGAAGCTTCAGTTACACCAGAACACAGTAATACTGTATGTCAACTGGCATTCATCCATAGGGTCATATTACATCTATCCTGTAATGCTTATACTGGTTGCCAATTTTATTTTATTTTAGATTTTTTATTTTTGGATACAATTCAAAACTCTGGTTCTTCTCTTTGAAAAGACATGCTCTGGTCTGGGATACTAATCTGTCTATACAGTACAAGGTAAAGCGGAATCGGCTTTCTGTATAAGGGTCTTCTCACTAGTCATAGCACCCCTACACAGTTCCTGAAATCATGTTGCATCATGATGCAAACAGCACACATTTTAGAAGCAAAGTTTGCTGGAAGTTAAAACATTTCCTGTAGACATTATCTATTGCAAGCCGCTGACTCAGTATGCAACAGATAAGGTCTAGTCTAGGGAGATTTCTTAACTTCTGACAGTTGCTTCCAAAAGATGCACCATTTGTGTAACTGCACCCAAGAATGTAAGCTATTCTCTTGGCTTATGGTGTTGATGGGTCCATCTTTCACAGCTTTTTAATGGCTTGTAAAGACTGTATTTTGAAATTATGATTGTAATCTAATAATATTACATAAATGAAATAAAATGAAAGAGCAAGCTGCTTTCTCTTTGTCTCTAATAGGGCCAAGGACACAATGGTAATTGTGTAAACTGCAATGGTGAATTCCCCACCAATTAACACATTGCAGTTTGTAACCCTTGTTGTGTTCCAATCACCTGTGTTGGTGTGCAGCAAGGGGTACAAGCGCAATACTTAAACTAGCAGCAGTTCACGACTGCAATTCACACTCGTACATTTATGCTGGTCTAAGTTACTAACTGATAGGATCTGGTCCTGTCATAAATCTTACACTAAATGCAAAATACAAGAAATACAGAAGCAGAAAAATTGTCATTCATAATGGGGGTGTTTGTGATGCAATTACAGAAAATGTTAAATTAATAAATTTCTTGTCAGTAAGGTCCTAGTCCCGTGTTGGTGAACCGATGGCACGGGTGCCAAAGGTGGCACTTGGAGCCCTTTCTGTGGGCACACGACATATCCCCTTCACAGCCACCTGTATTTGGGTTAAATGGCTGTATTGGCACTTTGTGAAAAATTAGTGGGTTTTGAATCACAGTTTGGGCACTCGGTCTCTAAAAAGTTTCCCATCACTGTCCTAGTCTCTGAAATATAAAGGACAAGTGTGTGTTTTATGGAAGTGTCTTTCAGAATACTACTCACTTTTGTGACCATGACATGGCAACTGCACAAGGGGTTCCTTGCTCTTTGGTAGACTCTTGCTTGTACTGTACCTGTCATGTGCAGTCTGTGAATACAGGTGCAGAACTGAACAAGTGAAGGACAGCACACAAGTGGTGGGGTAAGAGAATGTGGTGGAGCTGTGCTTACAACTATGGCTTGTTTCAAATGAATTTTACCCAAATTGTCCAGTGTGTATGGATCTCCCAAGCAGCTCCAGGCCCATCCACTATTAATAATAAACAACCAGAAAGAATGGGGTGTTCAGTCCATACTTCAATAATAAGTATTATTTGTGTGCAAAGAAGCAGATTTTAAAGATTTTGAGACAGCAGCTTGCTGTGCTCTGTAATGATGGATGAATCTATAAATGTGTAAGTCTGTAAGTGTGTGTGTACATTTTTGTGTATGTTTTCTTAATATGTATTTTATATGCATGTCTACCAAGCACAGAGCTTTTCACAAATAGTTTTCTTAGGAGAATGCTGTTTAGGGCATTTTTACTAATATACATGTTGTGTGTGTTTGTTCTTCTAATTATATATATTGTTATGCCTAGATAGTACAAATATGCATTTTTCCCACAGAAAGGTACAGTATGACATTATTAGAATTGTGAAAACCGACACATGAATTATTCTCAATTTGGGTATAGATTTGGGAAGTGTGAAGTTGGCTATGAACTGAACAAAATTCTCCTCAGCCCCTTAATATCATGCAATGTCAAAGCCCAATTGTTTAATGCAAATCATTAATTAGTCTTCAAGTAACACCACTCTAAACATGTGGGGAGCAATGGCTGAGCTAAATAACTCAAGTGGGGTTGCTACAGTCTTAAGGTACTAATTTATACACATATGCTTGGAATGTGTCTGAGTAAAATAGATCTGTATATATCGCTGGCCCTGCTTTGCCACAAAATGTAAACACTGTGATTGGATTTATTCAAAGAGGACCAAGAAATTTACACATGTTGGCAGGATGCAGTTCTCAAATGTAAATTTTTGTTTACCACGTACAAATATGCCCATCTCCAGAATAGGAATTTTAAATACTGAAACTAAGAAACATATTAGGAACATTTGCTATGAGAAGAAAAGAAAAACAGCCACCACCAAAATGTGGGAGAAGGACATCATAACCTGGACTCCATCACCCACAATATAAACTCACAGTGATGGCAAACCCTTTAGAGACCAAGTGCCCAAACTTCAATTCAAAACACACTAATTTTTCGCAAAGTGCCAATACCACAATATAACCTGAATACAGGTGGCTGTGAAGGGGCGATGTCGGGAGCCCAAAGAAAAAGCTCCGAGTGCCACCTGTGGCACCCGTGCCATAGGTTCGCCAACAATGCTCTATCACATGCCTTGAGAAAGCTTATTTGTAAAATAAAGCATCATCTCACACTTAATGATCAATCACTGGGTGATTGACAAACAGAAACTTTGTCCATGGAAACTAAACACTGTATACAGTAGATGGGGAAATGATTCTTTGCCTAGAACAGAGGAACTCTTCAATCCCCAGGGGTTATTTGCTGTCATATTCTCAATGTTATTTAAAACAAACAAACAAACAAAAACTTTCAACAAACATAGTTGGGGCTAAGCATTATGATTTCATGCCCCTTCCAGATATAAGAACAAGTGAAGGACACCCCTGGGGGATAGCTAGGGTCATAATATTTCTGGGGCTTGCCAACTGGGTCCAAAATTGGCACAGCAAAGACTCTCAAATTTTTAGCTAGGCTGTGAATGCAAAACTGTAAGATACAAAAGGATCTTGTGGCTTGGAGTCACCTGAAATGGTAGGAGAGATTTTTCAACCCTTGTGTCTTGTTTCTTTATTTCTTGACTAGGGAAAAGCGACTGTGCTGCATGATGGTACTTGATCTGTTTCCTTCTTCTTTTGTGTCACATTGTGTTCACAGATTACATCAAGATGAATCTTCCTCTTTTTGATTTTTTTAAAAAAGGTGTTTATAATGCCCAGGACTCTCTGCATTGTGGGGATATGTATAAGTACAAAAGACCCATATGTATTCCTTCTGGCTGGAGAAGTGGATTTCGATCCATGAAAGTTCATACTAAAGTAAATTTGTTAATATTTTAAAAGTGAACCAATATTTGCACTTCTCTTTGTCTCTCCTTTACCTTTACCAAAATAGAGGGGGGTAGCAATTCATGATTTTATTTACCAATATATACACTGATTACTTCTGAAGACTGTATTGTGCGTTTTCCACAGACAACCAAGGCAGCCAATGTGACATAAAGCAAATAAAGCATCTGAGGATTATCTGCCTGAGCTAATTTATTAATAGTCCACTGCTCTCACGAACAGGATTTTTTGTTCAGAGCTGTCAAGTGTCCCATTTTAGCCGGGACACTACTGGTTTTCAAGCTTTGTCCCACCGCCGCCCCAGAACATTTATTTTCCCGGAAATGTCCCGGGGGGGGGGCGACAGTTGTCAGCACTAGAGGGGGGGAACAAGGTGGTGCGGCTGCCCCTTGGTGGGGTGGGAGGGGGAAAATAAGTGGTGTGTGTGTGCATGCAGCTGGTGGGGTTTCTGTGTTTGTGTTTGCGTGCACACACACATTATACCTCTCTCCTCCCATCCTGGCAGGCGCTGGGATGAACTTGACAGGTAAGGTTTTGTTTCTTATTGAGAATTTCAGCAAGCAACATGCTGATAGTAGTGAATTTCTCTCTCAGAGTTTCTGCATTTATCACATTTTTGCAAAATTATATTCCTCTTCACCCCTGTGCTTACAGTTAAGTGAGTAGTACTCATCATACTGCTTGGAGGAATTGCTTGTTATCCAAATTAACAATGTACCACCCATTTCTTGTCCAATTTCAGTTTGTGCTGGCCGTTTCATCAATGTGTACTTTTAGCCCTACCGTTTGCACTACTACAGTATAGTAATCTTACCCAGAAATATTAATAGAAGAGTAAGAGGACAGAGCTTATCCATAATATTCTACAACACCTAAGGTGTTAGTTACTCTTATAGCAGGGCTGCAATTCCTCACTAGTTTTGTTTTCACATGGGAAAAAAGAAACCACAGAACTTTCTCTTCACTTATCTCTCAAAAATAGCAAAACTGTTTTTGAGAACTTTAAAGAATTATTGTATTTACACATTTTGCCCAGATTACAGAAAGCTAGTTGCAAAGATGCTACTTGTCATATCCTGGTTGTGTGAACTCCTATTCACTGTGAAGGAATATGTTTGTGAATATTCTTTTTGGGAGCCTTGGTAGGCGGAAAGGCAATATGAAAACTATTCTCCACATCCTTGCCTTAAAGAAGCTTAGCACTTTAATTTATTTATTTATTTTAGAGTATTTTTACCCTGCCTTTCTCCTTGGAAAAGGACCCAAGGCAGCTTACACTAATGAGGGACAATATACATTCCAGTACAATATACATGTTCAAGTATTTAGAACAGGGAACTGTGGGACATCTTACAGCATTAAAAGAACCTGCCACCTAAGAAGGACCAACAGCCACTGCCCTCCCAAGATCTATTGTTTTGAGGGTTTAAAAAGGCCCACCAAGCTAAACTCACCTTCGCTCACCCAAGCTTCCACGGCACAACAGGTGATGAAGGATAAAGCTTTGTATTAGAGGTACAGAGATCAAGCTCCTGGTTATTTAATTGGTCAATTATTGGGTATAGGTCAATATATTTAATAAAGTTCTAAAGTTAATTTTTTAAATTGTTAATAATTGTTTACCTCTTTTAAATATCTGATTTTTAAAGGAGAAAATGATGGAACATTTGATTCCTTGTTTGTTGGTGGGGCAATCTGCCTGTCTCATGGTCTCACAAGAGCCAGGTGAGAGGTGGGGGAAGTGGAGGAGGCTGAGCCCTCCTGAAAGATGATGGGAGAAAGGGAAATCACATGGCTAGTTTCAAATTCCCCACGACTGCCTGACAGTGTCTGTCTTCTGGTGAGCAGAAGGAAAAACAGAATTATGAGAGAGAACCAGGATTTTGAGGGTTAGGGTCCAAATAAATTATAAAAACTAATAAATAATTGATTGGCTGGAGGATAGGTGTGAGTAATTCACTTCTATAGAAAAATTATGAATAGCAAGCTTGCTTGCTTGCTTCCCTCTACATATTCTGGCATGAACTAAATAAGAGCAGGATGAAAGATTAAATAAATATTGTAGATGGGATATTAAGGCTTTACTTAAACAGGTGCATTAATCATTTCATTCACTGTCTGTTTTGCTTTGCTATATTTAATTAGGTTAATTTACATGTACCTATCAGGTGGGCTTCAGGCTATAGGCTGGGCTTCTTTCCCAGTTGAGAAGAGAGATGTTGGGGGAAGGTTCATGTAAATCAATATACAGTGGTACCTTGTATAAAGGAATTCATTTGTTTCAAATGAAATTCTGTTAAGCAAATTTTTATTTGTACAAATTTCCCATAGGAATGCATTGAAAACGGATTAATCCCTAATCGTGACCATTTTTCTGTTGTACGGATTCGCCCCATAGGTGATTCTGTTAAGCAATTTCCCCCATCTCTGGATTCCCCCCCCCCTTTAAGCGGATTTTCTGTTAAACAAACTGCTTGTTATACAAGGGTCGACTCCACTATATACTCATTTTGTACAGAGGCTACTGAGGTGCACTTTGAGCTGTTTTTGCATCATATCTCAATAGTCAGTGAATGTTCCTTACACTGTTGTACAGAAGAAAAGTAGCAGGCTATGGGAAATTTGCTTTATATGGAACAAGGGTTCCCACACTTGGGATTTCTGGTAGACTTAGTTATCAGAAGCCTTCAGAAATACCAGAGTCTCCTTGCTTTGTTAGCTAGTACTTTTCAAGGGCATTCATAGCATCAGCTACTCTGTAGAGAATGTGATTTTAAAAGGAAAGGGTAAGGCCCTTTGCGGAATGGCATGGGATGTAAGTGGTTTGTGCTCAGGGACTCTAATGGAAGATTGGAAGGGACTATGAATTTCCCCCCTGGATTAGGCCTTGGTGAGATTCTAAACTGTGGTTAACTGAAACAAATGGTTTTCAAGGTCTCCATGAAACATGAGAGGGAAACAGAAAAACAGGAGTCCATAAGAACATAAGAAGAGCCATGCTGGATCAGGACAAAGGCCCATCTAGTCCAGCTTCCTGTTTCTCACCGTGGCCCGACCAGGTGCCTCTGGGAGTGCATGAGACTAGATATCTGTCCACTGATACCACTCCCCTGCATCTGGTCCTTGAAGTACCCAGGTTTTAAGCCTGGAGATTACACATCTCCATCATGGTTTGTAACCTGTGATGGACTTTTCCTCCAATCCCCTTTTGAAGGCATCCAGGCCAGATGCCATCACCACATTCTGTGGCAGGGAGTTCCATGGACTAAGAACACACTGGGTAAAAAAAAAATTCTTTTGTTTGTTCTCACAATCCCAGCCCAGAGCCTGCTTCTTATTGTTTTCTTAGTCTTTCCCATTTTGGTGTACTTTCACCACAGTTCTTATTAGCTCAGTGTGATGGAAGCAACAGCCCATAATATCTGGAGGGTTATATCCAGATATATCTGGTGAGGAAGATTTTGCCAAATTATGGAATACTATGACTTTATTTTTCTGATTGTGGGGTAGGAGAGACTGAAACCCATTAATCTGATAATCACCAAGTCCTTAATTGTGGAGGCAAAATATAGGGACAAGTTAGCCAAAAGTTGGATAAAAACATTTTCTTATTCCATTCTCACAGCTAAGGTTTTAAAAAATAGCAAACTTGTCAGCCCACTATGTGAAATTTCGACAATCTTTGTGCGTCTTTCCCATTTAGGCAATGCTGTGAAAAATTAAACACATTTTTTTAACATTAGAATTTTGTTGTTCGATTTTTCATTTCTTCGGTTGCGCAAAAAAGCCCACAAAGTTTAACATTTTGTACAAAATATCTATTTTGCAGAAATGTCAGCATTTTAAATGCAAAATAATAATAATAATAATAATTTATTGTCATTGTGTGTATATACACAGTATACACATACAACGAAATTCAGACACCCAGAGACCAGATTCAACACGCACACACACAAATCTCCAAACACTCTCACACACATTAAAAAAATAAAAATAAAAAACCCTTCAACACACACACATAAAAATCCCTAAACATTCCCCCACCCACCAACCCCTCCCCCTTAAAAACACAAACATCTGCACAACAGGCTAGGTAATCCTGTCCAAGTGCTCACTACTGGTGGTTCTTGAGTTCATTATTAAGTGCAATTATAGCTCTGGGATAAAAACTGTTCAGAAGACGTGTGGTCCGAGTTTTAATTGTTCTATATCTTCTGCCAGAAGGCAACAGTTCAAAGAAATTGTGAGCAGGATGAGTAGAGTCCCTCAGAATGTTGTGTGACTTCCTCAAACAGCGAGATGTGAAGATGTCATCCAGGGTTGGTAGCTGGAGCCCAGTAACATTCTGGGCAATTTTAATTATTCTCTGTAGAGCTTTTTTGTCCGCTACAGAGCTGCTCCCATACCATGATAAATAAAGTTTTGTATAAAATAAAGTTTTATACAAAATTTTGGCTTTTCGCTAATTGCGTCTGTGAGGAAAACGTCCCAACCTTTTTACTCATATAGAGGAGAAAATAAATCTTGCACTGGGGTCAATCTATATTTTAGTCTTAGTTCATTAAAACTCACTTTAATACTGAATATGAGAAAAAACATAGAATCATAAAATATATTCTGTCTTTGTTCATAACATAATTTAAATTATTTTTATTTCAGTAGGAACCAAGTTCAACTAAATTAGTTTGGGTCCAATGCGAAACAAATGTAAGATCTTGTTATGTCTTTACAGATTGCAGCAACAACTGTTGCAACTACTCACATCATGTATATCAGGGGTCCTCAACCGAAGGCCCGGGGGGCCGGATCAGCATCCCAAGGTCCTGAATCCAGCCCCCGGGACCAATTGCAACCCCCCTACCCCCTGCTTCCCGAGCAAGCAAGCCTCCACACTGCTTCTATTGCTGAGGCAGTTCAAAGCGGTGGGCTATGTCACTTCTCCCACTCCCCCCAACTACTGCCCAGATGACTAGCATGCTGGCTAGTGGGGCATTCAAAGTGGGAGGGCCACAGCAAGGTCCGCTGCTCCCCCCACCCTCACCCAGATGGTCGGGGCACCAGCTGCAGCCAAGTGGGGCAATTTAAAATGGGAGGGCTGCGGCAAGGTCTCCCATTCCCTCCATGGTGCTGAGGCCCCACCCTTCTTCCTCCACCCTGCCCACATGCCTTCCTTGTGTGGCTGCCACCTGTGTTATTGTGGTTGTGAGGAAGGAAGGGGGCAGGCGGAGGCAACGCCAACCAGCCTTCCGAGCCAGAGCAGCCATGGCAGTGGAGCGCCGGAGGGATGGATGGCAGGCGACCAAGGGAGAAACAGAGCTACTTCCCGCCCACCCAGCACCCTCTGAGCTGCTGCCTTGCTCCATGGATCAAGGGAGGGGAGGGGAAGCACAGCCATGGCCGGAGGCTGAAGCTGCCGCCACCAGCGAGAGACCAGCGAGGAGGAGGTGGTGGAGAAAGAAGAGAAGGGAAGGCCAATGGTGGCCTGGGCCTGATTCCTGGGAGGCTGGCGGGGCTGCATTTGTCCCCGGTTGGTGATGGGCAGGCTGGCGAACCAACAGAGCACCGCAGCCTGGCTGGGCTTGGCCAGTGAGTGGGCTGCAGGTAGCTTTGGGCAAGACTTCCTGCCTCCCCTCCCTCCTTCACAGCCCTTGCTCCCTCCCTCACTTGCAGCGCACCAAGTCAGGCCGGGCCGGGCCGGGCCAAAAGAGGAGGCAGCTTTCCCTCCAGGGTGCAGCGAGAGCATGCTGGCCAGGCTGGATCTGAGCACAGTGGCACCAGCCTTGCTGCCCTTGCTGCAGCTGCTGCTCCTCATCCCGATTCGAGCCGCTGCCACTGGAGGAGGAGGAGGAGGAGGAGGCGCAGCAGAGGGATCCCAGTGGTGGCACCTCAGGGAGATGATCTGGAGCAGGAGGCATTGCTGGGGCCCCGGAGGCACAATGATCATGGGCCAGTCATGGGGGGCTCCGCCCACTTGCCCCTCCCTCTCCCCTTTCTCCATGTCAGCCTTTCCCCCCTTTCTTTCTTTTTTTCTTTCTTTTTTGGACTGTAGTCCGCCCCCCAGTGGTGTCTGGGAGGGGTGGACCAGCCCAGTGTTTGAAAACTTTGAGGACCCTTGATGTATATGGTAAGGATTTTTTTAAAAAAAGACTGAATCCATTTAATCATATGTAAGGGATGTCTATGTCCTAGTACTGCTTTTCCACCGCAGGGAAGACACTTGTGTTGCCAAATCCAGACCTGAAGTATACTTGGGAATGCCTAGTATACTGTGAAGCCATCCTTGTCAAGAAGGAAATAAGAATGGCATTTCTATTTTCAGAGTTCAAGCCAGGTTTGCTCTGGAACAGTCCCCTTAAAAAGTAATTGTGACCTCTATTTCCATATGACCTTCTCGTAGCCTCCATAATGCCTTGAGAGGTCGGCTTTTGGAGCAGCATATCAATTCTGTATCCTACCACATTTGTAGAAATGGTACTGCACGCTGGTGGTGAGTGAAGGTGAAATAGGAACCTTTTGTCCAGCTGCTAGGAGACATACACTACTTTACACAGGCTAGAATGTACTCCTTGAAATTACTATGTATAGCAAAGTAGCCACCGTTTCCACTGTTGCTTAGGACAAGGGTCTCACTCTTCCATACTCTCACTGTGCATCAACATCCTGTATTTCACCATCTGTAAGACACCCCACATATAAGACAATCTCCACTTTTCCAACCCCAAAATACAGTTTTACAACCATGTTGTGCTCTCCTTGGCTTACTGTATAAGATGACCCTCAATTTTTAGACTAACAATCTTAGACAAAAATAAAGACTTACACATGGGAAAATACTGGACTTAATTTTTTTCAGTCAATCAAG
Source organism: Phrynocephalus versicolor (assembly GCA_023846285.1). Lineage (NCBI taxonomy): Eukaryota > Metazoa > Chordata > Lepidosauria > Squamata > Agamidae > Phrynocephalus > Phrynocephalus versicolor. The sequence continues at coordinate 24,835,281 of JAHTLZ010000237.1, read as the reverse complement.
ACCTTCATTGGCATTAAACTAAACATATACATTCCTGATAATACAAAATAAGCACAATCAAATTACACCAAGGTTCTTCATAAGGAGTCACACTGGATGTATCTGGATAGCTTTCTCATTCTATATGTGCGTTCCCAGCATGGCAGACCCTTCATTCATGCAAACTCTTGTTATAGCAGGACAAAGAGATGACAAACAGGAAAGAAAACTAAGCTGGTTCTTACCATGTGCGACCCAGCCATGTTTACACTGATCACAGGTTCTCAGGTTTATCTTCCCTGGTTGGAAGCATTCACATGTGCAATTTACCAGTGTGCAGCGTATGGCCTACAAAAAGAAAAGGGAAAAAAACAGCATCTATAAACATTTAAATAATCTGGGATGTTCAAGTTCCTCACATTTATAGTCTATATGGTAGCCCTTGTTAGCATCCCAATGCTATAGATGCTAGATGCCACATAACAGAATGGTGGCATGTTGAAGACCAGGTGAAAAACGCAAGATCTGGGCAAACATTGGATTGGGGAATTTCAGGCTTATCATTTTAGCCACCGCATGATGGCTCACATATACTTGGAATGAGATTCAAAACACCCCAACACAGCAAGAAGCTAGACTCCGCCTTTCTACCCTTGCAGTTACAGCCATTTGTGTCCCCGTTGAATGCTGACTTTGAAGGTCCCCTGGTCATGATTTTCAGGGGCAAAGGAATGCAACACAAAAGGAACTAAAGAGTGAATTAGAAATACAGTGGTACCTTGTATAAAGGAATCAATTCATTCCAAATGAAATTCTGTTAAGCAAATTTTTCCTTTGTACAAATTTCCTATAGGAATGCATTGTAAATGGAGTAATCCCTAATTGAAACCATTTTTATGTTGTATGGATTCGCCCCATAGGCAATTCTGTTAAGCAAATTTCTCCTATCTCCGGAATTTTTCATGTTGTACAGATTTTATGTTATACAAACCGTTTGTTATACAAGGGTCCCATGTAAACCCAAAAACAAAACAGTAGCATTTTAAATGGTTTCTGACTATGTTTTGTTTTGAATATGAACACTGGCTTAATTATGTGGTGATATTTATAATGTCTTTTTAAATTGCACTTAAAAAAACACTATGCAGTAAGTTCCTTTACAATGCCATTTTCTGAGAGCAAGGAAGAATGCAAATAAATTGAATCAAATAACTAATTATGAATTGGCAGAATATCATGAATGGGTTCCGGGATCTTGGCCATGAAATCTAAAAATGGAGAGAGCTTTTTTGTTTGTTTTTTATTTATTTTTTCAAAACAGTTATTTTATTTCCACAGAATATGCTGGAGTTTTAAAATTTCACATAAAAAATGCAGGTTCTCTCTCCCTTCCCAAAAAACAAGTACTGTCATAAGAAGTAAATTTGTCCTTGTTAAGAAGGATTTGCGATTATAGGATGCATCCTTATACCATGAAACTGGAAAAGTGCACTTAAATAATGCAGACTAAAGCCCAGATTTGGTTTTTAAACATAGCAGATTATGTATGCGTTGCACACATTTTCTGGTTTAACTTTCTAAAAGCCTGGAGGCATTTTTAATACTAGTTATGTCCTCATATTGCAGCTATAACAAAGAATACAATCCATGGTCAAATATACATATGGATAGACCAAAGTTTCTTCTGAACACCAACCACACACACACACACACACACACACACACACACACACACACACACAC
>JAHTLZ010000237.1:24781105-24833549 GCA_023846285.1 Phrynocephalus versicolor | reverse complement strand
ACACACACACACACACACACACACACACACACACACACACACACACAGTATGCTGCCAAATACCAATAGAGGTGAACAGACCATCCACAAAAAGTATGGTTATTTTCTTTTACTTCTGTTTATTCTTTCCTTTTACAGGACACAAGTGTTTGCCTCTGGAGAAGTCAAAATCATGCCACCCACCTTCTTAAAGTACAATATAAGGAGACAAGACTGGAACACATATGGTACAAATAGAAATATTACTAGGAAAAGATATATAATTTCTTTAAAACCATAAAGCAAATACATAAATAATGAGCAACCCTTTTTCTTTTTAGGCCAAGACCTGAGTTTTTAAATAGTGGGAAAGATGACCTGTGCTCGTTAAGTGACTACTAGTAAATTTATGGCATGCATTTAGACTTAATTTGCACACAGGTTTTTGAAATGGAGGGAATTATATTCATCATTCACACATTAACAACGTACTGTAACTACTAGAAATGCCAGGAAATGATCACTCTGTCGATTTAGATGCAACCAGTGATTATTTGAGGGTCAAACATTGAAGGGGGGGGGTTACTACCTGTAATTGCAAGAACGCCAGAGCTTCCTGACTGCCATTTGAACAGATTTACAGAATCATGAATCTTTATATTGCAGAAACAATCTTAAAATGGGGACGTTGGCTTCTGCCCTATAGAAATTTATTTGGAAATCCCATTGAAATGGGGAGAGCTGGACTTCTATATAAACATGTGTGGAATTAGCTCATTTATAGCTGAAGCTGAATGGAATTGCGCTCCACAGAATTCCTTAAAGTTCGGGAACAGTTTTCAGAGTCTGGTGGACTGCAATAGGCAAAGTGTAGGGAAAAACCCTATGCAACCCTGTTGTGCATATAGGGTCCTTCACCCTACTTTTTTTTTTATCCTATTGCATTAGCAGGCAATATAACCTGTCCAAAGAAGTATAACAGGCATGTCAAAACTTCAGCCCTCCTGATGTTTTGGACCACAACTCCCAGAATTCCAAGCCTGTATTTCCAATGGCAAAGGACTGTGGGAGTTGTAGTCCAAAACATCTGGAGGGCTGATGTTTGGACATGCCTGAAGTATAATATATCTAAGAGCAAATAAGTAGAAGACTGGCCTTTCCGCAAGATTATTAACATAAATATTTTCTTCTTGTTTCCTAGACTCTAATAAAATCCGACTGCCTTTCACCCATGATTCCTGTCTTTTTACATGCTCCCCCTTCATCACTGCTTTATATTCAAATCTAAAAAGCACTGTTGGATACGGCAGGGGTGGGGTGGGGGGCAGCTGGCTTGCTGTATTACACATGACATTTAAGTGTTCTGACCAATGTCAACTGACCGGCGGCTCATTAGCAAGGTTGTAAAACACTGTTGTACCTATCACCGGTTAAAGGGATTAGAAGTATGAAATGAAAGAGCAGCCAGAAAATTGCTGACTAGGCAAGAATAATATATGTGATTGTAGGTTACAAGATGAAGTGGGGAGGGGGAGGTTTCTACCATAAGGTTCTTTCTGTGTTCAATACTTTATTGACTCAGTAATATATCAGGTCTCTCCTAGTCAGTAATGGTGTCTTTCTCTAATATGTTCATTAATTAATGAACTCAATAATTAATTGCACTGCAAAAAGGGAATAAAAAGGAAGAGCCCTTGTGCTATCATACACTTTCTTTTAAGTTTTGTCTGCGCCATATCATTCACAATGCACTGGTGTTTGCCTTGTAAGTGGATGAAACAATCAGGATCCCCTAAATATGGGTGCACAACTATTTTGACTAAAGGTTATGGATGGTGTTTACAAATAGCCACCTCCCTCTTCCAGAAAAGGTCACCATGTTGGCATGAAAAAAAATCAACAGAAAGATGATACAGTCCAATTTTATTTTATTTTTTGACTCAATTTCAAAATGATCTATTTAGCTCAGGGGTGCCCAAACTTTTTGTAAGGAGGGCCAGATTTGGTGGCTGAGAATGTGTCAGGGGCCGGTTGCTCCCCAACCCTGCCACCCCACTGCAAGCCCCACCCACTTTCTTTAAAAAAACATGGGGTGAAGGAGGGGGAGGGAGGGGCTGGCCAGCCAGCCGCGGGCCACTCAGAATGGCCTGATGGGCCAGATTTGCCCCCCCTGGGCTGGACTTTGAGCAGGCCTGATTTAGCTAGTTTTAATATTATGAGTTAAAGGGAACCCCTCACCCCTATTTTTTCTTTATTTCTTTGCAATCACATTTTTCAGGAAAGGTCATTTAAACATCTGCATCATCCTACATAAAGTTCCAAGAAGACCAACCTGTAATTATAAAATGTACTGTATGTAAGTTGAACTGCATAGCATAAGAATGAAATGGTTGTTAAGTCAGTCATATATTTTTGTATCCTCATGGAGATATATTTATATAGGCATTGGAAACAATGATTTCAGTCCTATTTACTTTCTAACAAGCATGCTAAAGAAGCATGTGTTTTATAGAGTAGATTTGCACAATGGCCTGTAACTATAATTGCCCCTTATAAATACAGTCCAATACACTGCATAATCTTATCATCCTTTGAATATGGTGAAAACCACTCACTAACAATGTGATCCTAAGCATATCTTTTCAGAAGTAAACTCAAATATTTAATGGGAATTAATACAGGTTTATTCTAAGATGCAGTCATAATTTTACTTACACTAAATACAACCCTGCTTCTTAAGAAGTGTCAAAGAAGCTACGGAATTGTGAAGATGTTGCCAACAGAGTAGAAAGATACTACGTATCAATCAGTAATTTGGAAAATTAGCTGAGTCACAAACTGTCAATCAAATATACTAAGGCATTTCTTTTACGCTGAGATAAATGCTTGTCACAAGAATGACTAGCAATTTAAAAATGTTGACTAGTGAGGATTTAGAAGGCATTGTGAATTGTGAATTGTTTCCTTAGAACAAGGTAGTGTTACAGCCTGCCTAAATGAGGAAGTTTTCTGACCTATTGTCAGGAATGCCCTTCCTGCTCCGCCCCCCCCATGGCTAATTATTGGCCAGTCTCAGATATTTCATTTCTCAGCAACACTCTGGAATGTGTGGTAGCTTTTCAGCATCACTGGTTTCTGGAGGAGAGCAATTGTGCAGACTCATTTCATTCTAGCTTCAAGCCTCGGATAACAGGATGGAGATAGCATAGATTTTCTTGGTAGACAATCTATGTAGAGAACCAGGCCCGGATAATGTGTTCCAATGGGTTCTGGTTGACCTGACACTAGATTTTGATATCATCAACCACTGTGTTCTTCTGGGCCATATCTCTGGAATGGCTCATGCATGCATGGCTTCACAGTCAGTCTTTCCTATAGGGATGGAAAGGATTTAATTAGGAAGTTGTATCTTTTTATTTTTGTCTTTTAAAATGGATTCTTAAATAGTTTAAAATGGATTTTATATATTCCTTTTTAACTGTTGACATCTGTAATTGTTTATAATGTTGTAATTGGTTGTAATTTTAATTGTTTTAATACTTGTGCTTAAAAAATCTTTCTAAGCTACCTTAGGTCCCTCTGCTGGGAGAAAAAGAGGTTGAAAATTATATCTATATCTATATCTATATCTATATCTATATATATATATAAGAATATAAAGGGGTTAATTCAATTGGGCATGGCTTCCCCCCCCCATTTGTGAGACCACTGCTGTCATCTTGCCTTGTCCATGTTTTGTTGAAAAACATAACCGTATCTTTATTCTATATAAATTCTTTGCATTTTTTTAAAAAAATTACTTTTGAAGTAGAGTTTAATACTGGTTGGAAAAGGAAGAGGCATGTTAATAGGAAACCAATGAGCAGGTTTGAGGTCTTGGGGATATCCTCTTGTTCATAAAAACACAATAACCTTTTCTCGATTCAATTTAAACCTGCAACTGGGGTAGGGTGTGGTGTCAGCCTGATGCCCATCATAGCACACAATCGTGTTGGGATATGGCAAGGTGATTTACCCATCCAAAGAAAAAGTGAAAGAACAAAGCTATCCAGAAAAGAGTAACATCTTAATGTCTCCTTGGACACATCTCAAACAGCTCTTTGAATCACTGCCCACATGATTAGACTTGGAAAGCAAATGTTGAAATATGTCAAATTGCTATTAGAAAAATATTGAAAGAAAACTGTCAAAATATACAAACTATTAGAGATCATTGGCTAGGTACAGTGTTGTAAAATTTACTACAAAGATAGATTCCATCTTCAGAACTCAACTGAGTTCACTGAAAGCAAACTGCAAAATCTCTTTATTGAGTCAGATTCGAAGACAGAAACTACCACCCAATGAGAGATTATACCAGAGAAGTGCAGAGATATTCCATTGGGAAAATAAACAAGCCAAGGCTCCAGAGCGGCACCGTGTCCTGCCATATAAATAATATGCAAACATTCAGCATATCAAATAAATTTACTGGATGCAGACCTGACGCAGGAGATCTTGCGTTTCTACTGAGCTTATAAGTGTATCTAAGGTCTCCATCAACATCTATACAGAGATCATAATTCCATTCAGATTCATCCTCATGCAAGTTATACGATAGGCTCACTTTTCTTTTAAAACCCTCTTTTCACTAAAATCATGTTTAAAAATAAGAAAAAATAAATACTGTATGTGATCTTTTTCAAGCACAAATATTTTCAGTAGTGCTTCCTAGCTACTTCCTCTTTAGTTCTGGCTTTGGGTATAATTCAAGGGTATAAAAGTACTGTCTGATATCATATTAAAATATGTTAGCATTAGTGGTAATGATATCCTTTCAATATCAGGGTCTGGGTGTGTGTGTGGCCTGAGAACAAATGAATCAATCCTGTATTAATTGATTAAAAAGCTGGGGGTGACAGGGAAAAGAATTGATTAACTGATACTGCTGTTGGTGAAATTACTCTTGTTTGTACTGTAGAAGGGAAGGAGAGGAACAATTGATGAGCTTGGTATTAATTGTTTTAAAAGCAATAGATAATAATGAAACCCTATAACTGAGGTCAACTGGGGGTCATCCATTCCAACCTAACTTAAAGCCTAGCCTCACTTCTAACTTAAAGCATACTGAAATAGGGAAACTGACACAGATAAATTTGGATTTGAGAGAGGGTCAATTAATGGGGCCTGTTTTACCATAGAGGATATGGAATATAATAGAAGACAAGGAAGAAGCAATTGGACAAAATTAAGTGAAAGGCAAGTTTGTGAAATGTGCAGGATATATAGAAAGCTTTTTTCATTAGCTTTACTTTCTTGGGTGCAGAACATGTTAACATAATTGAACACACTAAGACCTTCAAAACATGATCCAGCTGTCTTGAAAATGGAAAGTTTTATTGTGTATATAACTTCTGCACACAAGATATTTTGCATAGATGAAGGTTCAAGAGGCTGCTCTTGTTACTCCTCTAAACCAGCTTCCTGTATCTCAGAGTGACCCAACCAGATACCTCTGGGAGCACATGAGACAACCAGATACCTGTCTCCTGGTACCACTCCCCTGCGTCTGGCACTTGGAAGTACACTCCTTTTAACCCTGGCAATAACACTATCCCCATCATGGCATGTAACCTGCAATGGACTTGCCCTCCACAAATCTGCTTACCTTTTAAAGGCATCTAGGGCAGATGCCATCACCACATCCTTAGGCAAGGAGTTCCACAGACTAACAACACGCTGGGTGAAAAAATATTTTCTTTTGTCTGTTTTCTCTCTCTCTCTCTCTCAACTCTAAATTTGAGTGGATGAGCCCTGGTCCTGGTATTGGTCCTAGATTTAGAACACCTAATTCAAAATAAATTGCTGACAATTTTCTTCAGGAGGCAAAATCAAGTCAGCAATTTATCAAAACATAAATGCTATACAGGATCACCAGGTAGGTGTTTTTAGAAGGCTTAGGCATATTTATGGAGGCGAAAGCTGCTTCCCATGATAACTGCATTGAATCTGGAGACGGAATATGTTGCTACAGAATGACTGCTGTCCAGAAATAAGCCTCTTACTTGGGTGAAAAACATTATTCCCTCCTGCACTCATCGTCATATCATACTACTAATAAGGCTCAATAAGGCTGTAAACATTCTTAAACTAAAACACCCCCAAAACTCTGATAAAATGGAAGGTTTAAATTTCTGTAATGGACACATTAAGAATTTCTGAATGAAGCAGAGTACTGTAACTAGCTTAGCAATGTGATAGAGACTGCTTTGGTAACCTTGCCACGAACTGGTCAAACAGAGTTTGTCACTGTTTGTTGTGTTGCATCTCTCAATGGTTTCTGATATAGGAGCCCGGTGGCACAGTAGTTAAATGCCTGTACTGCAGGCAAAGCTGTGCTCACGACCTGGGGTTCAATCCCAGGTAGGAGGCTCAAGGTTGACTCAGCCTTCCATCCTTCCCAGGTGGGTAAAATGAGTACCCAGTTTGCTGGGGGGGGATGTGTAGCCTGCATTACTGTAATTAAAATACTGTAAACCACCCAACTTGGAGTGGTATGGGGCAGTATATAAGCAGAACACCTTGCTTTGATACCATTGATCATGATATCTTCTGGTTGCAAGTCAGGGATATGACTGATTTGTAGTGGTTCTGTTTATACCTGGAGACTGATTTTGAAAGTATCTGTAGGGGCTGTTCTTTGATACCCTTGCTACTGACCTATCTGTCTCTCAGGGTTTCATCTTGGATGTACATGAAACAACCATGAGAAGTCATCTGGATCTTGAAGGTTCAGTGTCACTGTCATGTTGATAGCCCTCAACTTTATTCTCCTTTTCATCTAAATCTAGGATGCTTTCCTGGTTCTAAATGATTATCTGATGCTGGCAAGGGACTTAGCCAAAACAAAGATACTGAAGCATTATCCAGACATGAAAGAAGCTTGTCTGGTTAATAAAAAACATTCAATCTGTGCTGAATTAGCACACATTCATCTGTGCCCCATCTATCTCCCCACAAGCATTGTAGCCCTCCCCAGAACACGCTACCAAAGAAAGGGTTCCTATAAAAGGAGATGAAGCTATATTTGCAAACAACTCAATAACCAAATTGAGCCACTCGGGATTTGCAGTTTATGAAAGGATTCACACTGCCATTTATCTATGAGCTATCTCGTAAGCCAGGAATGGAGTTTCTCATCAGTAACAACAGCTACGAGTGGTCAAGGGCAGACTACACCAATATCTTGATGACAGATACAGCCCTGAACTATACAACATCTCTACTTGTTGAAACCTTTGAAAACTGCTTTAATTCTCTTAGTGAAATTTTAAGCTAAAATGTTGCCAGGTAAGGTCATCCTCAGTATGCTCAGATGTTATTTCCAGCATACACAGGATCGTATCAGCAGGTCAAGAATAATGCAAAGCATGGCTCCTATCATTAGTACCATGGACTTGATTAACACAGCACACATGATGAAGCATCCTGCTGCCCTTTTGACAGAATTCTAGCATGTGAATAATCAAAGAATTTCAGAGTTATACAATTCTTTCAGGGTTTCGTCTCGGGTGCGCATGAAAGCACCATGAGAGGTCATCTGGGTGCCCCCTGGGCTAGTTGGGCAGTATATAAATAGAATAAGTAAGTAAGTAAGTAAATAAATAAATAAATGGCAGTATGTAAATACAATAAACAAACAACAAATAAATAAATTTTGAATATTAGTTTAGAATTGAGACCAAACAGCTTTTTAAGATTTAGAGAGAATCATCATGGTTCCAAGGCAGTCATTTTACAACCAAGTCCTAGTACCATACCAGTGGATTAGTTAATTAGTCAGTTAGTCAGTCAGTCAGTTAGCTAGTTCTTTCCTTCCTTCCTTCCTTCCTTCCTTTCTTTCTCCCTTTCACTTATATACTGTTCCATCCAAGGACAAAAGCATTGTAAATTTGAATTAAGCTAGGGCTCCATTGCTCTCTTTGATTTTTCCCCCTGATGGAGTGGTAGTGTGTCCTTCAAAAGTGATGAACAAGGGGTGAATAGCATATAAAAGTTCACCCCTTGTCCATCACTTTTGAAGGACAAACTAACACTCCATCAGGGGGAAAAATTAAAGAGAGCAATGGGGCCATAACACAATACAACACAGGGGTAGGTGATAAGTTTATTGGATACCTAATAATCTGCTAGCTTCCGTGATTCAAAGTTCATTTCCTCAGACATGCACCCGTGTCTAGTCGATAGCACAGAAAAAGTAAGAGTCCTCAAAGTTAATGGAAAATGGCTTGTTTCTTAGAGGCAAGTTAAGAAAAAGCACAGGCTGCATTGGAAGTGTGGATTTCAGACTAGAGGTCAGGTAACTCCCAGCTCCTCAAGCAAAGAAGTCTAGTCATTACGCATATACCTTCCCTTATTTTGAAACTGCAGGTTTCTGTTTGGCTGGGGAACAAGGAAACAACAAAAAATGGAGTTCTCCATCAGGGAACTCCATCAGATTTACTATTTACAGGGAAAATAGGAGAGGTGGTTGATGTTGAGAAGTAGCATGTCAATGGGCATGCCGAGTCCAAGAGCTATGGAAACACTGGGGGCCTATCCTGGGCTTGCGGGGCTGTGGAGAAAGGTCTATCCTTGCTTTCTCGCTTCTCTCTTCCTTTGTTTTTCCTTGAATCTTTTGGTTTCAAGTTATTTAGTCCCTAGATTCCCAGCGTCTCCCCAGGCATTTTGGTTTTGAGGGAGAGCTTCCCAGTTGACATGGTCAATATTAAAATGTTGTCCAGTGTATCCCTGAATTATTCCTTTGGACCACCATGCAGTCAAGCACCTGCAACAAGCTCTCCGCAGAAGATACATTATGGGACACCATCATTCAACATCCTGACAACATGGCTAACCCACTGAAGTTCTCATTGTTTCAAGACTGAAAGCAATGCTTTTCATCTATGTTCACTGCCAGACTTCAGTGTCAGGGACTTGATCCTGCCATCTGACATTGAGGATATTCCAGATGACTGAGCTTTCTTGCATGGCATCCCCAGTTGTGGGCCCTCGTTTATGGAATCAACTGCCACCTGAGATTCACTTGGCCCCCACACTGACGGTGTAGAGGGCCTGCTTTCTCTGTTATCAATTATTCCTTGATTTACTGACTTTTTAATCTGTTCTGTTCCAGCTTGGCGGCTTTTCCTTTGAATATGGTTCTATGGTATTATTGTTGAGTTTTCTATTTTAGTTTTTTATTGTATATTGTTTATGTTTGTATTATGACGTATACTGTAAACTGCCCAGAGTAGCCTTGTGGCTAGATAACATATTCCAATACAATGGCTGATTGCCACTCCCTGTTCTTTAACATGGCAAATCACAACTACAGTAGGCCTAGTTGACTATCAATGTACTATATAAAAGACTTAATTCACCAAATCCCCACTGATTCAACAGGCCTACTCAACCTGTGACATAATACATTAAGCAATAGGATTTAAGTAAATGTGATTCTTAACTTTGCATTTCAATGTTGCTAAATACTCCTGAGTCTTTGCACATGCCAGAAATCAGCCAGATACAGCCTATAAGAGAGGTTCAGTGCCTCTTTTTATCGTTTCAGTGGTTCTAATATCATATTATATTAGTATTGTTTCTGACTTGTATTTATTTTCACTAATACAATTTGAAAGGTGTTAATATTGTTATATTTCTCTGTGGCATTCAAGAAAACAATGCTAATATGATATGATGGCAGGAATACTAACAAGATGTAAGACTGCTATTGCGATCACGGTTCTTCAGTTAAGAAAAACAAGTTGCACAGAAATGTTTCACAAAACCACTCACAACGGTTCTTCGGGGGGAACTGGGAATGAAAAAGGACACTGGGGAATAAAACAAAGAGGAAGATAAAATGGCACTTGCAGCCCTGCACATGGACTGAGGAGATCTGTAGTCACATAGACGCTTAAAAAAAGAAGAAACTGCATGCTTCTTTCTGAGGGAATCTTCTGAGGGAGGTTTCATGTAATGATTCAGCAGGGGCCCTGGTGGAGGTAAAGGCTGTGTTTTGTCCTCTTTTGAAGAAAAAGTACGAAACATAAGGCTAGGGTTCTCTGTTATAAGAACTTATCAAAGGTGTGTCAATGTCAAAGATCAGGTGGGTTGCTCTGCTCAGCTGATGCTGCAGAGATGCTTGACATGGCAGCTTGATACCAAAAGAACACAGGCTGGTGCGGCCAAGTGGGCCGAAACCTCTCTTCCACGCTGAGTGCAGAACAAGGGAATGTGGCTTTGTGCAGTTTTATGGAGGGTAAAATGCTAGTACTGTGTCAAATACAATTATTGAATAACGTGTGGGGCAGTAATTGGCCAGCATTGTCATACCAAGTCACATTTGCCTCAGCCATGCATTCCCTGGAAGAGGCCTTGTTAAGACTTCCCCAGCCTCCACTTTAAACAGAGAAACAGAGATAGTGTATCTAGAACTGGAACCATTATGCTCATTAACCAAGGTATTACTGTAATTGTGCGTGCAAAGGTTTCCTTAAGAAGGTGGAATGATAACACTGAGAATGGAAACATTTACCGTATAGCTATATCTCTTCAGGAAAAAAAGTATGAAGACATTCCAAAGTGTCTTAATTCTATATTTAATATAGCATAAAACTCCATCTACTTCAATTTATGAGTTTATACTTTATTTCTGACCCCAGCATCACTGGACCTATAATCATTACATTTTTATAATTGACATAGTGTTCTGAGGGCCTGCTTATTATCTTGGCAGAAAGTGGGAAATAAAATTATATGCAAAGCAAGGTAAATTAGGCATTAACATTACATCTTTCTCCCAATCTTTGGCCCCAAAGATAGAGCAGTTCCAGTAATTCTGGAAAAGAGTGTTAAAACTTTCTTCTGTGGTCAGAGCAGAGTGTTATTATGTGTAACTGCTTATTAAAAATAACCCTTATTGGTTCTCTCTGAAGGATTTTCTTTTATACATAGCTTTATCCTATAATTTTGTCCCTGTTGGGCATGCTGCCTAAATTTAAACACAAACAGTCAAGCAATGAAGAAACATTAACACATTTACTGTGAACAAAAACTCCCAGTTGTACAGTGAAATTTTAATACATTTCAACTTATCTCTTTTACTAATGGGGAGAATACAAATCCTGCAGGAATTCACCATGCAAACTGGTAATTATAGTAGACTCACTATATATATATAAATATATATATGTTGTGTATGTATCATCAGGCAAAAACATACATTTGATATAGGTTACAATAGAAATATTTCTGGAAGAAAAATATTATGAAAATCTACAGCATTTCTAAAGGCACATATTATTCCTTAGAAATGTGTCATTTAACTATGCTTAGGAATGCAAAGATACATTTAAAGTAAATTTGCTTGCAGAAGCCCATATATTCTCAACATGCTTTTTTACTAGCAATTCTTTTTTTCCTTCTTTTTCTTTTTAAGAGCATTCAGAATAAATTTCCCGCATCAGTTCAGAACTACTGTTTGCAATCCAAAGAAATTATGAAAGTGCTGCTGCAAAGACACAGATATTCTTCCTCTTGTCTTGTCTTGTACTGTTATTATGTGCCTTCAAGTAGGAACTGAGTTATAGTGACCCTGATAGGGGTTCCAAGGTGAGATATTTAAAGAGTGCTCTTAACGATACCCCCAGTACATTTCCACAGATGAGTGAGAATTTGAACTCAGGTCTCCTGAGCCCTAGTCCATTATTCTACCCACTACACTACACTGGGTATCCTCTTGCATGATACTTTCATATAATTAATACTTTGTTAGGGTCTATAACTGTTTAATGTTAATAAAACCAGGGAGCAGATACAAATACAAATGCAAGATTAGGCATTGCCTACAGCCTACTGTGATCTAAACAGCTTCTAAACAGTGATTTAAACAGCTTCTAAATATTTGTTTAATGTTGACTTTCCAGAAGTGCAGTTACTCAAGATGTAGATTTTTTCCTTTTCTCTCCCAACATGTGGGGAAGGCAACCCAGAAGACTGTTACCCTCACACCATGAGAGGGCAAGGTATTTTGTTACATGATTGACAAGAGAACAATTTTAATTCACAGTTGTTCAAATATTGCTTTAATGCAAATAACAACTCCACAAAATGCCAGCCTTTGCTGCTTTCTTGTACAGAGCTTTAAGGATCAGAAACTTCAGAGAAGGTGTTTAGATCATTGCCATCAATCAGCTGGTCTTTCTACTCCTGAAGGATAAGTGTGGGTTTTGGCTCTCAAAAGCAAAGGGCACAAGTTTTGTGCAAATTACAGAAGTATTCCCAGGGGAGGAGGACCCCAAACCACCCCTGCACTCCTTGTCTTACTCTCATCTGGAAGTGAGTACAGTACAGTGGTACCTTGTATAAAGGAATTAATTCGTTCCAAACGAAATTATGTTAAGCAAACTTTCCTTTATACAAATTCCCATAGGAATGCATTGAAAATGGAGTAATCCCATTTTTATGTTGTACGGATTTTCCCCATAGGCGATTATGTTAAGCAAATTTCCCCTATCTCCGGAATTTTTTATGTTGTACAGATTTTATGTTATACAAGCTGTTTGTTATACTAGGGTCCACTGTACTTTTATGGAGCTTGTAAATTCCACATCAGGGTGCCTCGCTTAATCAAGACAGGTTTAATCAATGGAAATGATGGACGTATTAAGTATTCTATACAATCGTAGGGTAAAGGGATCAACCAATATGGGCAAAGCAGTCTGGCAGACATCTAGAAAAGAATGAAGTACTTTCTCCAAGCTGCTGCCAGGGTGCCATGTTTTCTGCCTTATCTTCAGGCATTCATAAATGTATTATCAACCAGCCTTTCTGATACTGCTTTTGTTAGGACTAGCCTGCATACAATGGAAGTGAGAAGAAATAAGTCATTTATGTTTCTGCAGAGATGAAAATTTATTCTTCTCATCTGATTGCATGACAGTGGATGCAAGATGACATAACTAATGGATCCTAACTATATCCAAAGCCAGTCTGTAGGAGAATACAGTTTTCTTTTTCTCTCAGGAGGTAGCCCAAAGCTACTGCAAATATGTGGCTATGTTTGCTGTTGTGTCTTCCAATTTGCTTTTCTCAGCTGCTCTGGATCCACTGTTTCCCCTCTTCTATCGATTGGTCTATAATCCCAGTTGCTATAACTGCAGTTTTACCTAGTTGTTTTTTGTTTTTTTGGGGGGAAAGCTAACTTTTTTCCTTATTATATTAATAAGAAACTAAATAAATACCATGTTGTGATTGGAGAAGCCTGCCACTGAGTGAGTAAAGGTGGTACTACAGACACATTAATTTAGTCTGCCACTAGTGAGTGACTCAAGTGACTATAGAAAACAGCAGCAGCAGCAGCAGCTGTTCCTTGGATAATTATATTATAAACCAGAATACTCTTGCAGTATGAGCAAGAATGTAAGTTAAAACAGCAAAAGTCATAATAAAAAGATTGCTAAAGAAAAGGAAGGAAAGGAAAAGAGAGAAAAATAAAGGTATCAATTTCCTTCTTTCTTTTTTAGGGGTCAAACATGGAAACCTCTAATCGAGAATGACTATATAAAGGGTAGAGCAACCATCTACTTCATATGGCAGTGCAATTGCAGACAAACAATATATAAGTTTACTACATAATTAAGTACTGCTCTACAAACTCAATGTCTGTCAAAAATTCCAAATGAATTCAGCTGCAACAATCAGAAAGATTGTGCTAACAAAACATACAGGCATGCTAAATCCCACAGAAGATGAATGGCATTCAATATAGCAATATATCTTAAAAGGCATCTTTCATCATTCAGCAAATATTTTTCACCACAACCAAGTACTGACTGCACTATACTTTCCCTTTTCCAATGAAGATATGCCACTGTATTCATAAGCATATAGAAAGGCCCGTGATCACTTTTTAGGTTTCTACTACTTTTGGAATGTATAGATTCAGGTGAGCAAATTTAGGACTCAACTAAAAAGGGGGGGATTTATGATGGAAAAGCATTTGATACTATGAGAAGGATTTATGCAAATTGATTCTGATCAAGCCAAACAGAAGAAATTTGAAATGAAGTGTGCCAGAATTTGGCTTTGATCTAACCTCAACTACTACTATAAAATCTGCTCTGTACGATCTCTCTTCCTCCAGTTTTGAAAATATACTACTTATTTTACATCACGTTCACATCTAAGAGATAAGTGGAAGACGTTTTACTCAATTTAGCACAACTAAATGCACGCAGTGATTCCGTTTAGTTTAACACCCAAGCTTCCTTATAAACAAACTGTTCTTTATGCTTGTGGTGGAACGCTGCCAACCGAACTGAACATTTCTTGTCATAATAACCCCTCAAAATTGATACATAGAGGACAGAGCATTAAAATCAGTCAAGTCTTTCGCTTGTGACCATAGTTGTTTCAAACAATAGCCCAATCATACTCTTGTGCAATTTATGCCAGTGACCTTGATATTGCCTCAGATAGCACCCACTTTGATTTAGAACGACCACCAGCATATTCTCATGTCTACTTAAAAAGGAAAAAGATTGATCTGGCAGGAAGCAGGAACATTGCTACAGATACAGCATTCATGCTGCTGCTCAATAGACATATTTCTCCAAGAAATTTCTAACAAATGAGTCACATATTATGCAATGGCTCTTTTTAACTAAACATTATTTAAGTATTATTTATTAAACACTTACAGCATCTGGGTGCTGTACCACAGGGTGGGCAAAATGCACATCCCCATATAGACGTGAAGGATGACTTCCTTCCATATGAACCTAGCCAGCAATTAAGAGCTAGTGAGGGGACCCTTTTGAAAGAGCCATCCCTCAAGGAGGTGAGAGGGATGGCTTGTAGATAAAGGGTCTTTTGGGCAGCTGTCCCCAGGTTATGGAATGCCCTCCCAAGTGACATCCGCCTGGCGCCAACACTGATGACATTTCGGTGCCAGGTAAAAACCTTCCTGTTCCAGAATTTTTTTAACTGATATAACATAGATTGTGGGTCCTGATGGCAATTTTTAGTGTATTGTGTTTTAATTGTATTGTATTATTGTGTGTTTTAATGTTATATTTTAATATTTTTAAAGTGCTATTAACTGTTTATTTTAATTGTTGAATTGTAAACTGTGCAGAGACCTTTGGGTAGTGAGTAGCATATAAGACATACAAATGTATAGATAGATAGATAAATAAATAAATAAATCTTATATTAAATAATGAAAATAAACAGGAAAAAAAATAGAAACTGCAGTACAAAGAGAACACAACAGCAGAAATCCTGTTGCTTAATACTATATTATCTTGTACTAGAGAAGGCACATTAAATCAGTAGGGATAGGATTTCATAAGTCAATTCCTCTGTAAACGCCAATGATTTGAAGAAAGAAAACACACATAGTAAGAGGGGGAAAACATTAGTAGTTTAGAAATAAAAAAAACAGACCTGGATTGCAAGACAGTGCTGGACATTTACAAATTTTAGAGCAGCCTGCACATTTCCTTGGGGAGGGGAGAGGTTCACAGCTACTTTTTCAGTAGCAGTCCACAACTGCTACTGAAGCCTTAGTTTTCATCATCACATGATTACAAACAACCAGGAATCCTGTCGTAGACATGACAGCACCAGTTTACGTGGTCAATTAAGTTTAAGTATGTAATAGCAACAATAAAAGAAAGAATGCCAATCCCCATCAGATCTGATCCTACATATGTTATTATGATATTGAATACATGTTGTAATCTGTACAGTCCCCCCACACACACCACCAACCACTAAACTGGGTATCTCTTCATAGTTGGTGAAGTGAGTGAGTGAAGATGAAAAGGGTGGTGAAAAGATCTAGAGGGAAAGGGGTTAGAAAAATGGATGTAGCAGAAAGAACCACAAAAATCAGAGGCTGAAGATGCAGAATTGATACTCTGATGAACAGAACAATGCTATATTCTATAAATGAAATAATACTTCCATTGATTGGAAGTGTCCTTCAATGAGAGCAATGTAACATATCCGTCAATAGTTTATGGATCTTAGCTGAATGAGTTTGTAATCTGACATACTGTAGACCGATCATAGTCAGAGAACTCAATCATAGAGCTCTTCAATCATAGAGCACACCACTGTAATACCCTATTATAGTGTAACAGATTTGTGAAAACAATGGGAAATTAAAGGCAAAAAAGCAGAAGGGAAGAAAGAATTTTGGGTGAAAAGCAGGGACAGATAAATCGCTCTGTGATGTTTTTCTTGGAGCATAATAAAAAAAGTTGACCAATTCCAGTCAGACAGACTGACTTTGTCCAAAAACTTAACAGGTTTAGCTTCCAAATAAAAACCTCAATAAAATAAAAGATCAAGCTTTTGATAGGAAAACACATCCTGCCATTTTCAAGGTATAAACGGACTAGGTCAGGATAATTGGTTATTTTAATTTTGTAAACCATAGTGTCCCACGCTATGCCAGCAGTATATAAATCTAATAAGCAAACAAACAGAAAAGAAGTTTTGTTTGTTTTTTATTTTTTGCTATTTTTTTATTTACAAAAATGACAGAATCTATGGAATAAATAGTTTGACAAAACTGAGATCGTTAAACCCCTAGCAAGAAGTTGCACTCAGTGGCCCATCTCATTGCTTTAAGGAAACTAGCTCTGAAACCTATTTTGACGCTTAGTCCCATTATCCTAATTGTTTTGATTATTTAGCGAAGTGTTCTGTTTATATACCACCCTATAGTGCTTACAGCACTCTCTGGCCAGTTTACAATTTAATTGTGCAGGCTACACATTGTGATGAATGTTTAAAATAGAATTACTGTATATATTTTCCATTAAAATCACTTGATTAAAAGAATGTCATTCAGGATACAAGATTCTAAAATGCAACCAGTTCAAAAACTTTAGTAAACTATGCACAGTGGACCCTTGTATAACAAACAGTTTGTATAACATAAAATATGTACAATATAAAAAATTCCGGAGATAGGGGAAATTTGCTTAACAGAATTGCCTATGGGGCGAATCTGTACAACATAAAAATAGTCACAATTAGGGATTACTCTGTTTTCAATGCATTCCTATGGGAAATTTGTATAAAGGAAAGTTTGCTTAACATAATTTCATTTGGAACAAATTGATTCCTTTCTGCAAGGTACCACTGTATTTGTATCAGTAGAATAAGAAAACTCATGAACTATCAATAATTCAAGAACTAATTTATCAAATATAAAGCACATAAATTAATGACTGTATTAATACAGTATGATAAAGACATCATTTAGAAATAAAAAAAGAAAACAATACATATTGTGAGATAAATAGAAGGAAAAATAATTTCCACTTATAATGTAATTTCAAGAATCAATAATGCCTACCTTTAAAAAAAACCCACATATTCAATTATTAAATTAATTTTGTTTGAAAATAAGTATATTTAAACACTACGGCTGTTCCCAAGCCAGTCGATTGCTGTTGAACTGTTTTTATTCTGAAAGAACTGGACAATACATACTTTGGGTGTTACAAAAAGCTCAGCAATTACTTGTATACTGTAGCTACATTCTGTACCACATTTTTCTAAGCACAATAGATGCTCAGAGAAAGATTCCAATTAGCGTGATAATCAAAATGTTTCACATGCTGTTTTCTTGAGCCTGGCCGCCTCATCCTATGACTTCATTCATGCAGAACATGTGTTCTGCCACTGAGCCATGCCTCCTCATCTTCCACTTTGCTGATTATTCATTGATTAATATTTGTGCGGATAGTTGTAATTTTTTAAAATCTCAAATATGTTTTGAGGTTTGGTATCCATGAGCCGCTTTGAACCGCATACTGTGTTAGATGGATGCTTGTAACTTGTTGAGTATAAGTATACTCATCATTCACAGTATATTTGGTGGCAGAAGATACATAATGAACAAATTAAATAAAGCAGATTTACAAGGAAGAGGAGGGGAAAGTGATCTGTGCTGTCTGGGATTAACCATAATTTAATAACCATTTACAATTTCACAAGACACCAGAATCCGCCAGGATTTTTTTTTTTTTTTTGCTGCTTTAAATCACTTTTTGCTCAAAAGTAATTGAAAGCTCTGAACTGCATGCTTGTTTCTAGTAGTTTAAAAACAGCCACCAGTGTTTCTAGGAAGAAAACGTTATGCCAGCAATTGGAAGTGGTGCTCCATTAATATTCAGCACATGCCAACACCTTAAAAAAAACAGGGGAGAAAATGTGAGGTGCCAAGTTTATATTGGCAAAACTGCATGACATGATTTGTACTCAAAGTTGTTTTTTTAAAAATAAAAAGTCTTTTAAAAATTCAAATCCTTTCCAATTAAAAAAAAAGGGAAATAGTATTTCTGAATCCAGTATATCTTTACTTTACAACCCTGCCTGCATGTGCTGCAGCACACAAACAGCAATTTATGTGGGTTATGATTGGCTAACTGTACATCAACACTGTGGAATCATTGGGTGGTGTGTGTTTTTGGAAAGATTTCTTGAAAGGCATGGGTTAGGCATCTGCAAGAGATACAGCTGCTCTAACAGTTCTTCTCCTATGACCTCTCAAGGCTTGGGCAGTGTTGTTCAACAATAAGCAATTGCTGGACAACATCCTTATGAAGGTCTTCCCCTTCTGAGTTCACTCACCGCTTCCATGAGATAATATGAAACGTTGGACCAAATAAAAGAGCCAGCTAGTTCGGCAACCTGTTTCCCACAGTGGCCAACCACATGCTTATCAGATCCCTATAAGCAGGAAATGAAGACAATATTGTATCCTGCTGTTGCCTTTTTGCAGAAGTATTCTGTGGCATACTACCTCTGAACCTGCAGGTTGCCCCAAGCCACATGCAGGAGGCCATGAAAGAATTGTCAACCTTAAGATGCCACCAATTTATGGTGAACCTAACTGGGTGTACAAAGTACTCAATCTAGTCAATGAATGGTTGACCGTTATCACCACCACCCTAATGAGTTTCTATGGTCAAGCAGGGATTTTAAAAGGTAGCTTCTGAGTTCTAGTCTGCTACTCCATCCACTACACTGTATAGCAGTGGTGGCGAACCTTTGGCATTCCAGATGTTTTGGACCACAACTCCCATAATTCAAAGCCTGTACTGCCAATGACAAAGGACTGTGGGAGTTGTGGTCCAAAACATCTGGAGTGCCAAAGGTTTGTCACCACTGCTGTATGAGCTTATCAACTGTGAACTTCTCAAACATGATTTTATTTAGTCTCTTTTTAATGCCATCTATGTTGTAATCTCTACTAAATGTCCAGATTTCCCCAATGTTGCCAAATGAGACAGCAAAATATCAAGGCTGTTGTTAAAACTTTATCCAAAGTACAGCCTTGGGTTTCACACCCTAGCTCTCCAAACAAAGCAAGCAACTGATTCTACAAATTCTTCTTGAAATATGCTAGTCGAATCCTTCACTTCACTATATTCTCCCCAAAATAAATCAATTTTACAATGACAGGAATTCGTCAGATGTAATCAAAACAGAGGTATCCACAGATATTTTTGAAAGAAAAAAATAATAATTTTACTATGCCTTGACTTTCACAACTAGTGTACAAGGCCATAGTTTAAGCTTTTCCCCCAAACTCCCAAATAAGGCAAAATAATAGTTAGGAAAATTTCATCTAAAGTAGACAAGGTCAAAGTTTGTACTTGAAGACTTCACTGGGTACTAAAACTAATGCTAGATTTTCCATATTCATTTTTAAGACAGGATTCCATTGTTATTCCTAATAGGACTTTTTGGGGGGCTGTTTATAGGTGTTTAAAGGTGAATATATTTTCATTTCTGAGCAGGTCAGTAATGTTACACACAGATTTTTGCACCATTATTAAACTTTCTGCACAACTGGATTGAGAAATGATTGCCCCACCACTTACATACTTTTAGTTATTATAAATTGGTATTTATGGTACCTAAGGGCATGAAGATGTTTCATTTTCTTTTATTTTTAATAGCATAAATGTACTATAAAAGAAAACAACATAAACACAGATAAAAAAAAGCCAAATTTCTTTTTTTCATCATGCAACCCACCTCCCACTCTATGTATTCCATGATTAAAATCCTTAAGATATCAATTTTCCCATCTTTCTCCAGAAATACACTGAATCTTCTCCCAATGTGTGCCCCTTCAGCTTCTTTGAAATACTTATACCAACAATTTATCCCATGCTGACCAAAAATCATTACTTTTTTCAATCTCTTTCTAATTTTAATTTTTCAATCTAGTTTATAATTAGTAGCCATATTCTGTAATTCCCTGTACTATTCCTCTAATGCCATTTGGCAGTTGTATTTCCAATTTTTAGAAAAAATTATCCTTCCCATTGTCATCATCATCATTATTAATTCCGCTTCCTCTTTCTTCAATTGCTTATTTATAACCACATTCATCAATACAATTTCAGGGGGCATTTGAACATTTCCCCTATTATTTCTTAAATTTCCTTAAAAAACAGTGTCCATTCCCTCTTTCTTATTTTATTTTTCTTTAATTTATTTTTGAGTATTTTTACCCTGCCTTTCTCCTTGGAAAATGACCCAAGGCAGCTTACAGTAAGGAGAGACTATACAGTCCATTACAAGTAAGACACAATCAGTTTGAGAAACAGGGAAGTGGGGGGCACCTTACAGCATTATAAGGCAACATTAAAGCTAAGAATTGACAACATTGTGTCAATCCAATCACACAAGGAGAGATATAAAGACAAAGTTATAAGTGGTTATAAACACAAAGTCTGTGTAGCCATGTATTAATAAAAAGGCACAGTAGGTAGACCATCATTCAGGGAAAGCTTGCCTGAAGAGAAATCTCTTTGCCTATTTCTAGAAAGATGGCAGAGATGAGGCAGTCCTGGTCACCACTGGGAGGGAGTACCAAAAGTCTGGGCACAGCAGCCGAGAAGCCCCTTTCATGAGTCCCCACGAGACGAACCTATGAGGGTGGCGGGACGGAGAGAAAGGCCTCTCCTGATGACCTTAACACCAGAGCAGGTTCATACTGTGAGATTTGGTCTTTGAGGTAGCTAGGACCCAGCTTGACTCCATTGCTTAAAGTCGTTTTAAACATTGTGTGCCGCTTCTCTCCACCACCCCCGGAGCGTGGGGGAGCAGCGAACAACATTTAAAATGACTTCAAGCAACAGAGCAAAGCTGGCTTCGTTTCTTAAGGTCATTTTAAACATTGCACACACACCCAGATCCGACCCGACCTGCATCTGCATATCGTGGATTTTCAGTGATCGCAGTCGGGTCGGGTCCCTAACTCCAGTGATAGATGGTAGGGTTACTGTACATATAAGCCTTGTGGTGCAGTAGTTAAACTGCTGTACTGCAGCTAATACTGTGCTCACGACTTGGGGTTCAATTCCAGGTAGCAGGTTCCAGGTTCACTCAGCCTTCCATCCTTCCAAGGTCGATAAAATGAATACCCAGCTTCCTGGGGAGCCAATCTGTAGCCTGCCTAAATGAATTATAAACCATTCACCTATGGGGTGGTATATAAGCAAAACACTTTGCTTTATAATAATTCACTTTTACTGTTACTGATATATTTTTTTATTATTCTTTTATTTCACATTTTCTTACATTCTTCTTTTTTAATTTCTTTATTAATATCTACTTGCGATATCTCTTTTAACCTGTTTTATTTACAATTACCTTGCATTAAGAGTTTATATACATTGCTTACATTTCTTTTCTACTTTTTTTATTCTCTATTCCACCTCTTTTCTATAATTTGTGTGAATTTGGTAAATTTTCTACATTCTCTTACTTTGGTTTTCCATTCTTTAGTTCATTTTTCCAAATGTATAATATTTAACCAAGAAATTTCTTATCCTAGATTCTACTTTATATTACCTCTATTTTGCATCTGTTTCATCCAACCCATTGAACTACGTCCTTTAACTAGTAATATATTAGATAATTTTCCCTTTAAATTGTTGTACTGCAGCTAAAACTGTGCTCACGACCTAAGGTTCAATTCCATGTAGCAGGCTCAAGGTTCACTCAACCTTCTATCCTTCTATACATTTTTAATTTAAATCAAGTAACGATTAGTATCAATTACTGTGGCCTACCTAGACTGGAGAAAGTGGTTTGAAATAGTTGCAAACGATAGCTGAAATCCTATTGTACCTTTCAGCTGCCATAATTCCAGTGGCATAACTTTCAGGGGGAAATTATTGCAAAATAAGAAGTGAGAGTAGACCTGTCCTATCAGACACCAAGGCATATGCCTACATCAACTTAACCTATGGGAATTTTCCATAACATTTGCTCTGATTGCTTTACATCAAGAGGTGTAACTATCAAGATTCTAGTTCATACAAAGAGCTATCCTTAAGCATTAATCCATTAAAGATAAAATAATACTTGATAATATGTAAAAGCACCACATTTTATCAATGTCATAGTACAAAATAAGAAAAAACTGTAATTAGAAGAGAGAAACCTTTGCCTCTGTAGAAAGTGATTAAATAATTTTAAGTTCACTTGGCAGAGAAATATTCTACACTTTTTAGAGGAAGGCTTCTTGCAGCTTTTGTTGATCTTAAATCTCAATTTGATTCCGGTATGAAGAAAACACAGACTGATAAAAGCTTCCTGTCATGGTTTTTATTGAAAGAAAGAAAGAAAGAAAGAAAGAAAGAAAGAAAGAAAGAAAGACAGACAGACAGACAGACAGACAGACAGACAGACAGACAGACACAAATGCCTATTATCTGACCCTATTTCAAGAAGTAAAAACATGTCATGCTACCTTGTGCCAACCTTGTTTAAAATGTGTTTAAGTGATTTGGATACGTCTTGAACAGCTGATAAGCTGTATGTTCCTGCTGGAACAGCAAGTGTTATGACACCAATTCCTCTTTTTTATTTTTTATTTTTTGCTAATAATGCTATGTACTGGCATGATTATTTAAGTTAGGGTGATTTTGCCATTAAACATTTTAACTCCCTAGTACAGTGATGGCGAAGCTTTTAGAGACCGAGTGCCCAAACTGCAATTTAAAACCCATTAATTTGTTTGCAAAGTGCCAATACAGTAATTTAACCTGTATACAGGTGGCTATGAAGGGGCGATGTCAGGTGCCCACAGAAAGGGCTCCAAGTGCCACCTTTGGCACCCGTGCCATAGGTTCACCATCACTGCCCTAGTATCACATTCTTTCACATTTGTTCGCATTTTACATTGTTTGGAATGTAAAATAATGTGAGACGGATAGCAGAACTGCACAAATGTAGAACTACTATGGACGAAAACTTTATCTGCATGACATATGCCATTACTCAAGATTTCTTTTTTTTTTGTCCCTATGGAAAACAAAGAGGATTTTAAAGAGAAATTTTAAAGACTTTAAAGTAGTGTGATTGCAACTTAAAGTTAATCTTATCTATGAAGCCATAACTACATAAAATCAGCTCTGTTGAATTAGACCAAAGTTCTATATATTCTTCTCCCACAGTAGCCAGGTAGATATCTATGAATGATCACAACATAAGCACACGAGCAACTTCAGTGCATGGTATTTAGTCAACCAAAAATACTTTGGTACTGGATATATAATTTCCTTTGATAGTATAGAAAAAGTGTATTACTATCATGGCTAATAATAATCTGGACCTCCTATGAGGCCAAGACCTTGTTGGGCAAATCACATCTTATGTGAAGTCATTCTTGATGAGAAAAATCACTCAGTTTACATTCACTGACTGAAAACCAGTTCCTTTACACATTAATTCACAACTAGAGTGGGCCAGTTGAATCCATGGAACTCTGAGGCCTGGCGGCCTGCCAGCCTAGGAGTCTCCTATCAATAATTCCATTGGGTCCAGTTTGCTGTTAATAGTGTTTTTTAATCAGGCTTTCTTTGTCACTGCCCTCACATGCCCCAGTGGACTGAATTTCTCCTACTCTTGTCCTCTGGAACTTTAATTGTGATTTAAATCAATTTGATTTTTAAAAAACTGCTTTTTTTTCACCCTGGTTACCTGGTGGACCGAAATATTACCACAGCTCTGTTGGGCCTTCTCCCCGCTTCTTCTGTGCTTATCTATGAATACTTTGCCTTCAGTCTTGTCTCTTCCTGATATTTGAATTCTACCACTGAGTTGAAGTTCTTAGATCAGGCATACCCAAACGTTGGCCCTCCTGATGTTTTGGACCACAATTCCCAGAATTCCAAGCCTGTATTTCCAATGGCAAACTGGGAGTTGTGGTCCAAAACATCTGGAGGGCCGAAGTTTGGGCATGCCTGTCTTAGATTATAGTTTTATGTTATTTTTAGTGTTTCTTGACTTGTCTTTTTTCTTGTAGTTTGTTTTAACTGTTGTGAACTGGCCAGAACAGCACTTGGGCAGTAATGGGCCGGTATATAAATTAAGGCAACAAATAAACAAACAGCCCCAAGTACAACTTACGTTCCTCCCATCCCTTACTCATTGTGATTGCCTCTTCTTGCAGCTTCTTTACTTTTTTTCTGAGGTGTTGTGATCAGAACTGTACTTAATGTTTCAAGCATGGTGACAGTAATGACTTCTCAATAGCATTAGCCATTGTCAGTTTTAACTACAATTAACTCCCCCAATGTGAAATTTTTGCTTCTCACAGGATTCCTGTAATGGAGCAATATTTATTTATTTATTTAATTTTGAATATTTTTACACACACACCCCTTCTCCTTGGAAAAGGACCCAAGGTGGTTTACAATAAAGAGGGACAATATACAGCCCAGAACATTTAAGACACATTCAAATTCAGAACAGGGAATTAGGAGAGGCATCTTAGAACATTAAAATGTAACATTATAGCTAAAAAGAGCACACACAAAAAAATCCATTATGAGGGGTAGAAGTTAACATGGAAATCACTGCTGTTCTTATGAAATCAATCAATGCAATCATGTATGGTAATCCATATAAAAGTCACATAGTAAATAGTCCCTCATTTGTGGAAAGCTTGCCTGAAGAGGAAGGTCTTTGCCTGCTTCCGGAAAGACGGCAGAGACGGGGAAGTCCTGGCCTCCTGTGGGAGGGAGTTTCAAAGTCTGGGAGCGGCAAATGAGAAGGCCCTTTCATGTGTTCTTCTGAGGCACACCTGTGAAGGTGGCAGGATGGAGAGAAAGGCCTCTCCTGATGAACTTAACACCCGAGCCGGTTCAACTACGATATTCAGGTTTTTTGTGTAGCTTGGACCCAGGTCGTTTTGTGCTTTGTAAGTTAAGGTCAGCACCTTGAATTGTGCCCAATAGCTGATTGGCAGCCAGTGCAGCTACTTTAGTAGGGGTGTAATGTGATCAACAGATGCACTGAGCAACCAACCAAGACTGAGAGACCCTCCAATTCCTTTCCCTGAGTAGTCATCACTAGCTCAAGCCCCAGGTGCCCCTCAATTTACAATTCCTTGTATTTAACAGCATTTTAATAGCTTTCCAGCCCCCAGTATAGGGGTATCATTTTAAAGCTGTCTTCTGTTCAGATATGCATGAGATCATAGAGGTGTGGCTTATTCCAATAGTCACACAATTCAAGGATCAACAGCTTAGATTTGTTTAGCTTGAGTGGGTGTTTGCGTTCAACCTCCACCACAGGTCAGAAAAGGGGCATCCCACATCTCCATCTACTTGGTACTGCTAAATCTGGGTGGCTGCGGGACTGTTCTTGACTTAAAGGCGAAAGGACCAAATTCTTTTAATTCTTGTGAGGAAGGAAGCACAGATAAATCTAGATTAGACTGGGCAGATTGGATTGCTATGTAAAAAGACACTGTTGCTGGCTAATGCTCTCAAGGAGATATTTAATTTGTTGCATAGACGAGAAAGAGAAAGTAGCTGTCAGTTTAACTGCCATTTCTGTCACACTTTTTAATAATATACTGTTCCTGTAATTATACTGCGGTTCTTTTATATTTAGTAAAAGTTTGCTTAGTTTCACAATGAAAAACAATTTAAGAAATTATAGAAACAGACCGAACACAGCGGTTCATTTGTTGAGGCAATTATCCAGGTCCTTGTCAAGGAAAAAGAGAGAGAGAGAAAGAACAAAGACCATGATGTGCAAAAAATGTTTCTAATTCTATGCTATAATGCTTACAATATGTCTGTGGTTGTGTTGGATTATGTTAATAAACTGCAGTCAAAATGTATTTGTCACAACACAAAGGAAGGGCGCTATCAATCCTCTTGCCAGATATTTTAAATTAGTCACCAAAATGTCTAGCCAAGGTTTCCTCTATGACCCTCACAAGAAGGGTGAGGCTTCTTGGACTGGGTTTCTTCTTCCTGTGAGAGTAGACAGTCCCCCCCCCCAACCCTCCCAGCCATATACATTATGCTCCGTTCTTCAACGAAGCTACACATAACTGTGAAATGAACGAAGGTCCACTTTCCATTCTAACCAGCATACCCAGCTTCACCTCAAATTAATCTCCATTTATTAAAGGTGGCTTTCACTTGGACACCTGAATCCTCCAGGAGCTCTAAAAACACTTGGTTTGGACAGGGTAGGGTCAGGAATAATATGATTCACCAGCCATGCAGGCAAGGTCCTTAGAAAAATAACTGGCTGTCCGAAAACAGCTCTTGCTCATTTTTTAAAAGCCACAGATTTTATTAAGAGCCGGTGCAGACTCTGAAAAAAGAATTATCCACTGCTTTTAAGAATGCTATTATTTGTGGAAACAATTGAGAACAAGATAATTCCCAAACAGGTTAATAATTAAGAACATAAGAAGAGCCATGCTGGATCAGGCCAAAGGCCCATCTAGACCAGCTTCCTGTATCTCACCGTGGCCCCACCAAATGCCTCTGGGAGATTAGATATCTGTCTCCTGATACCACTCCCCTGCATCTGGCCCTGGAAGTAGCCTGGTTTGAGGCCTGGAGATTACACATTTCCATCAAGGTTTGTAACCTGCGATGGACTTTTCCTCCAGGAATCTGTCCAATTCCCTTTTGAAGGCATCCAGGCCAGATGCCATCACCACATCCTGTGGCAGGGAGTTCCACAGACATACAATATGTTAGGTAAAAATATTTTCTTTTTTCTGTTCTCACTCTCCCAACCCTCAATTTGAGTGGATGTCCCTTAATTCTGGTATTTTGTGAGAGGGATTATTTTGTACGTCCAAATCATATTCCCCCTCAAGCGCCTTTTTTTCCGACTAAAGAGCCCCAAATGTTTTAGCCTTTCCTCACAAGGGAGGTCCCCCTTTCCTCATAAGGGAGGTCCCCCAGCTTGGTAATCATTTTAGTCGCTCTCTTCTGCACCTTTTCCAGTTCCACTATGTCTTTTCTGAGATGCAGTGACCAGAATTCTATACAATATTCCAGGTGTGGAACAATTCCAGAGCCTCATTTAGATGTGATGCAAAGGAAGCATCAAGAGATACCTGTTTTGGTGTTGTTAAGATCAAAACTAAGAGTGGAACCGGGAGAATTTCCACATATCCAAACACGTGCAATCTGGTTTTGTAAGCAGACCTTATGTGTTAAAGGGTAAAGCCTTGGGCAGTGGGCAATGCAGGGTTTTTATAATCTCTCGTGACAGATGGTGCTACCACCATCCAGTTACTTTTTAACACTCAGATTACACGGATGTTAGTGGAAGATGTTGCTGAAAACTGTTTACAATACAGTATTTCACTTGACAGGTAAAGAAGGGGGAAGGTGTAAGTGCACATAAGACAAAACACAACTGGCATCCCATGTGAATGTGCTGCAAAACATTTCAGTGTAATAATAAAAAATGTGGATCCTGTTTCTCCATTCCCCACCACCTCCCTGCCACATCTGGAGATAGTTTGTTGAAGCAATTGCCAGAAACCAAACAATATCTCTGCCCAGCTCATTTTCCCTTTTTCTATATAAACAATTAATGGAATATGCAATCCACTTTCAAAGTGTTCATATTCATTAGCCTGTTTCCTGAAATTAAGTAACTGTTCTATAATACTATCTACATGACAGGAAAGAAAGCAACCTTGCCTTTTTCTTTGTAGAGGATACTCAAGTCAAGAGTAAAGGTTTGCTAGCGTGATATTTGTTTACAGGCTTACTTGTCTTCAAGTGGTTGTGTGGTGGAGATACAGGAGAATCAGGAGATATGGGAAACGTAAATGTTTACTGGAAATGCAAAGATAAACACAGCTGAATCTGGATAAGAGGAGAACAGAGATCCTCCCCTATGCAAATTAGGCTGCATACCATCATGGGGGTCAGCTATTTGCATATGGGGAATGCAGTCCTACACCATCCAAGGAAAGAGAACCTATCAGGCCCTACTGAATGCTCACAATTACATACCCTTGTGAGCTGGAGGTGACTTGATAATGTTCTCTGCCCCCTTTTATTTTGGTCCCCGTTTCTGGTACACAATTATGAAGGAGAAAAGAGAACTTGGATATGCAATCTAATGGCCAAATAGCACACACAAGTGGTCAGAAAGAGACAGGACAGGTGCATCCCCATGCACATGACAATAACATTGTATGCCACAACCAATCACTATAGGGTGAGTGCCCCAGGGAAGGTAAAAAAAAACATAGCCACCCCTGGACAGTGATCTAGAAAGCATGGAAAATTCATTCTTGGCCTCTGAAGATGACCAGTATGCAGTTGGGGCACCACAACAGAACATTTACAAAATAAAGGCCAGTACTGTATCATACTGATGTTCATGTAAGCTTTGCGTAACTTGTCGCAGCTAATTGCAGACAATTGATTGTATGCCAGATTCAAGTTTGGTGCTTCGTGTCGCCTGACAGGTTTGTACAAAGCTGTCAGCGCAGTGCCATGGCTGCTGCATGGGCCTTTGCTTGCCTTGCCCCTGGGGGCACACCAACCAGCGTGGAGGATGGGGCTGCTTGTCTCCACTGAGGAGGTGGGGTGGGGATTCTCCCAGAGCAGCCAATGAGTGGTCAGCTGCTTGAGGAGGTGGAGGAAGGGATGGGTAGGCTCCGGACCAGACTGGCACGCTGCCAGAGCAGAAGGACCCTAGCAACGTGTGGCTTCATGGCTTAAAGTAATGGTCTTTTGCCACTAACTTGATTGGTAAAGTTACCCGCACCTCTGACAACTGAGGCAAAACCCTGACCTCTTTTAGTTAGTTTGTTTGCTTGCTTTGATTATCTTTGTTGTTGATAAGCCTCCAGCATGGTGGGTCTCTCCATGTGGTAGAGACTCCTCCCCCCACTTTTCACTGTAACTACAAATGGTAACTGTAAGTAAAGATACCTTTTCCTACTTGAAATGACTCCAGAGTGATTTTATCGCATGCAAAGTGCTAGTTGGTGAGCTAAAAGAAGCCAAAGGAGTTGAGGCAGGTTAAAAAGACTGAGCTGATCTCCTCATGTTTTCTGGCATGCTGTTTTGTCTGTCTCATACTCTGCTAACTAAAAGGAATAACCAAAATTTCCCAATATAAATTTCTGAATGCACAAGTTTGAATAGTAAAGGATATACCACTGCAATTAAAATTGTAGAGACCTTAAATGTGAAGCTGGGCCACTGCCTCTGAGCCTGTTCCCAGCCCCTCGTTTATCAGAGTGATCGGCTATACAGAGAGCACATGCTCAGAGGCAGTGGCCCTGCTTCCCTGCCGGGAACCAAGTGCGCCAGCTGGTTGCCAGGGAAGTCCACAATGGAGCCAATGCTGGTGCAAGAAGAGAAAGGGAGAATGGCAGCACTGAGAGAACGCCAGGGAAAGGGACTCTGGGAACTGGGATTCGTGAGGATCCTTGCAAGGAAGTTCTTCCTGCTTCAACCTCACCACGGGCAGGGCATACCAACCCTCCCTAGTGGGAGCGGCCCAAAGGCAAAGAAGACCCAGACCCAGGGCTTCACAGATTTTCGTACTGAGGAGACCAGGAGGACTCCCCAAACAAACTGACTCCCTTCCAGAGAATGAAACCAGAGGCTCTGAGGGCAGGCCCAGGAGCTAAGGCTCAGTCTAGTGGGACACTTGAGGCACATTTACCTGTCAACCCACCCACCCACCCACCCACCCACCTACCCTTCCCACTTTTCTCCCAATGAAGGGGCTCAAGGCAACGAACAACAACTTTGAAAGTGTCCTTAAAAATAACCAAAAATATATGAATATTAAAATAAGATTAAATCTACTGTATAATATACAGGGAGGGACTTTTCTGCACTGGGGTGGGTTTTGGTTGCCTCAGTAGCAGTCAGTTGTTCCATTTCTACTTCAGAGTTTTTGTGTGACATTTTTTCCTGCTCTGTATGTGTTAGCAACAGAGTCTGTCAGAAATTGACCGAGCATGTGTTCTGTCAGCTATATACCAGTCTCTTTGTTAGCAATGCAGAAAGCTGACCAGTTCAGCTCCACAATGGAATAAGTTAAAATTTTACACATTTGTTTTTATGAAGAAATTTAAGTGATTTGAAACATTTTATTTGTTTTCATTACTAGAGACTCTGAGCCGCCTAGATGCCTTTTAAGCAGATCCGATCTCGCCTGATTTCGGAAGCTAAGCAGGGTCAGGCCTGGTTAGTACTTGGATGGGAGACCACCAGGGAATACCAGGTGCTGTAGGCGCCTGCAGTAGGAACTGGCAAACCACTCCAGTATTCCTGCCAAGAAAACTCCATGGACATGGGGTCATGAAGAGTTGGTCATGACTGTAATGACACAACACACACACACACACACACACACACACACACTCTTAATGATTGACCAAAACAATAAGTGCCAGTTGAGGTAAACTAACCACTAAGGGGTGGTCTACTGAGAGAGATTTGAAACCAGTCTACTCTGTAGGTCCCTGCCTCAAACGTTTCTATCCGCAATATAATTAGAGAAGGTTTATTTTTGTTACACCACACTCAGTTTCCTCACACACTTTGCCCCAAGATAACAATGTTTTTAAAATATTACCAGTATAAAACAAATTAAAACACACACTTAAAACTAGACAAAATAGAGTATGTTGCATCCCTCACTAAAAACTCCTGCCGTGGCATTGACAAATCAAAAGGTTGTAAACAGGTATGTTTTCACCTGCTCAATGAGGGACAGTACGGAGGGAGGCAACCTCGCGGGAGGGAATTCCATAGACTGGGATTAGTCACTGAAAATACTTTATCTTGAGTCCTCACCAAACATGCCTGTGCTGATGGCAGGGCTGAAAAAAGGCCCTCCTCTGAAGATCTTGGAGATCCGGCAGGTGGTGGTGGAGTATGGGGATATATGGTTCTTCAGATAGCCTAGACCCAAGCCATATAGGTATAGGTCACAAGTAATAACCAGCACTTTGAATTGCCCCCCAGAAAGGAACCGGCAGCCAATGAAGTTGTAAGAAAGGGCGTAATATGGCCCTTGTAACCGGCTTGAGCCAGCAGTCTGCCTGCATCATTTTGAACCAGCTGAACTTTCTGAACCATCTTCAAGGCAACCCTGTGTAAAGCATTTTACAGTAATTCATATGTAATGGAACTAAGGCATGTGTCTATAGAGCCAAATCAAAGGTCCATCCTAGTGCAATGGAAGCAGCATAGGTTTTACATCCCAATTTCCATACTAAACATCAGGTTCACAATAAGAACAAAACCCTTGCTGTTTCTTTCATGAAGGAGTGATGAAACACAACCATCTTCACCCTATCTTCCATATCTTACACCCAACACAATAAAGCCAAGTTAAGTTCAGTGTAGCTTCATTCCATTTATGCACAACAGAGTTTACGCATGGTAAAAAGCAGAAAGAAAGATGGAAACAGAAAGGAGGAAAGAGGGGGAATATTGTCCAACAGCTTAAGTGTGGAGGGACCCAGTAGGTTTTTGACAGTATTTAGGGTTAACTTTAGAAATGAAACACACTTCTGACTCATCGTATGGTACATTTTGAAACAGCTAAACTTTCTGCTATAATTCAGTGGCCAAGACCCTGTTGCTTAGTGTGTTGTAAATTGCATTAGAATAGGCCCAATGAATCAATGGTGAGTCAAATCCTCCATAGCTTCCATAGATTCAGATGGGCCTGTTCTAGCTGTAACTTACTGATCCATGGGAAATCTCCGTTAGCATTGTAGGTCTTAATTAGGGTAGGCCCATTTGAGCCAGTGGAAACGGTGAAGGAGTTGATTCACTAAATCCACATTGATTCAGTGTTCTACTCTAAAGCAATAGGATTTTGACCTGAGGCTGGTCTGTGTTTCAGTTTTAAAAGTGAACATGTTTTAAATCTTTGTGCAAATAAACTAATTTAATGAATAACAAAAGCCTGGGATGCCTCTCTGAGAATCACCCTGAATGTATTAGCTTATCATCTTAAAATCAGAACCAGGTATCAGCAAGGAATTCCAGTCATTTTAAGGAGGCATACGGCGATCGATAATTTGTTGTGTTGTGTTTTTCCTGTTTATTGTTCCTCCCCCCCCCTTTTAGTAGTTTTAGTACTGTAATTTTTTTTCTATTTTTGCCTCTGTTTGGTTTCTTGTATGTATTATGTGTTTATTTGCTTATTTTACTTGCTTATTCCACTGTTCTATTTAATTTGCATTGTTGTTGTTTTTTATTTGCATTTATGTAAACTTCCCAGAGGCCCTCCTGGGAAATCGGTGTGGTAAAAAATGCAATAAACAAAGAAATAATAAATGAATAAAAAAGCACACACACAACCTTAGGAAACATGGGACTGGAGGAGTAGAAAAGTTCAACTGTTTTTAGTTGTTCACAAGTGTCACCTCTAACATTGAGTGTCTTCCTTATATTTTTTTTAAAAGTGTTACATGAGAATTATAAAACAGCTCCTTAGAAAGAAAACCTGACAAGAAGAAGAAATGCAGAGGGCATGCTTGCTTGAATTTGATGAGGCTTTTGTAGCCTGCTCCATTCTTTACGTACAAACATGGGGAAGAAACTCTGAAGGTGCCATGCAGGATAACTATTACAACATGGAAAAAAATAGAGTTTGCATTACTTGTCGGCATTTATATCTAGCTCCCTCTGTGGTCACATGGTCAGTGAATAAAGCACTTCCAGGAGGGAGCAAGAGGAAGAGAAACCTCACCAGAGATCAAACCGCGCCTAGTGACAGCGGTGTCCAGGCTATAAGTAATGTTCAAAGGATTCAACAATGCCTGTGACGGATCATTCTCTTTCCCTTGCCATCACCTGCTGATTTTGTCCAGGTGTTTTATGGCTATCTGGAGGCTCTGGAGAACAGACAAAAAAGAAGACTTGGCCAATTTCTTTTGTCTGGGATTGTGAATTCCTTACACAGATGGTGGACAGCCAAACACCAGGCTCCTTTGCCTCCCCTCTCCGAAGGAGAGAATGAGAATGATGTTCTCTGCCCAAACACCCTCCAAAATGTGTTGGTGATTAAGAAATCGAGGAGAAAAAGCTCCTTTCCATCCCTTTATTTTTCTTCCCAAGGAGATGTTACGACTTTGACTTGTGGATGCGGCGGTTGTTGCTGTTGACAAAATACACCGGGTTGTTGTTTTTTCAAGTCAGAATGGCAAATATTTATTAGACTTTTCGAGCCAATTCAACTGGATCTTACGGTGATCTGAATACATGACAAACACCATTTAGAATAAAATACATTCACCTTTTGCGATCATTCACAAAAAAAGGATTTCCAACCAACATCAACAATGCATGTTCAGGCATACAAATGTTGTTACTATTTTGTGTTAGGGACATGTGGTTGCCCCCTTTGTTAGTGAATAAAATAAAATGGATAAGGGGGAACCTCATCCCTGTATCTGAAATAAAAATCTATTGCTCTGTAATGTCCCACAATATCTTGTCCCTTCCCTTCTCCCTTTTCCCCTTTAATGTTACCAACTAGGGCTGGGCGCCATATGGAAAACAACATGCTGTTTCATCATTTCGTTA
This sequence comes from Phrynocephalus versicolor, assembly GCA_023846285.1. Classification (NCBI taxonomy): domain Eukaryota; kingdom Metazoa; phylum Chordata; class Lepidosauria; order Squamata; family Agamidae; genus Phrynocephalus; species Phrynocephalus versicolor. The sequence goes on along the minus strand of JAHTLZ010000237.1, from coordinate 24,799,644 downwards.
ATTAACGAAACAAAACAAAGCAAAACAAAATGGGGAAGCAGTGTTTTGTTACAAATGAAACAAAGCACCATTTCCGCCTCTAGAACGAAACCATTTGTTCTAGAGGAAATAGCAGATGAGCTTCCTCAAACTCTTCCCTGAAAGCCCCCAAATTTGGAAAGATTTGGGGATCAGGGAGCTGAGTTATGAAGCTCCAAAGGCGGTGCCCCTAGGGAAAAAAATCTTCTAATTAGAATTGGGAGCTGATTGGGCCAGCGATAGCGCTGCCACCGCTTCCCATGATTCCAATTAGAAGGTTTTTTCCTAGGGGCACCCCCTTTGGAGCTTCATAACTCAGCCCCCTTACCCCCAAATGTTTCCAAATTTCAGGGGTTCTCTAAAATCAATTTCTGAAGCCACCTCTACTACTTTGGTGCCCAAGGTAAGTAAGTTTTGAATGCATTTTTTTTAAAAAGCACTCAAAATTATTTTTAAAAATATGCAATCAAAATTTACTTACCTTCGGGCTCCAAAGTAGCAGGCATACCTTCTCAAAGCGATTTTAGGGAACCCCCTGAAATCTGAGAAGATTTGGGGGGAAGGGGACTTAGTGATGAACCTCTGGAGTAGTAAATTGACAAAGTGTACTGGGAGCATGGAGCCAATCAGGAAGTTTATCCTATGATATTAACTCCCTAACTGCCTCCATACTCCCAGCATAGGAGTAGCGAGGGGGGGGGAAACCTACTCCTTTCTGCATTTCTCCCCTACCCCTGCTGCCAGCTGGGGCTTTTTTACAGATTGAGGTTTAGAGAGGGGGCACCCCCCCCCACAAAACAACCTGTCAAAAAGCCCCAGCTGGTAGGTGGGGGAAGGGAGAAAGGCAGAAAGGAACAGTTTTTTTCCTTCACTGTTCCTTTCTGCATTTTGCCCCCTCCCCCCACTTCCTAGCTGGGGCTTTTTGACAGGTCGGGGTATGGGGGAGGGATGCCCCCTCTCCAAACCCTGTCAAAAAGTCCCAGCTGGTAAGTAGAGGAGGGGCAAAAGGCAGAAAGGAGCAGTTTTTTCCCCAATCACTGCTTCTTTCTGTGTTTTGCTCCTTCTCCCGCCTACCAGCTAGGACTTTTTAACAGGTTGGGTTGTGGGGGCAGGGGTGCCCCCTTTCTAAATCCTGACAAAACTCAGTTTTTCTGATTGGTGCCCATCCCTATTACCAACACAATGAGACAGATAAACATGGTGAGTGGAAAGTTTCTTCGATATTGAATTTTTTGCTAGTGGATTTGCTGCTTGTAACATGTGAATGATACTGAATACTTACAGTACTGTTATATTTTCTTTATCCAGTGATGAGAACAAAGGAAGAAATCCAGACACTGACACTCATAATCCCCATCACTGACTTTCCACACTATATTACTTCGTGGCTTTCACATCAAAACCAATGGTCGCCAAAACTTTCAGGCATGTGTCTCCCTTTCCAATGGCCACATCTTCTCAGTACAGTAGGACTGCTATATCCTTGGGACCAGAATCTGTTGTTTCACTGTGCCTTGTAGCACAGGGGTTAAATAGCTCTACTGCAGCTACAGCTGTGCTCAAAACCTGGGGTTCAATCCCAGGTAGGCGGCTCATGGTTGACTCAGCCTTCTATTCTTCCAAGATCAGTAAAATCGGTACCCAAGTCACTGGAAGGTGAGGGTGATGTGTAGCCTGCATAAATAAATTGCAAACTGCCCAGAGAGTGCTTTAAGCGCTATGGGGAGTTATATAAGCAGAACAGCCCAGGTTGTGAGCACAGTTATAGATGCAGTACAGCAGTTTAATCACTGCACCATGAGGCTCACATCAAGCTTTACATAGCCAAGAGGAGTATGAATGTTGACGACAGCAATGGCAGCAGTCAAGGTGGTCGACAGGATACCCCCTTCTGCTCACTGCCATTCACAAAGTGACACCACTCAGAGGAAATTCCAGAAACTGACTCCTTTTCTCCATCAGTTAATCACTCCTCATTCAAACACAAAGCAACTGTCAGGGATGCTTTTTCAGCAAGTACAAATGGTCACAAGTACTGTAAAAGAAGGCTTAAAAACCTGCATCATGGATTCTTTCCACATACAAAAAGTGGGTGGAGAAGACAATCATTCTCTTTCAAGATAATCAAGAATGGTATTTTAAATTCATAATATTTATTTTACATACGGGTAGTTTTAGCACAACCTATTTCTGAATGAAGAAGAAAAGGTTTACTTTTACAAGATCACAAATTAATAACCCTTTGCCCCAATGTCTCCAAATTTAACACAGAGCAACATCAGACTGCCCACATACAGCTGTGCTGCTGTTCTGAAACCATGCTTAAACATTATAATTTTGGGTCCGCCCCCATTTTTACAATTGCCTTGCAGAATGTTGATTTCTTCTGGCAACACAAGACAATTGCTGCACTCTCATGCAGCAATGATGAACACCAAAAGCATCCAAGTACTGTACCATGTAGAGTGAAAACTGGCCAATATTTTTGCTTTAAATTAAAGTCTGTTTTGTGTGTTTACATTTCATCCAGAAATAGAAACGTTTCACTGTTCATCCAAACAGCTTCATCGGACTGATGAAGCTGTTTGGATGAACAGCAAAACGTTTCTATCTGTCAAAAAAGAAGTCCAGTAGCAATGACTCAACTTCCAGATAAACTCACCTGGATGACTGAGAATCTTCACAGACATTTCATCCAGAAATGAAAGGAACGGTGGGTTAGATTCTTAAACTGTTAATGTCTATGTAGTATTTTTCATCACAGCCATTCAATAAAATGATAAACACATTAAAAGATTTGTCTTAAAAACTGAGTCCTCTTAACCTCATGGCCCGCTATTTTTTCACATCACACTTTGGCTGAAAGCAAAGTTTCATAAACCTCAGTCTACAACTCTAAAAATCAGATCATTCCCAACATATTAAAACACATCATTCCCAATATATTAATAACACAACTGTTGTTTAGCTGCAAATACAAGTCATATTGTTACTAAATTTTGTAAGATAAAAGTCTAGGCTATCATGAAACATAAGATGAAGACTTCTACGCTTTTGAGGGGGGACCATAATGTTAAACAAAGGTTTAGCCCTACATGAATAAAACCTGGATTCACACACTCGGCATCCCTTCTTTTGATCTCTCTCTCTCTCTCCTGTATGTGAAACAGGGTGGAAGAGATATGAGGGGGTGACAATTGAAGTGTAGTCCTGTTCTCCTCCCAACACCATATGGCATTGTAATTACCTGAGAGAAAACATCTGCACAAACCTTACAGTTCGTATGTACTACTAAAAAATTCTGCTCTCTTGCTCGGTCACATCAGAAGAACATGGGAGGAATACGTCCATGTCAGGTTAGAGACTCCGAGGCCTGGATATCCCCCCAGGGGCCCTACAGAACTCTATAGCTCTCTAAGGGATAATTAGAAGCCCGTGTTCATCACAACTAGCATTTATCCCCGTTAAGGTTTAATAACAATCAAACAATTATTCCCAATCATACCAAAATTCATCTGAGTATCAAAGTACAGTATACATCTTTTCATTGTTTTAACAATTTCGAGCAATATCACCTTCTCTAATTCTACAAACTTTATTCATATACATTGCTCCAATATTCCACAAGCACAAAATACTCTATGTCAAATACTGAAAGCATCCAAGATAAAGGAGCATAGTAAATTAAACTAAATAAAAGCCCTCAAATGTCATGATATTTTCAGTCTTTTCTTTATGCTATCATTGATTAACATATTCATCTGTTGGTAATGTTATTGTATACTGGGCTGGAGAGTTCATTGTTTTGTAGTAACTTTTAGTAGACTACTGCTCAAACCTCATTTTTAAAATGCAATGCACAGTCTCAGGACTTATTTTACTACACCCCCTTAATTATTTTAGCTCTCTACAGACATGAAATTTCACATCCTGACAATATAATTCTATGACATTTTAGGGTTATGCTCGATTGATGCCTATAATATACATAGAAGCCTCTTGTCTACTGGTTAATAATAAACATTCAACATATTGAGGATGACCAACAGACAGTTTACAAACTGACATCATCCCTATCTCTGTCTATACGTATTTGTATACATATAGAGCCCTTATTCATAAGCCATAGAACAGACAGCAGCAATTGTAGCTAATTCTTTTGCACCACAGCTGTAGTGGGCAGTCTGATGTTGCACAAGAACAAACCAAGATGTGTACAATATTTCTAATCAAGATGCAGAGAAACCTGAAGATATATCATGGTTGTAAGCCTCTGTGCCTCCTGAAATATAAAACTGCACTCATTCACTAAAATCATACTGGTGCCCTCAAAAACACTATTGCATTTGTTTGAGTTATTCAAAGATCGACAACTGAATCATGTCTGGAAAATACTAAAAGAGGGTCCCCTTCATATGGGCTGCTATCATCATCATCATCATCATCATCATCATCATCATCATCATCATCATCATCATCATCATCATCATCATCACAGCAGACAAGATAACTACGCTGGATTTTGTATTACAAATCACTAGTTGAACGCTTCCCAAGTGTTTAGGACTACGTGATGTATCAGTGAATTATGCGAGCAGATCCCAGTAAGGCGGCTTTCTGCAGCTGACTTGGTGACTTTGTCAACTCCAATTTCTTCTAAATAATTGCTTAGCTCTTTAGGCACCTCACCCAGCGTGCTGATTACCACTAGGACCACTTGTACCAGTTTATGCCAGAGTCTCTGAAGTTCAATTTTCAGATCCTGATATGCCGCCTTGTCATGGTGGGGAGCTTAATTGCTCCAGTAGGTCCAACCATACCAGAGAGGTCTTGACTGAGTAAGAGAACTAAGTGCACCCAGCAACCCATGAATCATGGTGAAATATAATCAAAAGAAGCCTATACTGGCTCAGTCGTCACCCGGGTTAACAAGGACCGCGATGGGTGATGATGAACTTGGACATCCTTCATTAAATGGGCTACAGGTCATGGGTCCCATTGCTGAGCAACCAGGGCATGGGCCTGTAGAATTTACTGGAAGCTGAACAATCTCAGAAGTGGTAGAAATATACTTTACCAGAGAATTGGACAAATTATTATTGTTGTTGTTGTTGTTGTTGTTGTTGTTGTTGTTAGCTCCTGCGTTCCTCAAAAATTTCATAAGTCCTGCACACTTGTATGGAAAGAGAGGTTCTGGTTACATACAAAATGATTGATTCAATTAATCAGTAAGAAACATTTAGTTATCTGGAGCTCCTGTTCTTTAGCAGTCCAACTGGGGCAGTGGAACATGAACTTAGAGGGAATGAAGTCTATATTGTTCACCTACTAAAGACATTCATATCACATGACATCTAAAAGTAGGACACCAATATTTCCTTTTAATTCCAGCTTTAACTCCACAGCCAACAATGAAGCAGCCAAAGTGCTGAAATAGTAATAATAGCCTTCTTTTAACTATGACTCAATTTAGTGTGCCAAGAAACAAAACATACCAATTAGCTTCTAATCCTCTCTGTGTAAACAAACTCCTTAGAAGGCTTAATTCCATTTAAACTATCAACTACTACTTCTTACCACCTTAGTAAATACTTTTTTACAGCTTGTGGTTGTCTTTTATTATTGCTTCTCCTCCATTATCTTAAATCAGAACCTCTTTCTTATGGTTAGTTATTCCAATAGCACCAGAAAAGCATGAAACACCAAGCAACGCTGCCAAATCAGTGTTCTGTTTTCCAGCCAGTTTATCAGGGCTTATTTCAACACCGGTTCTCTCCAAACACAGAGATGTAAAATACTCCTTTTCAACAAGTTTCTGAGATTTAAATACACATTTTGCTGTGTGGCTGAAATAGGAAAAGCGGCACCTCCTTAACAAAATTGCTTCCTTTGCTTCCTCACTTCTTTGAGTGTGAAAGATGGTATGGATTCAAATACTCTATCTCATGCCTAATAGCAGGCTGCTACAAAGTCTGAGTCTATTTAGAGTAAAAAGAAATGTAAGAAGATGATAAGGGAGGCAAAGAAAGATTTTGAGGAACGCATGGCTAGCAATATAAAGGGTAATAATAAAAGCTTCTTTAAATATGTTAGAAGTAGAAAACCTGCCAGAGAACCAGTTGGCCCTCTGGATGGTGAGGGAGGAAAAGGGGAGGTTAAGGAGGACTTGGACATTGCAGAAAAATTGAATGACTTCTTTGCGTCTGTCTTCACGACAGAGGACCTTGAGCGGATTCCGCTGCCTGAGCCGCCCCTCTTGACTAAAGAATTAAATCAAATACAGTGGTACCTTGTATAAAGGAATTAATTTGTTCCAAATGAAATTATGTTAAGCAAATTTTCCTTTATACAAATTCCCATAGGAATGCATTGAAAGCAGAGTGATCCCATTTTTATGTTGTACGGATTTTCCCCATAGGCAATTATGTTAAGCAAATTTCCCCTATCTCCGGAATTTTTTATGTTGTACAAATTTTCTGTTATACAAGCTGTCTGTTATACAAGGTACCACTGTACAGGTTAAAAGAGAGGAGGTTTTAGGACTAATCGATAAATTGAGGATTAACAAGTCACCGGGCCCAGATGGCATCCACCCAAGGGTTATTAGGGAACTGAGAAATGAAATTGCAGATCTCTTAACGGTTATATGCAACTTGTCTCTTAAAACGGCCACAGTGCCGGAGGACTGGAGGTTGGCAGATGTCACACCAATTTTTAAAACAGGAAGGAGGGGGGACCCAGGAAACTGTAGGCCAGTTAGCCTTACATCTGTCCCAGGGAAGATGGTGGAAAGCCTCATCCAAGAGAAAATCTTAAAACACATAAAAGAACAAACCTTGCTGAGAGAAAATCAGCATGGCTTCTGTAAGGGTAAATCTTGTCTGACAAACCTTTTAGAATTTTTTGAAAAGGTCAACAGGCACGTGGATTTGGGTGAACCGGTGGATATAGTCTATCTGGATTTTCGAAAGGCTTTTGACACAGTCCCTCACCAAAGGCTGCTGAGAAAATTGCACAGTCAGGGGATAAGAGGACAGGTCCTCTTATGGATTGAGAACTGGTTGAGATCCCGGAAACAAAGAGTAGGTGTCAATGGGAAATTTTCACAATGGAGAGAAGTGAAAAGCGGTGTGCCCCAGGGCTCTGTCCTGGGACCGGTGCTTTCCAATCTGTTCATAAATGACCTTGAGACAGGGATAAACAGTGAGGTGGCCAAGTTTGCAGATGACATAAAACTTTTCCGTGTGGTGAAAACCAGAGAAGATTGTGAAGAGCTCCAGAAGGATCTCTCCAAACTGGGGAAATGGGCTGAGAAATGGCAAATGCGTTTTAATGTAACCAAATGTAAAGTAATGCATATTGGGGCAAAAAAATCCAAACTTCAACTATCAACTCACGGGCTCTGAGTTATCCGTGACGGATCAGGAAAGAGATCTTGGTGTGTTGGTGGACAGCTCCATGAAGGAGTCTCCCCAATGTGTGGCAGCAGTGAAGAAGGCCAATTCCATGCTAGGGATTATCAAAAAGGGCATTGAAAATAAAACAGCCAACACTATAATGCCATTATACAAAACAATAGTAACGCCCCACCTGGAGTATTGTGTACAATTCTGGTCACTGCATCTCAAGAAAGACATAGTGGAACTGGAAAAGGTGCAGAAGAGAGCGACTAAAATGATTACTGGGCTGGGGCACCTCCCTTATGAGGAAAGGCTAAAACATTTGGGCCTCTTTAGTCTGGAAAAAAGGCACCTGAGGGGGGATATGATTGAGACATACAAAATAATGCAGGGCATGAGTAAAGTGGATAGAGGGAAGCTCTTCTCTCTCTCCCAAAATACCAGAACTAGGGAACATCCACTCAAATTGAGGGCTGGGAGAGTAAGAACTGACAAAAGAAAATATTTTTTTCACCCAGCGCGTTGTAAGACTATGGAACTCCCTGCCACAGGATGTGGTGATGGCATCTGGCCTGGATGCCTTCAAAAGGGGATTGGACAGATTCCTGGAGGAAAAGTCCATCACAGGTTACAAACCATGATGGAGAAACCAGGGTACTTCAAGGGCCAGATGCAGGGGAGTGGTATCAGGAGACAGATATCTAGTCTCATGCGCTCCCAGATGCATCTGGTGGGGCCGCTGTGAGATACAGGAAGCTGGACTAGATGGGCCTTTGGCCTGATCCAGCATGGCTCTTCTTATGTTCTTATGTTCTTAATTTTGAATGCTATATATATATATACAACAAGTACACATTAAATGCACACACTAATTAGACATACATTTTATTCAATTTTGCAAGCTGGCTGAACTAAAAACTTAGCTAAACATAAAACCCCTCTATACTCATTCCTTTAAATCATAACAAAATACACGTAGTTATGCTTTCACTTGGCTAAAGCCACCATTATCTTTCTGTCACTCGACCAGAACCGATCCAAGGAAACAAGATCTCTTTAGCCCTGACATGCTTGTAACTCAACCGCTGTTTCCTTTCCTCATTTTCGGCAGGAGGGAATGAAACTCTCAGCTGGGTAAGGCCACCTGCATTGATTACTTCTCCATGTACACCCACAGAATATGAATATGAGCCAATGATAATTAGCCATAATTTCTTCCAACAAAAACCTCCACTCTTTGTATTTCTTTTTCCCCAGTTTTCTGTGTTTGCTGCTCCTCTCCTTCACCTTTTAGTCATTCTAAAAGTGTGTGGAAAGATGGAATAGAATAGCTACCAAAATTGGGAAGGAAGGAAGGAAGGAAGGAAGGAAGGAAGGAAGGAAGGAAGGAAGGGATAATTCTAATAGATTTGCATGAGCTGGCATGGTAAATATTTATGACTTCTAAATCAGTGCTTTTCTGGCAAAATTAATGAAGAGTCCTGGGCCACCTTAAAGATGATCACGTATTCCTTGGTATAATGAAATAAAAATGGGTTAAATAAACCTTCCACAAGACTCTTCATTGTTTCCCTCCTCCACTCCCTTGCCATAGCACTGCCTTTTTTTCTCTCCTAGTTTTTCACTGACCACAGCCATCATAAAATGTGTTCCTGTCTTCTCAACTACGTGAGTGTGAAAGACAGTTATGAAAAACAGAGTTGGGTCTGGAAAGCAGGTGTAGCCGATTCTTAGGGGCAACACTCCTCATAAGGAGGTGGAATATGTCCAGCGTTCAGCATTTCAAAGTACATCAGAGAATGCATCATACTTGACTGGTCCTTTACCTTCAGCTACCGCCAAATTAAATCCCTGTCAGTGGAGGGAGTGGGCTCAGTCTCATGGGTATTACATCATCTCCTAATAGATGAAGCTTTGTTTTAGGCCCTCAGTAGTGATATAACCACAGATCCCACAAGTTTTTCTGGCTTGCATGGAAATGCTAGAAAACTCTTTTTTTAAAAAAGTTGCCCCAACAGTTGACTGGACATATGTACATAAAATTATATATAGTGGGTAATCAAACAGGATTTTGCTAAGAAAGCGCTGTAGAGGATAATTGTCAGCGGAAACATGAATGCACAATTTGGGATTGGGACAACGCAGTTGGGAGAAGTGGTTCCCCTTCCCTCAATCTAATGTTGGGTTCTTGTGTATGGATGAAAAGGCTAAAAGGGGAAGGAAGGAAGGAAGGAAGGAAGGAGTTACCTGCCATAGTGCTATTCCCCCCTTCTTTGGAACAAACAAAAATGAAATATAAACCATGCCTTCAGGCGAGGAGAAAAATATATCACAAAGCCACTGTTTGAACTAAGATGAACTTTGTCTCATGTGGGGGAGGGGGAGACAGTATCACCAGGTACTGGTGGACAAATGTTCTGTCTGGAAGAGGTGAGTTTAATTCTTAATATGTATATTTAGTATGAATTTGAGAAACAATGGGGTGGACGGGCTGGGGAGACGTCCAGATTTGTATTATGTGGAAACCAGAAGGCCGGGGAGTAACTTTTGATTATGCAGACTTCCCTCATTATTTCAAGTCAACTCGCAACAGAGATGGGGAAAGGGGGGCGAGTGGCGGGGCTTATGGATCGGATTTCTGTACCAGGCATCCCTTTAAAAAAGAAAAGAAATAAATTACACCACCGGTGTTCCCTGGATATTCACAGTCACCGCAGACCCCTTTCCTGCGATTCTACATCTCTTGTTTGCTACTTGAAAATGACAAGCGTCTTTCTAGGTGTGACTGTCTTTTCAGCTATCAGGCGGAGAAAGGTCAACCGTACCAGCCAGCACATGTGTTGAAGTATCCAATGCCACAGGTCATCCTAATAGATACTGCAGGGATTCCATACAACACTACTTAAAACACAGGAGACAAGAGTGTGGTCTTTCCTTTTATTTAGAGAATCAGTTTCCTTCAGCAGGAAGAATGTGATTGGTTAGGATAATACTAATTATGAAACATTACCCACTGAATATGAAAACTACCCACAACCTTTTCACTGTTTCAGCTTTTAAATATTCTGCTGTTCTGATTCCAAGAAGTGAGGCTGGAGTCTCATGCTGACACCTCTCAGAGTTTGCCCTGCTGAAGATATTTGGAAATAAATTTGCAAAGGATTATTGTTCATTGTCGCTAGCTAATTCAGTACTTATTCCACGTGGTTCCTATCAATTCCCTATACTTCCTATTGAAAAGTTAAGACCATCAACATTTAAATCACAAGTTTATGACCCACAGTGTCCGTCATTAATATATTCTAATCTTTCAGTTTTACAACAGCCCAGCAATGCTTTAAAACACCATGGCTGGAATCTGTGGGCATTATTTGTTGCAATGAGGCATGCAACAGAAAATAGCTATGGAGATTTCAAAACTGAATGCAATTTGCCCCTAAAAGTTATGTCATATACATAACTGCATAACTGCACAACAGATTGTGCAGTGTTCAGCTAGTGTGTTGTGGGGACTGTGATTTTTGAGGTTGATATTTGCAGCTTGTTTGGTAATAGGAATCTTTATCTCCAGTTCAGTCTCAAGATGCTAAGTAAAGCCCTCCTTGGTTTTTTTAGCACCTGAGTTTGTGGGGAGAAGCAAAGATGGACAAAATAGCCACAGGAAGACAACTTGATCATAATGAATAAGTGTTCTCCAGAATGCATCATTTAAAGGAAAAAGGTAGGGTCAAAGTATTTTGAATGCATTAAATAACCAGTGGCTCAATCAAAGCTAACAGAAAGACTATAGAGAAGAATTGTGATTTGAATTCTGGTTCCCAACAATGAAATCTTTTTTTTTTTTAAAAAAAAATCCTTAAAATCTTAGACCTTATTGAAAACATCAAAATCAAACATGCTTACAAATAATTACCAAATAATAAAATATTATTGACAAAGTTAAAAACCAATTGTGTTCTTTCTGGGTCGTGATCTAAATATTTAGTTTTGGGTGTGATCTGCTGTGCCTATATGGGCCTTCACAGGGAAATTCTGAGGTGGGGAAACTGCATGTATAAGGTAGTCATCATTTTTAAAATACTGAGTGATTTTTGTTTTTAAATGTTGAATCTCCAAGGATGTCCAGCCTCTCAGAAGAGGCTTAAGAGAACCTCATTAATATTTACTATTCTGTGTAATTTGGACGCCTACTCTAAGGTAGTATCTAAATTTTTTCCACAGAGGAATTATGTGAATGACACAAAGATTTTTACAAAAATATATACAGTATTCTTTAAAAACATTAGCTTGTCTTCAGAACTGCCTTGAGCATTCAGTAAGTGGATGGAAAGACAGAACAGGAATATTTCATTTATTTTATTTATTTAGTAATACAATAAATTGTTGGAGAAAATAAAACCTTTGTTAACTTCCCTCTCTCATGATTTACGACACAACTTCCTTGTAGGTATTATGCAAAATGCATTTCATCAGTCATATAATAGTTGACTTATTTCCAAATTCTTTGGCTAGCTTGTCATACGACACCCCCTTTCCCCCCTTTGTTTGACTTCTCCCCAGATTCATTTATAGTTAAGTTATAAGAAAAGGGTGGCTTTATGCTGATCAGCTTTATAATTTATAAGCAAACGACCTCTGCTGAAAAAAAATAAAGAATTAAGTCATTTGTCTTATGAAGTATTGTGGATTTTTTTTATGGGATACAATTTAGCTAACAACTGGTTGAGGCCAATCTTTAACAAGTCACATATTTCCATTGTCCCCTCACCCCCCTGTCCCCGGTTTAAGCTTTTACCACATCCTAACAAAAACACGACCAGAACTGGTGAAAAACATACGGTTCCAACTAATGAATCACATACTTTCCCGCAAGTACAGTAAGTACTACCAGCTGTGACAGTCTTACTTTGGCAATGGAACCAGTGCTGTACAAGGCCGACACATCTGAAACCAGCTGTACTAAAAAACCGCAAGCAATATAAGTCTGTCTGCCTTCTCAGGGGCTTCTTTGTCTCTGTCTGTCTTTTTTTTTGTCCCTAGGATTGGCCAGCCATCTTTGTTTTGACAGGGCTCTGGGCTTTAAGAAGCTTCTAAGGGAGGAATGAGAGAAATCCGCTGATTCAGGGAACTGGATCTCAGCTAAATGATAAGGAGTTCTTTGTCAAATTTATACGTACATCGAGAAATCTATAGATAAAGCGCACGAAACAACATCCTCTATTTGTACTAGATTCTGGCATAACGTTACTGAGTCACAGGCATGCTCAGGTTTCCAGTGAAAGAAACAGGACTTGCTTCCAAATAGATTTACCCTTTGGATGGAGTTATTAAAAGAATATTGTATAATGTGCCGACAAAACACATGCACGACAGACCTTTGGCTGATCCGGCAGGCCTCTTAAGTCTTAAGACAGCCGAAAGTGCTAGCGTGGAACTGTGTGTTGGAGGCAGTCTGATAATAGAAGCAGTCAGCAATCAAGAAGTAGAATGTCCAAATTACAGAACCACATTCCTGAAATAGGGGGTTGTGAGCTTTCAGGGCACAGGATGAAATCTGAGGGCATTGCTGTGCTACCCTGGGTCTCTGAAAGGAGCCAAATCTTCATTGCAGATGAAAGTCTGTTTTTTTATGTTTTAAAGCCTTGGCACCCATATCTGCTCTGATCGTAGGTTGCGGCTGCCTCACTGGAGCAGCCGGACGGTTCTGTACATGTGTTGTACCAGCTCAACACCTGGTTTGTTGAGAAACTGGGAGTGACAAGAGGAGACTGAGGACACACCCAGTGACCTTATATACTTTGGTTCATTGTGCCAAATGGAGTAGGGCAGAGAACGGAAGGGCACTTAGACTTATTCCAGAAGCATTTGCAACTTGCAATACAGAGCAGAGAATATATAACTCCTGGATGTTATGGGTACTATAGCAATGGCTGCGAAGGATATAAGTTGTAAGTGGAATGGTTACAGCTATGGTAACTGCTGCATGATGCTGCTGGGATTCAAGGAAGTCTCAGCTGAAGGTTCCAGGGTGGATAAGAATCAATGTTGCTGTTGTTTAAATCAAAATAACATAAGTCATTATTTAATTTTTTAAAAAATCAAAATTTTAAATTTAAATACTGAAAAGAAATCTGATTTTTTAATTTAAATCATGATATCAATTGTGATTTAACTCAATTCGATTAAAATCAAATCCATCCTGTCTGACACCCATGAGACACAATCTGTCTCTCCAGTCCTTTCACATACAGCCCACATAAACAATGGACTGACCCACTGATCTCCTCTGCCAGCTTCAGATGAGTGGAGATGGATGTCCAAGATTTAAGGATATCACACAAACAATCAAACTTCCTCTCCCAGCATCGCTTTCTCAATAATTGCTCTCTCTGCCTTTTTAACAGAAGAAGCACAGAGATCCCCCTTCAACTAGCACCCGGAGACCTAGTAACTCTTATGGTAGAACAATGTCATCAGAAGTCATGGTTTTTAGGAATGTTGAACAATCCAAGGAGGCTGCTGGAGGACAGCTTTCTGGTGGTCTGCGGCCTTCAAGAGCTAGCTGGATAGCTCAGAGAGTTAAGTATCTGGCTGTGAAGCCAGAGATTGAGAGTTCAGTTCCCCACTATGCATCCCCCAAAAAGCCAGCCTGTATGGACTTGGGCAAGCTGTACAGTTTCCAAAAGAAGAGACTGGTAAACCACGTCTGTGCACTTTCTACCTAGAAAACCCTGTAAAGGGTCACCATAAGTTGGAGCTGACTTGATGCTACACAAGTACAATTAATTATACAGCCATCACATAGTCCATGGGAACTGAAGCAGCAGCAGCAGCATTATGTTTTCCCCTGTCATATGATGATGACGCACATTTAACAGGAACCGGGATGGGACCATCACTGGCCAGGCTATGAAAACTACTTTTTTGAGAGCTGAAGCTGCTCTCCTCTCTGTCTTTAGATGACAGGACAAAGGAGTACTGTAGTGTTCAGGTGTGTGTTGGGTCTGAGCAAAGTATAAAGTAATCTGTGCTTTTCTATCTGCTTGATAAGACTTACAGGTCTTCTTTTTACTTCTAGGGTTCTTCAGTCAATTTCTAGTCATAAACAGTCTCCAGGAGTCTCCCATGTGGACTGTCCTCCATTTGAAGGGCTATCATAAAACAATCCTGCCCTTGGGATGTCCTGCAGTACAAGGGCTGTCCAGTCCCAAACTGACTGAAACATTAAAACACATAAACAGGGAGACCCTGAGGTTTGTCATCTGCAGGGGCCACCTTGAGAGCAGACTCGGCAGCGACAGAAGCCAGCTGGTTGCAGTCTTCTCTACTCAAGTGAGATGTCTTGAAAGACTACTATTTCTAATGTTGCATTTCTGCTTATAAAATTAGTCCCTGCAATGTTATGCAAATCAGCATCCTCCTATTTATAATAAATAGCCATGCTGGCTGAGGATCCCACTAAGTACTCAAAGTGTGACATAAATGGCTCTAATACACAAGAATCTTCTGTTGTATTGCAGGGAACCCAGTAGCCATGAAGGTTCGCGTACTTAGAATGGTTCTAAGCAGCTGCTTGTGGTAGCTGAGTGACTGAGGACAGTGCCACATGACTGCGAACTCCTTCCGGGACCTGTGGTAACCCCACTGCCCAGCACTGTGCCCTAGGATGATCTCACTCACTCAGCTCTTAGCACCGGCCCTTGGCAAGTTTGACTTGATTACAATATTCCTTTTGTATTGGTTTTTAGCAACCCATTAGTGGTCTAATCTTCATAGTACCGGGTAGATCACTGCAATTAACTCCTGCTGCTATAGCACGTGTGTTACAAAAGCACTGGTTTAATTCTCTCTTTTTAAAGAGAACTTTTAAAAATTAATTCATGATGCCTAAACCTGCAAATCCACCTGTCTTATTTTAACGGAACCCCACAGCTAAGTACTCAGTAATAAGAGGAAAAAGCACGCATTAAACACAGCACCATAGGCAGGTGCTTCACCACAATATTGTGGGATGTGACACCTCATCTCCACCTGTACCACAGCTTGCCTTTTGTTTCTGAGTTCAACAATAAATAAATAAATTAAAATTCAGCAATGTTTAGAGCAGTAGTTTTTACACTGCACAGTTCAGGAGCAGGTATCATACTTTCTTATAATGGATTATTTTTCTAATCCCAGAAGGATGCGGACTGAGACATTTTAAGTAACAGCGTAGGATGCAAAACACAGAAATTCTCTGCTCTAGCTTCTAAGGACCAGACAGCTTTTATACCATGTATATGCAGAATAAGGCATAAGCCAATAGAAGTGCTATTAGAATAAGAAACAGAGGTAGAAAACTTTTCTAATATTTTAGAGCAGACCCACACATTAATTTGCACCATTCCAAACATAATAATGTATCTCTGCTAGTTTCTGTTTGCTTCTAAGTTACAAGACAATTATTCGTGAAAACAAAAGGTTGGGGATCAACTTTAACTCTTCTCTTTTGTTACCTAATAGAGACATGCACAAACTAATGCATGCTACTTTGTGTAAAGTTCACTGGCAGCAATACATGTGACATGTGTCACAGCAAGCCTTCACCACCAAGGCCATTGCTAATGACCCATACTTTATGGGTTTCAGCACCTTAGGCCATTGTTCACCTTAAGGCTATTGACTGCTGTCTACCTAACAAGCCTATTCAGGCCATTGTTCATCTCATGAGCCTATTTCAGACCAGGGTGACAAGAGGTCAAAGCAGACTATAAGATGGAGGACTCACAACTAGCTTTATTCAGACTGATGAAGCAGCGAAAGGTTTCTTTCTCTCAAGAAAAAGAAGTCCAGTTGCCATGACTCAACTTCTGTATAAAGTCACCTGGATGATAGAGAATCTTCACAGACATGTTTCACTGGAACAACTACTTTAAAAAAAAGAGCTTTATTATGGTCATAACTAAAATTAGAAAAACAGACCTGGCTAATACCTTCATTGGACCAGCAAAATTATTATTCCGTTTATTTTATTTATTTTTACAAAATAGCAATTACAAAATAGAGACTGCAAGCTTGGAGACAGGTGGAGTGTCATGAGGCTGCAGCTGCAAGAATGTGGAACCAATCACCAATCATAGAGATTGGCTACAAGATATGTATCTTTAAGCGTGAATTTTTGAACATTTTAAAAAATTCAATTTTTCCAAAAATTCCATTTTTAAAATTTATTTAAATGTGTAATTTTTTAAAAAAACTGTACAACTGGATCATGTTGTATATCAAATGAAAGCCCTATTCATAAGCTTTACGATGACACCTATCCCAGTCTGTAGCTATCACGGGTATCTATTAAATGACATTTGAAGTTATGGTGGGTAGTGAATTTTGTCTTTTTTTTTCTTTTTCTTTTTTGTAATTTTGAAAATGCAATATCTCAGAAATGGGTGGACCAAAAAATCTGAAAAAAAAATTTAAACATCTCATGGTAAGGTACAAAGGTACCGAAAATGAACCAGTCCATGACATCAAGTTCCAAAATGGATTTTTCATTGGTTGATTTGACATGGAATGACCCCAGTATGGACAAAAGGCTTGCAGGCACACAGAAAACTGGCTTTTTGTTGCCTTTTATTTGAGGCAAATACATCCCATGGTGGCATGGAGGAGGAAAAAAATTAATTCTGATTATGCACTAGCTTCTAATGTCTCTGCAAAAGCACACTGTATAAATCAACAAAGGTAGTTCGCAAGGACATTCACAGTACAGTGGACCCTTGTATAACAAACAGCTTGTATAACATAAAATCTGTACAACATAAAAAATTCTGGAGATGGGGAAATTTGCTTAACATAATCGCCTATGGGGCGAATCTGTACAACATAAAAATGGGATTACTCCATTTTCCATGGATTCCTATGGGAATTTGTATAAAGAAAAAATAATTTCATTTGGAACGAATTAATTCCTTTATACAAGGTAACACTGTAGTTTCACCTGACTTAAAAAGAAGAGAGATGGGGGAATAGTCCAACTGGAGCAATTCGAAACCCTTAGCTCAAAAAAAAAAAAAATGGGGGGCGGGAGTTCTGACTCAATCCAAATTTATCCAAGTCAAGTCAATAGACGGATTATCTTAATATGCTTACCACCATCATTTTCAGCCAGTCTGTAAGTCAAGCCAAAACCAACTTAGAGTAAGCCTCAGAGGACTTTCAAAGTAAGATATTTAAGGAATGAATTTATCAGTTTCACCATCCTAGTATTACTCCATGGCTGAGCTGGCACTAAGGCCCAGCACTCTAACCACTACACCATACTGGTTATCTAGTGTTCTCTTCAGTAACTTTAATTTTAGGAAGATCTTTCCATTTTAGTTTGATAGTTCATCCACTTCATTTTTATTTCCCTCATTCTTATTTTAAATTTTTTAAATAGTGCCTTGGCCTACCTTAACAAAATAAAGTTTTCTAGCAGGGAAGGTAAAATTAACCCATATACAAACTGTCAACTCAGACTATATCAAGCTGCTCCTTATTTGTTCTATCATTCTGCAGGTTATTAATGAACTAAATCAATATTTTAAAACAGCCGGTTACATACAGGAGAATTTTCTTAGTTCACTTACTTTTCATCATTTGAAATGGCACCTTCTGTACTAGATGCTGCATGAGAGTCTGTTATCCAAAAGGCAGCTGTGGGGTTCTCCACATGAATGAATTAAAAGCCCAGAGCCAATCTTGCTACTAAATGTTTCATAGTTTTCGACACAGGAGCCATCTTCAGAAACAAGGATTCTGGTATTGTTTTAAGCCATGGTTCATGTTGCCCATAATAAACTCTGGCCAGATTATTTTGGCTTCTCACATGCTAGTGAAAAGGAAAACCACTGAAGGAATTTTAACAAAGAGCATACGAACCCCATCAGTGACGGCCTATTACCATCTATCACATGGGATATCTATTTCATGAAGCACAGGCTGAAAATGTGCCTCTTTTAGAAGCAGATACAAGAGATGTGTTTCAGAAAGTTTCTGAGCTAGAAGGGAAGCAGTACAACACATTTTCTCCCCTGAAAAATAAGAACTTAACAAAATGTATGTATGTATGTATGTATGTATGTATGTATGTATGTATGTATG
>JAHTLZ010000237.1:24736683-24781095 GCA_023846285.1 Phrynocephalus versicolor | reverse complement strand
TATGTATGTATGTATGTATGTATGTATGTATGTATGTATGTATGTATCATTTCAACTTTTAGAGCACCTATTAGTGCCAGGGCACTGCTGTTCAAATATATACATAATCAGAATAAATAATACACTACAACCATCCAAGCAAACACATATAAAATTAAAATTCAATATATTAGGACCACTGGGGATTGGTTCCAGGCATCCTCGTGGATAATGAAAACCGTGGATAAGAGAGAATTCTAACATCCCCCTCAAAATGCTGTTTTGTGACAGTAGTTTGCTGTTTGTGACAACAGCTTGCTTTACGACTGCTGTTTTGCAACAGTTGCTTGCTTTACAGCTGCTGTTTGTGACAGCAGTGTGCTTTGCGGCTGCTGAATTATTTATTTAATTTTTCCTCTGCCAACTGTGGATAACTGAATCAGTGGTTAATGAATTAAGTGGATACGGGGGTCCTACTGTACTGCATAGAGATACCCATTGTGCTCCTAAACTTTTTGCCAAACAGGCTGCTTCTTGGGCAACATTTAAAGCTACACAAGCCTTCTCCTGATTGGGCAATTGGTCTTTTCCTTACTTTCATCCTCCTACAACCCCATACCCTTCAACCACTGTGCTCAGAGTGTGAAAACCAAGCTATGCATTATACTCCCCTCACTGCCATGCCTAGCCAGCATACTGCAGCGTGGTTGCAATGGCCGGTTTTTTAGACTGTCATCTCTCTTAAAAACTCCTCTGTTGACATTCTGCTCGCTTCTTAAAATTCTATTCCAAGTGGCTTTAGAAAAATCATCGCTGAACTTGCTGAAATATCCAGTGATAACATTTTCATCTATAAATAATTCCAAGCATAAGTTATTTACTGAGAAGAAGGACTCATGGGCATTACTTTAGAATAATTAATTCAATTAATTTTCTGTAACATTCAAAAGTCTGGTTTCTTTCATGTAAAATTAATCAGTTCCCCCTTCCAAAAAGAAAGAAAGAAAGAAAGAAAGAAAGAAAGAAAGAAAGAAAGAAAAAGAAAAGAAAAAGAAAAAGAAAAAGAAATGTAGTATAGCATTTTGCCTATACTGATCTGGTGTGAGTCTAATGCTAAATTTTGGTTTAGGGCTCCTGCACTCCTCTCTCTTCCTTTCTCCTTCCTTGGGTTTGTGTGGTAGGAGGAGAGTGAAAAAGGAATGCTCATTCATACCTGTGGGTTGTATCCACTCAGCTGCTCTTAGTAATGGAATGACTTATATCTGCAGCTTAGGGAGGAAGGTGACCTCTTCTTGCCCTTAAAAATCTCCTGCATACTTGTCCAAGTTCCTCTGGGGAAAAGCCCATTTGTGCAACACTGGATTTCACCCTATAGCTCAGTGCTAGGTCACAAAGCAGTCAAGTTTGTCTGCAACTATATATTCAACATCTACGTATGTGAATAGGAGACTTTTTAAAAATTGGGAGCAAACAAAAACTATAAATATATAATACTTACAGTATAGTCGATAAATGCTCCGTGTTCTGGAACATTACATTTCTTTAAGAGATTCCCTTATGTTTAGATTCTTTTAAATGAACACAAGGCATATAAAGCGATACAAATCTGGGTAACAGAAATGTTCTATCACAGCCTGCAAAGCATCAGATTCCCAAGGGCACAATACTTTGAACGCCAGGTGTGGTATTTTGTTTTTCAGTTAAATTGCCCGAGAGAAGGGAGGGAACTTGAAATCTTACCAAGAGATAAATTATTGTTTCCCTCCGCATGCCTGTAAAGGAAGACTCATGTCAAAATATCTGAACATTCCTATTGGAATCCAAGGACTGGTTGGTTCTCTCTTACGCACAGTACTAACGTGGAAACGTTATTACTCTCTGTCTACTACATCCTTATTGTAAAACACATCCAGTAAGGTTCAGTGGGTTCATTGATTTTGAATTTTGGAAATATGGTCTGTGGTCAGCCATGATGCTAACTGGCTAACATGAGCTCCAGTTCACAGGATTGTAGTAACAGAAAATGAAAAGGCAACTAGAGACGACTTTGTATGAGTGAAAACCAATGTAGACTGCTGCAGGTACGAAATTGGATCTTAGAAGAAAACTGTACCGAGTGTCATCCTACGCAGAAAGGGCTGGGCCATCTCCCAATGCAGCACTTATTTGCTAATTACTTCTTAACAAAAGAAAACATTGAAGAGTCTCTGATTTGCAGTTCAGTCCCAAAAGCACCAGGATGGTTGAGTAGGAAGGGTGAGAAAGGAACAACAAGAATTTACTTTGCTCAACTATGAACCAGCCTAGAATTGAGATATTTTATAGCTGAGAAACTAAGAAAAGAAAATCCTGTTCAATGTATTCTCGAAGGCTTTCACGGCTGGGTTCTGATATTTGTTGTATGTTTTTCGGGCTGTTTGGCCGTGTTCTGGAAGTTTTTCTTCCTGACGTTTCACCAGACTCTGTGACTACCATCTTCAGAGGGCAAGGAGCTCAGGGAACTTGGAGTTCTCTCTGTGCTCTGGGTTATAAAGTGAGTGAGATTGGGTTTTTTAAAGTTGAGGAAACTTGTCGTATGCAGGAAAATGGGTGTTAGTCATTGTATTGTGATGAAGGGATTAAGAAGTTTCAATGCAACCAGGGGTAGCAAGGATCCTTGATGGGTGCCGTTAGCTATTCTATTGTGTGAACTGATCACTTTTCCTTGTGGCTAGGTGAGGAAACTTTGAGATTTGACCTTTTTTTGCGCCCTGCAGCTTTTAGTACTGGAAGCCAGGCCGTGTTGATTTTTTTGACTTTCTTCTTTCTTGTTGGAACTGTGCTTATGTTTGTGGATTACAATGGCTTCCCTGTGCATTCTAACATAGTGATTGATAGTATTGTCCAGTACCTCTGTGCCCTGGAAGAGGATTTCATGTCCACTTTGTTTCAGGGTGTGTTCAGCTGCTGGTTTTTCAGGTTGTTTTAGCCTGCAGTGTCTTTCATGTTCTTTGATTCTGGTCTGGATGCTGCACTCGGTGGTCCCAATATATACCTGGCCACAACTACAAGGTATCTGGCATACTCCTGCAGTGGCGAGTGGGTTCCTTTTGTCCTTTGTTGACAGTAGCTGTTGTATTTTCATGGTGGGTCTAAATACTGTTTGTAGGTTGTGTTTTTTAACACTTTGAAAAAACACAACATAAAAGGAGTCATAGACCGCATGGACAAAGTGAAGATGCCGACCACAGAGTCTGGTGAAACATCAGGAAGAAAAAACTTCCAGAACACTGCCAAACAGCCCGAAAAAGTCCCAACAACTAACAAAATCCCGTTTCTTATTAAGTTTGTGAAAGCTCATAACAGACAGATTAGAAGGCCTTTTCTCTTTAATAAATTACAATGCTCCTGGCTGAAAGGTGGTGAATCTACTACTTCTTTTATTAGTAGTACACAATTGCTTCTTGTCTCTCTTCTGATTTAGTTTTCATGCGTGGCTTCTCTCTGTACCTCTCATAATTTAGTCCTGATACTGCCAGGCGGGATTATGGCACATGCTAAGAAACATGGGATGCAGTGGCGTATCTAGGACTGGATATTCAGTGAAGTGAAGATGCAAGCAGTACAAAGATGAACTTTCTCAGTTTTCCTATATTCTGTGGATTTCTGATTGTGTTTGCAGTTTGCTACTTAATCCCTTTACTAGATCAGCTATGGAAGAAGCATTCCATATAAATCCAAACACACACACACACACACACACACACACACACACACACACACACACACATACACAGAGAGAGAGAGAGAGAGAGAGAGAGAGAGAGAGAGACAGAGAGAGAGAGAGAGAGAGAGAAATCTTACCACTGTGTACCACAGTGAATTTGTTTGCACAACATGGTATAGTCAGGTTCTCTAGGAATCTGGCTTCTCATACACGAGCAACATGATGCTGGATCCTTCGCTCTGCGGTTTGTTTATTGTGTTGTCTGGCAACAGGGAGCTTCCCTTCTCTGGGTTGTTGCCTTCCCAAACGTCAGGGGGGGTGTAAGTTTTAGTCTTGGCTTCTTTCTCTTGTTTGTTGGGAGGAAAAATAATAATCCAGGGGTAGGAAACTGCCCACTGTCAAACTAGAAGCAGACGTTAGAGACAGTCCATGACTGGGTGTGGGGAATCCTTAAGTAACATGAGCTTCTGAGAGTCACTCATGGTATGAACTTCTCTTACCTCCAGAATTATTCATATCAGCTTGCTTCATTTGGTAACTGGTTTTCAAGCATGGGATTCCTTTGAAGTCTGATTTCCCATACATGGAAATAGGTTCTTTTGCAACAGTAGGATGCTTTCAGTTCTAATTACAGGCAGTCTCCAATGTCTGTGTCTCACAACTCACAGAAAACAGGGTGCAAAACTCTATGTCCAGATTAGCCATTCCCTCTGCAAGTGGGAATAAAAGCACACACAAGCATACCTCTTGTTCATGGGAAGCTAGGGCTTCCATGGAACCCTTGACTGTCAAGCTGTGAGATTTTCAGATTGGAGACAGTGCCCGAGGTTTCAGGAGTTATCATCAGCATCCATCTCACGACAAGCCAGGACCTCCTGATTCACCCAAAAGAAGTCATTGGCCCACCTCAGCCCCCCCCCGAAACCCAGGTAAAAAAAGATAAAGGTAAAGGTTCCCCTCGCAAATGTGTGCTAGTTGTGTCCGACTCTAGGGGTGTTGTTCATCTCTGTATTCAAGGCAAAGAGCCAGTGTTGTGCAAAGCTATGGCCATGTGGCTGGCATGGCTGCAAGGAAACACTGTTTTTACCTTCCTGCTTTTTATGGCGGTACCGATTTATCTATTTGCATTTACATGTTTTCGAACTGCTAGGTTAGCAGGAGCTGGGGTTATCAGCGGGAGCTCGCTCCGCTGCGTGGCAGGCTCCTGGGATTCGAACCGCCAAGCTGCTGACTTTGCAGCCAACAGTTTTCGGAAGCTTTAGTCCAATGAGCCACCACGCCCCTGTGTATAAACCCAGGAGATGAATCCCCTTAACTGCCCAGAGTGAACTCACTGTCAGATGGAAAGTATAAAAATCCAATAAATTAATAAGACTCATTTATAAGACTGGTAGACCAGAATCTACAAGGCCCTTCAAATAATGAAAATGTATATCCTAAGTGCTGGTAGAGATGGGCACAAGATGGACCACGAATCAACTCTCATATACACAAACAAACTGGGCATTTCATTGGTGCTTCA
Organism: Phrynocephalus versicolor; assembly: GCA_023846285.1. Lineage (NCBI taxonomy): Eukaryota > Metazoa > Chordata > Lepidosauria > Squamata > Agamidae > Phrynocephalus > Phrynocephalus versicolor. Next base: position 24,775,888 of record JAHTLZ010000237.1, on the reverse strand, counting down.
TTTCACTAATTCACTAGTTCCCAATTGCCCTGGGCCCTAGCCCCTGCCTACTTTATTTGGTGGTGGTAGTGATGGTGCCCAGCTGTGAAGATAGTTTTGCTGTACAACGGGATTGGACAAGGGATTGGACAAGTTCATGGAGAACAAGGGTATCAATGGCTATCATGATGGATGCCTAAGGACAACCTTTGGGGTGGAGAGATAGGCAGGATATCTCTCACTGCGATTTGCAGGGAATCATAAGCAGGTGAAGACATCTGCTTGGGAATACCCTGAGGCAAATGCTGAGCCACTGTGTGAGACAGAATGCTGGACTGGATGGGCTGTAGCAAGGCTGTTCTTATGTTCTTATATATCAGGGCTGTCCAACTTTGATCAGCCTACGGTCTAGTTTTTTCTCCCAAACGGCCCTGCGGTCTACTTTGATCTCCCCAAGGACCCCTGGGTCTACTTATAGGACTGCATGTGTGGCTGGCACGGGGAGGAGGGAACTGCACCATGGCCCTTGAACTGCCCCACTCGGCTGAGACAGTGGGCTGACAGACCCAGAACTTTGCTAGGGCAGTGGTGTTCTTGGGATGGGGGAGGGAGGGGTGGAGAACTTATCCCCTCACTTTTTTTAATTAGTGGCCAGTGAGCTACTATTGAACGCTTAACGGGCTACTGATAGCCCGCAGTCTACCTGTTGTGCAGGCCTGTTATATATATATATATTCCTCTGAATTATGATTAAGGTCCTTGCATTTGTCTCATAAAATACCACAATCAGCCCGAAAGACACAAATGGATCATTCATCTTGTCATACTAAGCATTTCTTTTGATCTGAACTTTTTTCAGATATGGAAGTTTCCTCAGTATGACTCTAAACAAATCTGCTGCAACTCTGCTTACACTCTACAGATGAAGTTATCTCTCTTACTGCAGCAGTTTACTAACTTCATATTTCATGGATAATCTAAATTTCAGTACTCTGCTGCTGATTATAAATGTCAAAAAGAGTAAAACATTTCACTGGCTTGAGCAGTTAGTGTCTCCATTAGAGATGGGAATAAATTAACAAATAAACTGCAAAATTCATTCAAAAATTTAAAAATTGTTGATTTGTATTCCTATGAATTCATACTCCCAAAGAATACAAATTGATGAATTTTTAGAAATTTTGATGCATCAAATCAATGGACTATAAAATGACCCACAAGGGACCTAGAAACACCAAATTTGGGAAGTTTCTCCTGACTCTTCTGTACTGTTACACCATGTTTGGGGAAGATTTGATTTCTGGTTTCTGAGTTATGCACCTCCAAAAATGCCCCCCACCCCAGGAAAGTTCTTCCCGTGTACCTATAGACACCAAACTCACAGAGAAGCTTCCTTTGACTCTATACTCCCACCAAATTTGGTCAAGATGGGTTTCTTAAAGCAGATTGGTGAAGGGCACTTTCCTAGTGGGGAGCACACATTGTGGGTATATAACTCAGATGTATGAAAGTGAATATTCAACACAGATGGATTGTAGAGAAGAACCATAGGCATTTCCTGCTAATTTGGTGTCTCTAGCTGTCTTGGAGTCCATTTTATAGGGTTTTAAACTATAAATTTACAAATCAATTTGTCAAATCAGAAAAAAAATCATAAATTTATTTTTGTGCTTTGTTGATTTTGAAGCATCATGACTCAAAACAAATGACTATTTTTCTGATTCATCCCCATCTCTAGTCTCCATATGTGCACATACAGAATTCATTGTGGGAATTTAACTTCTATGCTTTGTCAGCCTAGCTCTGAGGAGCCTCAGACAATCACCATGTGTCTGCGTCACCGCAATAAACAGTCTCTGATTGGGTAATAGGCTGGCGAATAGGAGCTGAGGAAAGATCATTTTAAATATGGTGACCAAGCAAGCGTGGGGGGATGCATGCATAGAGAATGAGGCAATGATATGCTACTGAGCATGACCAAGGAATACAAGGTGTATGTTCATTGGATGATTATGTACTGACCTGTCTATGCTTTGTAAGAGGTAATAAAAAAGGCCTGCTCAGGGGGAGGAGGCAGAGAAGCTACAGAGAGAGGCTGCCTTCCGCATTCGAGTACGGCACCAAAAAAATCCCTGTGTTTGTGAGGCCTATGCATTCCTTTCGCAGTTAACTCCTTCAGCCGGTCTGGAGGATTAACATATCAAAGTCTTTCAGGCAAAGGATTCCCGACAATTCATTAACAATTTCAAGGTGAATAAAGAGACAATCATCTTCAAGCAGTTATGTCTATTTGGCTGCCTATCTCTGTCTCTGATGCAAGATACCCATCCAGTGCTTCTCTATTTCAAAGTTCCTGCAAGGACAGCAGCTTTTCCATTTTTTTTTTTTTTTTTGGTGAAACAATTTGCAAATGTTACTTTAATTATACTATATGCACATATGGAACTGAGAGCAACAGTAATTATATGATGTCTTCCTGCACTGTATATACTGGTGAAAAAATATCCTTAAGGAAAAAAAGAAGTACGTTTGAGACCCTGCTGCTGTTCCTTTCTTTAAAAATTGTAACCTTTGTCTTTTCACACATTTTTCTTCTCTCTCTCTCTCTCTCTGCACATCGTGCATGAATATGCACACAAATATCCATGTTTAATGAGAGAATCTTCTATTAGATTTGCTACAATATGTGTGTTTCTCATATCTTGTACAAGCTCATCCCCATGTTTGAAGAACACAATTATTAATCGGGCAGGGAGAGAGTCTCAGGAGGACAGAAGTCTCTCTAAGGTTGGTGTTGATGTGTATGCCACTTGTCTGTGGGAACTTTGTCTTGTGTGAGAGCAGCTTGTCTATGGGAACTTTGTTCAAGCACCAGCCACTTTTGAAAACCAATGAAAAATATAACCACCACACTGCTCCAAAAGAGTACACCTAGAAAAACATAAAGCCCTATTCAGGTGTTCAAGAAAGAGTCCCTTTGGAAGGACATGGAGGGGAAAGTTTCTAGTTCTCTCCCTTGCCAATTGCTGCTTCCAAACAGAGTCTGGAGAGGAGGCAACCTGAGGAAAGTGAAACCTCTCCATACAACCAGAAACCCTGTTTCTGGAAGATTCCTCCAGTCATGTTCAGAACCTCCAAGTACACTAGAAGCTTTTCTCTTCAGACAGACCTCCCCTTGGAGACAGTGACAGGACTGGAATGGTCTTCCTGTTTGTCCTCTCAAATTTAACTCTTTTTCAGCACCTGGAAAGGTGCTCATTTCATTTATTATTTTTATGTTTGAGATCTGAGAACAATCACCTCATAAAGCATTTGGAAGCAAATCTCAAAGGAACCGACCCAAGGAATGATATGAAAGGGGGGGGTGGAGATTGGTAGTTTGCTGTTCCGTCTTCTCAAGTTGGAAGCTACTTGTGGCAACCTTTATAGGGCTCTCAAGGTTGTGAAGGAATGGATTGACCAGTTCCACTCATCCGGAGAGTTTCCATGGCTGAGCGGGGATTCGAATCTAGCCCTCCTGAGTCCCAGACAGTGTACTACTCTATTCACTCTACCACACTTGGTTAATACTGATGGAGTTTAGAGCAGTCAACCAACCATTCACTACGAGTAAGATATCAGTAGCGTAGTTTCAATATTCTAGTCTATGCTAAGGACTGAGAGGGAGACCTCACTCCCTCTCTCAGGTTTACGTTCTTCACACGTATGTTATAAGATAAATTAAGGGAGCTCAAAACTGTGGGTTTGTGCTGAATAATAATATATAAATAGCTTTTTAAAAATACAGTAATAGAAAATGGCCAATTACTAAATAAGAATATCTGCACATGTGTCTACAGAGCATTTGACTTCTTAAATTCACATAGGTTTTCAGAAATCTATAAGAATAGTGGTTGAATGTTGAAGAGTTAAGAAGACTATCTGCACTTTTATACAGTGGTACCTTGTATAAAGGAGTTAATTCATTCCAAATGAAATTATGTTTAGCAAATTTTCCTTTATACAAATTTCCCATAGGAATGCATCGAAAATGGAGTAATCCCATTTTTATGTTGTACAGATTTGCCCCATAGGGGATTCTGTTAAGCAAATTTCCCCTATCTCCGGAATATTTTATGTTGTACAAATTTTATGTTATACAAACTGTTTGTTATACAAGGGTCCACTGTACCTTCAAAGCAACTGCTTCTGGGCACCTCTTTCGCTGAAGGCTTTTTATTACATAATTTTCCCTTATATTTGCTTCACAAACTAGGGGAAAAATAATTTGAAGAGAATGCCATTGAATCCATAATGCTGCTAAGCTAAACCAGTCCTTAGTTTCTTCTATAATTACAAATTGAGCAATATTTTAATTTAGGAACTACAGTACAAGAGTGATTCAGCCTGCTTTCTTTCTGCAGTAAGGTACCAAATGACAGGTGTTCTCATATGAAGAACCATCACCAACAGCTACCACATCAACTTGAAATGAAAGCAGATACTATTTTTAACCCTAGGGTCAAAAATTGACTTTCAGACAAACAATTTTTATGCTTGAAGAGCCAAGTGTCACCAAAACATAAAAGACACCAGAACTCTGCAGGACTGCACATGTTCTACCTGCAGAAAGATGATCACGGCAACAGTTTTCACCACCGCTACAGTAACTGTACAACAATTTCAAGGGAATAAAGTCTAGAAATGTATGACGAAGCTATGTTATCAACGTACCATTTTAAAGAGTATGCCAATAAAATAACTTTGTCCTCAAAGCACCCATGCAATTTCAAATGAATTCATACATGGAATTATTTGTTATCAAAAATATATTTATTTGCTACATTTATCCGACCTTTATGCCAATGGTTCTTTTCTTTCCTGGCTCATCGTCACAACACCCTATGGTGTAAACCGAGCTAAGGAACACGAAAAACCCAAGGTCAAAGTGACCAATGAATCCTTTTAGTCCAGATGGGTGGGGTATAAATATAATTAATACTTCACAAGATGACTGCTCCTGTTCATCTGGCAGCCTGATACAGGGAACCTTGGCTGACACAAGTGGTCAGAAGGAACCACAGAAGCTGGATAGATAAAGAGGCTCCTTGTTCACTGATCGTGGCTAGTGATTTTTTTTAAGGCAAGAACAGGAAACCCTGATTCCAGCACCCATCAATCGCAGACCAAGTGTACAATGGTCAGACTTGTAAATCCTATCTGGTGGGCCTTGAGTTTCTAGTTTCTAAGCTGTTACCTTAAAGAATAGGACTTCGCTGAGTGAAGTGTTTTTTTTCCATTGCAGATGAGGCGCTAATAAAGTTGCATCACTTATTTTCATATTTCCACATTTCCATGTTCATGATAAATAACAGCTGAAACAGGAAAAATGCCAAGGTATCCATGGCATTCAGTGGGAATAAGTGTAAGCTATTATAGGGCAAAGGCAAGCTTTCAGATGCCTCCAAAATAGTCATTTGAAGCTTGTCATGGCTACTTGACATGACTTAAAACAAAGAAGAGGTTCTACAAAGCAAATTTCACAGAGCTTGCCTAAGCGATTTCTAGAAAGAAGCCTCAGCTGAGCCATTAAAACACCACCTGCTAATGACCCTAAAATGAAAATACTGGTATTGGTGCAAACTGAAGTAGTTTGATAATTATTCCAAACTTTATTCCAAATCTGAGGCTTTAATTGCCCTGGATTTTGACTTGTTCTCATTTTGCACACTCTTTACTTGTTAACAAAACACACGAGGTAATACTAATCCTTTCATGCTACAAAAATGCTAATGAATTCTCCTTTTGATGTTCTAGAAGAACAAATGCTAAGTCTGCTGCTGCTGCTGTTGTCCTATTAAGTGCTAAATTGCCGCTACTTTGCAAGGGCAGCATATCATATGGACATCAATGAGCAACTGCTCGCCATCGGTTATGAAAGTTAAGACGAGTGGAAGGTGAAGTCTCTTAACAGCTGCGTTGGGGAGAAAGGGGGGATAGAAACATTTTAAAATAAATAAATTAATAATAAATAAACATGTGGACTACCTACCACCACAGCTCATTCTGAAGAGTGGAACGTGTCAGCCTCTGTGGTTGGTTGGATCAATGGCACAGAAACCAATAGTGGGTGAAGCTAACTCAAATTATTATACATTGTCAGAATATTCTCTTCCCCCCATCCCATTCCTGAGACACTAGTGTTTCCCTGCTCCATTAAGGAGATAGGAAGAAGTGTGGTAATGTATGAGCCGCTGTTTTTGACCTGTGTAGTAGCATATAGTGAATAATTGAAGGACAAATGTTAATACCAGAAGCCTGTGGGTCAAGAGTGATTTCAAAAGAGAATGGAGATCCAGAAGCCATACTGGAAATCGAGTAGAATGGAAAGAATGGCCCTGCAGCAAGATGGATGGTATATAAATCGAACAAACAAACAAACAAACAAACAAACAAACAAACAAACAAACAAACAAACTTGTGGTTCTGGTGAGGAGGTGGGAGTGGGAGTCTCCACGCACAGTTGATGAGTCGTCAGCTGCCTGAGAAAGTGGGGGAGTACCCTCCTGCTTCCTGCACGGATTGTTGAAGTACTGCTGCTACAGAAGGACCCCAGAGGCACATGAAGGCTGGTAAGTGCCCTGACCAGCCCGGGAGGTGGGTTATGAGGCTCTACCACCCTGCGGTCCTAGGCATGAAGCACCCACCTCTAATGCCCATCCCAATGGCTTGCTCCCATGTTGCTTTAATAATATACAATGCTATGACCACACAGAATCAAATTTATAAGGTTCTTCCGTCTTGTAGTAGTGTCAGCACTATTAGAGGGACCGGAAAGGAACGAATTCTGATACTGCTGAGAATTCCCTCATGTTTCTGAATGGCCCCATTTTGTCTCCAATCCTATCAGTACCTGCTTTTGATTTATGTCGATCCTATGAATCAATAACCTCTGGTTGGACTTATTATTAGGCACTGCAAAGTAAAAAGGTTTTGTCAGTTCATTTCATGTTCTGTCTTCCTCTTTTGCTGCTCTCTTCCATTTTCCTCAGCATTATTGTCTTTTGAAAGTGAGCTGTACCTTCTTGTAATATGCCCAAAGTCGATTCATTTTAATTTGTCATGAGCATTAAGGCTTCAGTTGATCTAAAACCTACTTGCTTGTCTTCTAGCAGTTCATGGTTTGGTTCTCCTCTAAAACCGCATCTCAAAAGAGTTGGTTGTATCTCCTGTTAGCTTTCTTCTCTGACCAGTTTTCAAATCCCTACCTAGAAATTGGGAATATCATACTATGGATGATCTTCACCTTGATCACATGTGTTTACACTCAAAGAATGTTCCTCCATTTTTTAAATTAAAAAACCATTCTATGGAGGTAATTTGCCAAATTTTGGAACAAGTGCATACTGTTATGCGCAAGAGGATTCTTTACGTTTGGAGGATGAGATTCCTAAACACAGAATATGACTACACTACAAAGCTAAATTGGAGAAATCTGTATTACAGTTGAAATTGCCATAAGTGCTCATACAGTGGCTGCAGATTGTTTTGGGAGTTCACGCTTCATACTGGTGATGCAATCTGCATTCCAGCTTGCAGCCTGCTTTTCCTCCCTCCCTCCCTCCCTCCCTCCCCTGAGTTGAGAGGGAACTGACGGGGTGTCTATGTGTGCAAATACAGGAAATAATAATGATGACCCAGCGATAAGGTGATCCAGCTCTAATCTCCTTTATGTAAGAAAACAATTTTTAAAATTCAGAGAGAGAAAAGAAAGTGGAGGCGCCTACCCCCAGTTCTGAACATCATGCCTCAACTGCCTACTTTACCAAAACACCACCTATACACAAATACACATGAGTATTTACAAGAATGTATCAGAACCAACCACACAGGAAAAAGCCAATTCAAATTGTTCTGGCCTGAAAAATGAGAACCCTCACAGAGGGGAAAATGCACATGAGTGCAGCAAGAACTGGACTGATTCAAATCAGTCTTTGTGTCATGGGGTCAGTAAAAATATTTTGGATTCACGTGTTCAAAAGTTGAGCGAATCACATGGTATTTGGCCATGTAGTTGCAACTTCAGAAGAATTTTTCTTAGAAATGCTTCTGTATAAGAAATCTGTAGAATTTCAGAGGAATAATGTTAGAGAGTTATGATGAATGAAGCATTGGTATGTGCTTTTTATTCCCATGCCTTATTTTTAACTGATGATTTTTTAATGTTTATTTCATCTGACATTTTTTTAATTGATGTGGTTACACGTTAATTTTTCTGCATGTATCTGTAGTTTATCGACATCTCTTTATTGTTAGTCTGTTGAAGGAGGAATACAAATAGATAAATGAAAACGCTTAGGAGCTTTTATATGTTTCCCACCTGGCTGACAAAAATTGCTAAGTTCCGTCTACATTCTTCCTAATAGCTCTGTGACTGAAAAGAGAGCCCAGCTCAAGTTAATTTCTATTTAGAAATTAGAGTGGTCAGTCACAAAACAACAGCCCTCCTCTCCCACATACTGTCACATTTTTCTTGTGGAAAGAACGCAAGGTAGAAAATTATATCTATTTGCAAGCATAGCCTGCGTTTCAATAACTCTCTCTATCCAAAGTTGAGTCATCAACTCAGTTTGATGTAGGATGCTTTGAAATTACATCTGTTTCACTTCAGTCAAGTCTTGAACCTCCTTGAAATGACTCTCTTCACTTTAAAATCTGTCAGAAGTGGAATACTTGTCCGGACCAAGCAAGAAATTAACCAACATCTACAAGCAACAGAACAAGGCTATCGGTGATACCCACCCACCCCCAGTGACCACATTAGCCTGTGAATGGGCTGAAGTCCTCTACCTCCCCCCTCACCCCACAGGCCATTTTGGAAGTACTGAAACACTACTGCTGGTGTCTAGACTACCCAATTTAGAGGGTTAAGAATTGCTTTTACCAGTTTTAATCAGCATTGGCACTTGATTTTAGAAAGGCATACCCAATAGTCTAAATGCTATATACCAAGAAGATAAATAGGTGCGGAAGCCCTAACCTTGTAAAAAATAAAACGTGCCAATTCTGAGCTCGATGCCCCCCCCCTATCATTTACACATACACTGACATTTCTGACATTTCTTCATGGGATGAAGCATGGATTCTACAGGGAAAGAAGAGGGCCCTGAGAAAGTGCATTTGAACCACTTAGATGATGCATCTGATAAATAAATGATTATTATATCACTGACATAATTTAATACCAGAGCATTGGGGCAGATTCTGAAGTTCAGACTCCAGTGGGCTAAGTAATGCTTTGGAGTGCAGTATGTAGACAGTTTTTGGTGAAGGAAGGGGCTTATAAAGGACCTCAGTGACTGGGTTTCAATATCAAGTCCGAAAAGCCACCCCCCCTTCTGGTTTGACTAGCTACCTGCAACTTCTTTATACGCAACGGAAGAAGAAAAGAAAATTTATGGTACCATTCAGTGTCATGTAGTCTCTGAAGTCCTCTGCAATACTTTTTTCTTTATTTATTCTAATGTGGGAATTTGTTCTACAGCTTGCTTGCTTTTTTTTTTTTTTTTTTTTTTTTTTTACAGAGAGGGACAGCGGGCATTTATAGGGCTCTTTTAAAGGAGGCATTTATTGCCTCCTTTAATTAAGATGAAAATCTGAGGTGCACAGTGTTTATGCAAAACAAGGTTCCCACAGATGAAAGCTGTCACTGGAATCTTGGCACATTCTCTTTAAAATCAATCTACTGTTATGAACATTATAAATACTAATTAAGGTCCTTTTACCAAGCTGTGCCTTCGAGTCTAATTTTTTTTAATGCCTCACTGGCAAAAATACAATATTATTATACTGTATGCGCCAAACCATACCTTCAGAGTTGAACAAAATGCCTGCACAAGATGAAGTGATCCTATAAAGAACGATCTTCAACTGTACCTACAAATTGGACAGCCGAGAATACGAAAACAAACGTGTATTTATTCCTACTTTTGCAATGGTGCAAAAAAGGGTAATTGGGCATGATCTTTTAACCCTTTAGCAGAGTGTCTCCCGTGTGACGACTGACATGAGAATTTCTGCAACAAGCACATGCCCAGCCATGCATGTGAGACCTCCCCAGAGGGTGAAAACCACTTGTGCAATTCCTTTAAAACAGGTATCTGAGCTTGGTGTCTTGGTCTCACTATGGGCACGAGATCTTTCAAACAGGCTTGACTGGACAGCTTGCCATGCAGAAACCTCCCCTCTTGATCAAAAACTTAGCACTGGCAAGCTCTCTAGCGGGCATAAAAGAATCGCAACTCACAAATGCCTGAAAGGGAATAGAGGCCCTTTGCTTCCATTCTATGCCCAAGTTATGAGTATGCTGGGGATCAGAGAGCTCCAGAAGAAAGTTAGACTTTGAAAGGAAAAGTTAACCAAAGAACAGAATTGAGACTTCCTTAAAAGGGATGCTGTGATAAGCACAGGGAAGCATTTTTCTTCTTCTACAGGATTCTAGACATAAAATAAACATAAGATAAAATATGTGTCCCACACCATCCATCCATCCATCCATCCATCCAATTTTTGGTTGTTTAATAACAAAGGATAATTCTTTATGGCTCCTGTATTGGAGCTTTGGGGGAGGGGGGAACATTCTTATTATATAGTGTTGGATCTAGATTTGTCCTTTTGTAGACCAAAAACTGCAGGCACACCATCTTCCACAGACCCCCAGCATCACATATCTTGGTGTTGTAGGATTCAACTATACATTATAGACAGCCCATCATTAGCAAAGATAACTCTTTAGGAATTCAGTATGTGTCATTGCCACAGCAGCCTTTTCTCAGCTCCCATAGCTTGCAAGTTACTTTGGTCATCTGGCCTTAAGAAACCTTCTCCCTTTGTTGAGTCTAATTTCTCAGATTTGAAAGACTTACCTCAGTCACATCTTTTGAGGAACAATGTGATTTTAGCTTTCATGACAGCCTATCTATTAAGGTACAGTTTGATCCATAGAGGTTCCCATGAATTGTGACACTATAAAGCAATTGGGAGAGTGGTCTAATAGAAACTCCACAATCATCATCACAATCCCTGCTTCATTTAAAGTATCTTCACTGGAATTTTCATTATGTCTAGTCTGTTTCAAAACCATAATGAATAAGAAATAAAAGAAAACAAACTTTTCAAAGTGAAATGTATTGCATGTACTTTAACAATTCCCTGTTTTTCACAACACTCACTTTTCCAACCCAAAATTACTTTTGCAACTGCATGGTTCTCTCCTCAATTTATTTCCATATATAAGATGACCCTCAACATTTAGACTAACAAATTTAAAGCAAAGCAAAAGCAAAGTGTTCTGCTTATATACTGCCCCTTAAGCACTCTATGGGCAGTTTACAATTTAATTATGCAGGCTACAAATTTAGTGTAAATGTAGTCTAACAAATTTAGACAAAAATGTAGTCTTAAACATGGAAAAATACGGTTTTTCATAATTTTATGTTTTTAACCCAATTTTCCCTTGTGACTTCTCTAAGTTTGACTCAGCCTTCTGTCCTTCCAAGGTTGGTAAAATGAGTACCCAGCTTACAATCACCCATTGCCTGGATCAATCTCCCACACAGCACCAATCACAGTTGTAACCAGGAAAGTTGTATCCTCACTGGTCTCTGTATTTATGTGCATGTGTGTGCATATAAGAGTGTGCACTCTGTGTGTGAGTGTGTATGCATGTATGTATGTGCATGTGAATGCATGCACCTTAACTTCCTCTATTTCCCTGAGGACCAGTACAGCTGCTGGGTCCCACAAGGCACATGTTTTGTCATTTTAAAAATTATTTTGGATCCAGGAAAGAAATGTGGAAGTAAAGAGGTATCCAAGTTCTTGTCCCACAGAGAGTCAATCCTTTCTTGGATCTTAGCCTTTTTATTTTCATTTATTGAAGCAAACAAAAATAGTCCAGGTGAAAAATTAATGGAGCGATTCCGCCCTGTAGGATGAATAGAATGCACATTCATGTACACTGGACACGAGATTATTAGACCCTGAACATTTCCTTCAAAAATTGTCATATTGATTGCTCCTGCACGCACTCTGATAGCATGAATTATTTATACAGTGGACCCTCATATAACAAACTGTTTCTATAACATAAAATCTGTACAACATAAAAAATTCTGGAGATAGGGGAAATTTCCTTAACAGAATCACCTATGGGGCAAAGTCCATACAACATAAAAATGGTCACGGTTAGGGATTATGTTTTCAATGCATTCCTATGGGAAAATTTGTATAAAGGAAAATTTGCTTAACAGAATTCCATTTGGAACAAATTAATTCCTTTATACAAGGTACCACTGTATTGTTATTTTATGAATGATCATAATGACTCGTCCAGTGATACCCTCAAAATTGTGATCTTTGCTTCTAGCCTGGGAGTAAACCCTTTTGGAACCAGCTGGAAATACTTCTGAGTAAAAAAAAAAGTCTATATACCTGAATAGCTGCCAACTTTAGCAGATTTATTTAGGAGGTGATTCTGTTCAAATGTATACAATAACTTTCTAAATTTTGTCAGGATTATTGTGGAAGTTCCATTCTTTACCTCTAGAGAAATATACACAAGTTTTCAGATCAGCCTACACTGATTGATTTATGTCCCATTTAGTATAGGCACATAAACAAGTCTAGCAGAAGTGAGATACAATAGAATTTGTCTATTGTTATGCACTAGCATGATGGAAGCTGCCTAGATGCCCTAAGCACATCCGATTTCGGAAGCTAAGCAGGGTCAGTCCTGATTAGTACTTGGATGGGAGACCACCACGGAATACCAGGTGCTGTAGGCACCTGGAGCAGGAACTGGCAAGCCATTCCAATATTCCTGCCAAGAAAAACTCCATGGACATGGGTTCATGAAGAGTCGGTCATGAATGTAACGACACAACACAGAGCATGATAGAGTTTTAAGCTTAATGTTACTGTATTCTTTTGTTCATTACCTATCTTCTGCTTCCTTCTAGAAGTTACTATTCTCTGTCAGTATCGAACACTGCATTTTATTCAAATAAATTGTACTATGTGCAAAGCTCTTTAATGTTCAAAGCCAAAAATCAGACCAGTTTATTCAATTTTGAAGCCTAAAGGATTCATACTCCTGACTGAGTTTTATTGTTATTCCAGCTTTGATTCATGGTAGTTTCGTTTTCAGAAGTATTACTAAAAGTAGAGAGAAAACACTAGAAATTTTACAATTTATTGTACTGAACCAGTCAGCTAAATGGCATTTCCAAGTTATATGGAAGATCATGCCTTCTAGTTCATTAGATTGTTCCTCACACAGAATTACTGAAAAGGATGATGTATTTATAATACAAGCTTGCAATGCCATAAAATGGTTCATCAATCTGTTTTATTCACAGAAAGTCCACATAAGGCCACTAGCCTGTTACTGACAATAAACCTTGGGCATGATTTCACAAAGGCCTACATATTAGAGAGTGATTCATAACCCTGTCTACAGAATCAGACGAGAGATGAGAGACTAACAAAGCACAAAGTGGGTGACATTTCAAAAAAAAGAATATCAAGCTGTAAATAGTATGCAAAATTTGCACAATTTAAACAAAGGAAAGAGGAATTGTCATTCTTGACTGTTACCAAGTCTTCCACAAGCCTCCTGTGCCATATTCTTCTCACTGGGGAGTATGATGAATAAAAAATACTATACGGACACAAACATCCATAGGGTACCTTTGGGTAGTGGACGGCATACAAGTTGAAATAAATGAATAAATAAATAAATGAATAAATAAATAAATAAATAATCTGCCTTCCCTACCAAGATAAAAACTTTCTTTCTGTATATACACAGCTCTTGCACAAAGATGGTTACAACTCAAATAAAGACGACCCAGCAATTATTCACTTTCAGTGTGGCTAAATTTATTTAATACAGTAGTTACATGCTGAAACACATTTAAGATGGCAATGTCCGTGATATATATGGACATCTCCTCCTGAATAGGCCTCCTTGTGAGAATCCGTGAGAAGGACAATAAGCACCCATCACTATCAGTCAAGGTTGTTACTTAAAATCATCTACTACTCCTCATACCTAAGCATGTCCATAAATAAATGAAGTACTGTATATTGAAGGATTGGTTGTATTTAACCACTCATCTATGCACTGTTAAAGTCTGCTTTTACTTTTTTTTCAGAAAAAAAAGGCAATTTACCAGATGCCAATTTTGTGGTTTTGTGGACAGATCCAAGAAGCTGAAAATGCAGCCACCGTTACTAAGAACCACATGGTATGCAGGTAGGCCAAACACCAGCATTCCCATGGCTTAACTGGCCCCAAATCTGGCATCATGGCAGTGGTGTGTTGGGCAAGTGGTGGATCTAGAATGAAGCAGCTTGTCCAAGAAAAGTGCATTTGCCAGGAGAGGGAAATAATAAACCCCAGTAACAACTGTGTGAATAAACAACTACTACTACTACAAGTACAACAACTACAACATAATTTTGACTGGTCTAGATAAACCAGTAGTGCAAAAAATGAATAGATTAAATAAAAGAAATATATTCATGAATCTAGAAGAGTGTTAGTAAAAATGTTCTATAGTTATGTGTGTGTTGTGTTGTTACAGTCGTGACCGACTCTTCGTGACTCCATGTCCATGGAGTTTTGTTGGCAGGAGTACTGGAGTGGCTTGCCAGTTCCTACTCCAGGCGCCTACAGCGCCTGGTATTCCCTGGTGGTCGCCCATCCAAGTACTAACCAGGGCCAACCCTGCTTAGCTTCCGAAATCAAGTGAGATCGGATGTGCTTAGGGCATCTAGGCAGCTCTTCTTCAGTTATAGCTCCTATTTATATCTGCCATCTGAATATGCCACTCAGGTTTTCCAAAATAGCACTGGGCTTCAAGGACAACTATTCTTTCAGTGCAACTGATGATTTATCTTCACCTGACCATATCTTCCTATACCTTTGTTTCCTTTGCTTCAAGCCAAATATATTTCTAAAACAATTTTTAGGCTGTATTCTCTAAGGCTTTCACGGCCAGGGTCTGATAGCTGATGTGAGTTTGTTGACAGACCTAGTTAATGCTAAAGGACCTAAAACTTATAGCTGTTGTGAGTTTTCTGGGCTGTTTGGCCGTGTTCTGGAAGTTTTTCTTCCTGACATTTTGCCAGACTCTGTGGCCGGCATCTTCAGAGGGCAAGGTGCTCAGGGAACTAGGAGTTCTCTCTGTGCTCTGGGGACTCTAGAGAACTCCTAGTTCCCTGAGCTCCTTGCCCTCTGAAGATGTCAGCCACAGAGTCTGGCAAAATGTCAGGAAGAAAAACTTCCAGAACACGGCCAAACAGCCTGGAAAACTCACAACAGCTATAATGTTTAGGCCTTTAGCATTAACTAGGTCTGTCAGCAGCAGTGGGAGAAGATGTGGACCCATGAGATCCTAGGTCTTTTGTCCTCCTAGCATGGCCCCAGAACAGGAGCAAACTATACCAAGCCATGGGGCTGGCAATGGAAGCACAAATTAACAAAGCAATGAAACAATAAAAAGGCCAAAGAGGAAGGAGAAATACAGCCTAGTTTCCCACTTGCATCCTGGCAGAATAGAGGTGGATAAAGTACAAACCTCATGTTCTCATCTCCCACTTAAAAAGAGTCTGACCCCCCCTAAAAAAAAGAGAGGGGGGAGAAGGAGGGGAGAGAGAAGAAGCAGGGATAGGCTGTAGGGTCCACAGCATTTGAAATCCCTAGCTATTCATCCTGCAAAACTAGAAATGTGGCTTCTACTTCTGGCTGCTTCTATTTCTCAATAGTTAATTTTGAAGTCTGTGTAGACATTCCCAGGGGCAGAAAACTGGCCCTAAGGTCACAACATTGGCTTGCCCTGGTGGTAGAACTAGCTATTTGGATGATTCAGGAAATACGCATGGACGCTCTTTCATTTTGACATGATTCACCTTGAGCATTGCTTGATAAACAAAAAGGAGCAATAGAAGAGCTCATCCAATTGTTAGTCCGAATTACAACAGACTGACTGAATCAATGGGACCACATTAATAAGATTCTTGGTTTCAGCGAGTACAGGCTTATGGGAACTAATAGTTGTTATGTGTTTTCAATAAATTATATCAATACAATTAAAATGTTATCAAATATTAATAATAAAACACAACTTCAGAAACACTTGCTTCCCTCCCAAATGTCCCAAATGTCAGTGTTTTAACATTGCAGTATATTCTTGGAACAAATCTTCTCTACTCAAATGAAGCAACATTTTCCTTTGCTCACAACTGGAGACAACTTGCAGACCACACTTTATTTGCTGAGCTGAAAATTAGGAACTGTTAACATATGTAACATCTTGCCCCTGTCGAAAACCTCATTTTCATCCTTTGGTTTTTACTTAAATATCAAGAACTCAGGACTCTCTCACTTCTAAAACAGGAAGCAACTTGCTGAATAATCATACATATGGGGATAAAAACCTGATTTTTTTTGAAAACAGAAAGATGTAAGAAAATGAGTTTGACATCCCTCCAACAGAAGACTTAGCAAAAACGGATCACTAATTGACAAATTATTAAACGATGATATTGGGATTCTATTATGGCAGCCTGCAGTACTGGAGAACAGATGGATAACAAGATCTCTCTCTCTCTCTCTCTCTCTCTCTCTCTCTCTCTCTCTCTCTCTCTCTCACACACACACACACACACACACACACACACACACACACACACACACACACACACACACACACACACACACACACACACACACACACACACACACACACACACACATACTCTCTCTCTCTCTCTCTCTCTCTCTCTCTCTCTCTCTCTCTCACTCACTCATTCACTCACACACACACACACACACTATGGCAACTGCTAAAAAGGTAAAAGATTAAGCAGTTCTGGTATGTTTTTGTATTCTTTTCACATCCCCTTTACAGGGAAATATTTTGCTATAATTTGGTCAAATGATGGTGTACCATTAGGTCTTGCTTATGTAACCTTTTCACTGCAATCTATATATTTAATAAAATAAAATAAAATAAAATAAAATAAAAAAGAATAGGGGAATTGAGCCCAGCTCATACACCACAAAAACCCATATGCACCACTGTGTACTATAAAAAGGGAACCAAAAGTTCAGACCTTTAACACAAATATTCCCAGAAATGTGGTCATGTTTTTTTATGTGCACATTTTATTAGATCACCACAAATAATTGCAATCCTATTGAAATATTTCTGATTCTGATTAACTGGAAGGGACCTGTTTCCCATTTCCTCTTGCCAATTACTTAAAATGGAGCCATGGAGAGAGAAAGAGGAAAATGCTATTTATGCTTTGTTAAAACTAAGATTCTCCTCTCTCCTCTCTCTCTCTCTCTCTCTCTCTCTTTCTCCTTCTCTCTCTTGGTGGTGGTTGAAGTAATCCTGGATTTCTGAATTATCATTTCTTTTGAATTTCTCCTGAAATTTTCAGGCCTGGGGGATGATGATGGTGGAACCAAATTTGCTTCGGGAAGCCTGGGACTCTCCCTCTTTCTCTGTTTTGTGCAAAGCGGACATTGGCATGTCTTCCCGAGACTTTTCCTGCGGGGTTCATCGGGTAGGCAGTGTGGGGAATAGTTGTCTGAGCTGTACCAAGGTCAGCCTGGAAAGAGCTGACAGTTTCTGTCTCCGAACAAAGAAAAGAATCAATACTTTTGGACTACGGCTGTGCCCTCAGTGTAAAACAACAAACATGCAGCGTCTGACATGTTTCTAGGTGATTTGTGGCAGAACCTCTTGTCTGATCTGTATCCAGGAGCTGCTGCTGTGTTACTGCTCTTTGCCTCCCCTGCTCGCCTCCCCAGCCCCCACGCCCCACTGCTCTGTGATGTCTAATACTTTACTCAGGTACAGAGGCGTGTAGTCTACCCTACAGCTACTTGTCACTCAATAAATCACACCTACAAGCACAGTCTGCGCGCAGTGATCTGGGCTTTCACAAAGGATCAGAGGGACAAAGTGCAGGCAAGATACTGTAATTATAACAAAAATAAAACATTCAGGGAGAGGCAGCAAAGACGAAAGCTCTAAGGCACTGACAGATTGTCATCAAAACTAGAGTCCTGGCTTGGATTTTGCTTTTGGTTTGCATGCGTGGAGGGGCCTGTGGTGCTGTGGTGTGTGTGTGTGTGTGTGTGTGTGCGTGCGCGCATGTGCGCATGCATGCGTGTGTGAGTGCATACTTGTGTTATTTATGAACTTCTACACACTACCTTAACAATTCTTCCTCAACATCTATCTATCTATCTATCTATCTATCTATCTATCTATCTATCTATCTATCTATCTATCTATCTATCTATCTATCTATCTATCTATCTATCTATCTATCTATCTAACACACCCTTACACAGGCAGATGTAGTTATGGCCAAACACAGATAGAACGAGGGCAAATGTAGAAGAGGAAGCAGCTGGTGTAACAGATTTCAAGAGCTCACACGTCATTTTAAGAATTGCCTAGTTCAATGTTTTGTGATTCTTTCTATGTTAAATCAGAGAAGAAAAATTCCTATTATAATTGTGTCAGAACATGTAGAAAAAGAAAGATTATTTACAGATTCTGTCCTAACTCCTACATGTGTATTTCTGCATCTCATGATTACTTTATATAGTACCATATATACTCGAACCTAAAGCCCTTATTTTTGGCTGGGGGGAAAAGTTCTAGGATTAAAGGCAGTGGAGTGGTTGTCCTGCCTGTTCCCCCATCTCCCGAGTGCTCAGCTGGCTTGGGGAGGGCTGCGGAGGGCAAGTCCTGCCCGTTCCGCCACCCCCCCTGTCATCTCTTCAAAGCAGCCAAAGCAGCCACCGCGGTGACAATGAGGAGCAGAAAGTGAAGCCAGGAGCACGTTGGGAGGGCTAGGCTGAGCCCCCCTTCCCCAGCCTGGCGGGCCCCTGGTGGGTGAGCAGCAGTGGCAGCGACAGAGGAGGAGGCCCCCGCTCACGGTGCGGCTGAGGATGCAGTGAGTGGGAGCGAGCGCTCCACCTGCTTCTCTCACCTTTCTTCCTCGCCTTGTGCTCCTCAGTCTTTGTTGCTGATCCAAGACAGGCAGAGGGAGGAGACAGCGCCTTCCCTTCTCAGTGGGCTTCATCCCCCCCCCAAATATCCTCCACCTCCTCCTCCTCTTGTAGAAGTTGTAGTCCACAACTCGATGGCCACTATCTATTTTTATTTTTGAAAATTACCAGTAGCTGCTACATTTCCCACTCTAGGCTTATACTTGAGTCAATAAGTTTTCCCATTTTTTGTGGTAAAATTAGGTGCCTTGGCTTATACTTGGATCAGCTTATACTCGAGCATATACGGTATATAACTTGGAAGTTGGAACATAAAGTCAGATGTTAAATTGCTCCAGCTTGCACAGCCTGCAGCTGCTGCTGTACTTTTGCTTTGTTTTAATAGAAAAAGCTCAAGTGCATGTTGAAAATATACTAAGAAGCTATATTTTATTTCAAAAGAAGGCATACTTTAACTTGCTGATTTGTTTGGGACACCATTTGGAGGCTATCAAAGCATCCATTCAAAATATCTGTTATCTGCTCCTTAATTTAAAATTAGACACTACAGGCTTTTTGAAAATTCTACCAACAGTCATGGAGGGTGGGGTATCAGAAAGCTTTTTAATTATTATTTTCTTGAAAGCGAATCTCCGACCAATAGATCTGTTCTATATACAATGCACTTCAATACTGAGCAATAAATGCATGTGGTTTTACAGTCATGTTTTTTTAAAGCACAACATTTCATACAAATGTGTTCTGAAAACTGAAATATATTATGCTTCTCATACTTCATTAATCTGATCAGTTGGATCACACTGGAAGAAAGGTGAGAAATACTTTTTTTAAATGGTAGTGGCTACATTTTTATTAAATTTTATATATTATTTTTAGTTTCTAATACATTATTGTAACATTTATTTTAGGCTTCAATTTCATATACTTTTTGAGGAATAAGATTCACTCACCGAGCATGGCAGGACGTTCTTCAGAGGACCTATGAACTGGATTGCTCTGCCTGTACAATCTTAGTTCCAACTAGCTGTGGTTGGAAAGACAGAACTGATCTCCTCAATGTCTTCAACAAATACCTCCAAATGTCATAATTAAGGTTTATTCATAGTATTTTATTCGCAAATGTACCTTCATCACTTTTAGTTATCCAGTGGTAAATCTAGTCATGCTAAAGATTTACTGTATGGTAGATCTTCAAGGGGAAAAAAAGATGGGAAGCGTTGTCCAGGGTGTAGAAGAACATTCTGGCTTAAGAATTTAAGACACAGTGAGCACAGTTTCTCTGTTTAGAATAGCTTTCATTAAGAAACAGATTGTGCTACTGATTGCCAATAGAGATGGGCACAACTTAGCGGTATTTTCGTTTTTGTTTTCGTTTTTCGTTTCCGTTACGTAACGAAACGAAAAACGAAAAACGGCTCAGAACTGGAACGGAAACAGAAACGAAACGACTAATTTCGAGCCAATTTTCGTTTTTCGTTACTGGAAAAACACATAATGGAGCTAAATGGGAAGAAACGAAAAAAATTTCGTTTTCGTTTTTGTTTTTTCGTTTTCATTACGTAACGAAACGAAAACGAAAAATTTTGAAATTAGCTCACGAAAACGGAAACGAGCCGAAATGGACCTCTAGCCGAAAACGAAAACGAACAATTTTTCTGAGTCGTGCCCATCTCTAATTGCCAATGTTATACCAGGACAAGGCACTTGAAGAGGAAGAATGGTAGATCACACATAGTCAGTATTAACTTCTAATGCCCCTCTACAAAGTATCCGCAGAAATTACTGAATCAATTAGCAGCGATTAAAATACACATCTAAAACACTGATGAAGGCTTTAGCCACTTTTTCCTTGTACAAAAACTCCGGAGAATCTAATGAACAAACTTGTTCAGAAAATAAGATGAAAGGCAGCTGAATCTCTAGACCACGAGCAGAATATACATGTCCCTACCACTACACATTTCTATTTATAATTTGTAATTATTTTAACAGACCTTTGGCTATTAAAAGGTTTTAAACTATATTCTGTGGGTCTACGGATGAAAAGTCTCAGGAAACTTCAGCTGGACCAAAATTTAGCAGCCAGATTGCTGATGGGGGAGGATTACAGATATTACATTACACTCCTATTAAAGTAGCTCCACTGACTAACAATCAGCTATTGGGCACAATTCAAAGTGCCGACCTTAATGTACAAAGCACTGTATGACCTGGGTCCTAGCTACCTCAAAGATCAAATTTGGCAGTATGAACCAACTTGGGTGTTAAGGTCATCAGGAGAGTCCTTTCTCTCCATCCCACCACCCTCACAGGTACATCTCATGGGAACCCATGAAAGGACCTTTTTGGCTGCTCTGCCCAGACTCTGGAACTCCCTCCCACTAGAGGCCAGGACTGCCCCATCCCTGTTGTCTTTCCAAAAACAGGCAAAGACTTTTCAGGAAAGCTTTCTCTGAATGATAAACTACCTGTTGTGTCTTTTATATCAATCTGCCATACATGACTACACAGACCTTGTGTTCATAACCACTTATAACTTTGTGTTTACATCTCTCCTTGTGTGATTGCATTGACACTATGTTTTCAGTGTTAGTTTCCATCCCTCATAACTTTTAGATGGTCTACCGTACATGATTACATAGCACTTACACTCTTTTCTTTAACTGCTCACATTCTATTTTAGCTTTAATGTTGCCTTCTAATGCTGTAAGATACCCCTCAATTGCCTGTTCTCAAACTTGAATATGTCTTAATTGTACTGGACTGTATATTGTCCCTCATTACTGTAAGCCACCTTGGGTCCTTTCCAAGGAGAAAGGCGTGATAAATAAATAAATAAATAAATAACCGAAAACTGATTTCATTATGCTTTAATATTTATAACATTCTTGCTTTTTAATAGTACTTCTTTTAAAACTATACTATAAACCATATTGGGTCCCAGCTTCTGAAAGATGAGATACAAATCTAATCACTCATTCATTCATTTCAAAATAAGCACATTGCACCTCTTTGCAAGATATTTCCTAAAGATACTCTTGGACTGTATCGACCATCCTAAAAACTGTTGAGAGTATAAAATGGGACAGCAGAATGGCCATACATAGTGCCCTATATTTTTTCGGAAGAAATATCATAAATATGTAGATGAATAATTGAGGAAGCACAAAGAGAGAACAATCAGACTTTAGAAAAAGTGACTTTATCCTTTATCTGGAGATATGGATTATATCCATATAATCCTTAAAGATTGCCTTCTTCCATATCAGCCTTCTTAGGCACTGTTGTATGTCGGAAAAGGCCAAGAGCAACCAGAGGGATGTCCTTCTCTTTAGTGGCCTCAGCTCTGCACCTTCTTACCCAGGAGATTCGTCTGGCAAAAGACTACCAGTAACTTCTTTTCATTTTCCTTGACCTTTCTCAGATGTGCTGATTTTCTCTCTGCTTTACTTACAATGCTGACTTGAATGAATTAATTGTTATGTTAAGCCATTTTGAAAAGCATTGGATGGAATGGGGATTTAACAAATATTTTAAATAAATACTTATTAAAATAATTATTAAATAAATATTTATTGATTATTAAACAATAAGTAAATATTTATTGATTATTAAAATAAATCTGATTTTGCTAGAATCTGGTGCTACATAAAAATTAAAAGAACTCCTTTCAACTAGAAAAATAAATTTAGCTGGACAGAGAAACTTGAAAGTGAGAGAACTAGAAGTAAAACTAAGGTGTGGTTTTTTTTTTGTACTATCACATACTTGAATAACACAGGTACAGTATAGTGTAATTTAGAGGTGTTTGCATCCATAAATCTACAGCCAGTTATAATCTTCTTTTGGAAAAAATAATCAACCAGAGTATTTGGAGAAGAACAATAGCAGATTATTCCACTCCTCTCTGTTCCCTGAGATCTTTTTTGATCATTTTTTCAATGTTTCCAGAAGTAGTGCTGGGTCTAATTAGGCAATTTTCCTTCCATCTCCTTTTGTTGTTTTTACCCCCTACTGCAATCCATTGTTCACAGCCCATTACAAATTCCTTTGGATTCTTTACAAGCCATGAACAAATCCACAGTAAGAACAAGTTAACACTGACTTGGAGGGGGGGAGAGAGAGAGAATTTGCGTGTGTTTGTGTGTGTTTATCCTCTTACATTTATCTTGAATGTGTCTTATTTGTAAACTGGTCTTGATCTGTCTTTGAAGCCATATGCCGATGTCTAAAATTAGTACAGTCATTATTGTTTTCAATATTGATATAATCCTAAAAGTGTACATTGAAACTATACTTAGAAGAAGATGCTGTCCTGGATCGTTTACCATTTTAATATTAAAATAGAATGTTATTAAGCCTAGGAGACGCCTTCTAATGTTGCTGGTCCGTGGAATCCCTGAGGGTTGTGTTTTGTCTATCCTACTGTTTAACATGTACAGTGGTACCTTGTATAAAGGAATTAATTCGTTCCAAATGAAATTATGTTAAACAAATTTTCCTTTATACAAATTACAATTTCCCATAGGAATGCATTGAAAAATGGAGTAATCCGTTCCAGTTCAGAGAAAAATGACACAAACTACAGTACTGTACATGTATAATGTTGGGGAAGAGAAATGCAAAAATGCAAACAGACACCCCCCCACACACATTGATTTCAGGCGGAGTGCTGCAGCACAAGGGTTAATTCTTCCCAGGCCAAGCCTAGGAACCATCTTCTATTGTCTCCTCCTTCCCTGCGCGCATGCGCACGCACACACACACACACACACACACACACACACACACACACACACACACACACACACACGCACACACACACAGGCACACACACGCACACACACGCACGCACGCACGCACACACGCACGCACACACACTCCCCTCTCCCTCTCCCTCTCTCTATCTGCTCCTGACCTGAGCGCGCAGCAAGGGACGGCAGAGACGCTTCTCTTCTGCTGCTGCTGCTGCTGCTCGGGGGAAAGCGAAACCGCCCGGTTAGGGGGAAGGAAAAGAGGGACGGAAAGGGGGAAGGGAAAGAGGGACGGAAAGGGGGAAGGGAAAGATGAGCGCGCACCCCTGAGGAAGTTTTGCTGTGAGTGCCTAGGCAAGCCGAGCAGGCTGACCTAGCCCTCCTCCTCCTCCTCCTCCTCCTCCTCCATTGTCAGCTTGCATCTTCGGTAAGGAGCCCCAGAGAGTGCCTGCACCCATTTTGGACAGGGAGGGGAGGGGGAGGGGGGATGGAAATTTTTTCCGTTGCACGGATTTTTCGTTATACAAGCTGTTCGTTATACAAGGGTCCACTGTACATTAAAAGGCTAGAAGACATGGTCTGGCAGCTCAGTGCCTCCAGAAAGAAGGCTCAGTCCACCACAAAGTAGCTTACTAGCATTCTCCATCAGGGGTGGGTCAGGACCTCAGCTGGGTGACCCTTTTGCTGTGCATATGTGTGAATGCTTTGCTTCTATGCCCCTCTTGTGTAGGATGTATGTATGTATAAAGGCTTGCTTGCAAAAGATATCCACTTTTGCCTCTGCCTCTGCTTCTTGGGCCACGGTCATACCTGCGTTTTCTCCGTAGTTTCCCTTCGGCTAACTGCACATTAAAAAATCGCGTCTTAACCACGAAGAGAACTAAATTCTGGTCCTGGCTGACCATGCCCCTTGAACAGCAGTTTCAGCGAAGTTTCAATAACCACCGCCAGGGGCTGGATCTGGAAACTTTGCTCGAAAATGCTTACTTATTTGTTTCTGTAACCACGACAGGACACAGAAAATACGCAGTAAAATCAGTTGTTCCCCTTTTTCGACAGCTTAAACACCATGGAGGCTTGGAAAGTAGAGTCGGAAAGAAAGGGAAATGTGAAGCAGACAGGTAGAGATGGAACCAGAATAGGAAAATACGACGCAGAAGAGAGGACACTAACTGCACATTAAAAACCACGTGACCACCCGGGGAAAAAATTACGCATGAAATTTATATACAGAGAGAATGCTGGTGTGACCGCGACCTTACCCAACTAATCACAGTAGCCACCCACTACTGTGCTACTATCTTGATGATAGTCAAGTCTATTTCTCTTTTCCAGCTGAATCTGAATTGCTTTTATATCTGTGTCTGCAGTCAGCAATTGACTGGCTTGGATGGACAATTTGAACCTTAATCCAGGCAAGATAGATTCCTGGTCACTTTGTTACTGAAGCATCACTAGTAAGTCAGCTTATTAAAATCTCCTACCACCGGTGGGTCAGGACTCTACCTGTGTTCAGGACAGATCAGGGCATAGCAAGTCAAACCTGCTGGGTGGGGTAATCTAAAAAATTAGGCTCACCATGTTGTATGTTCCTTGATTCATCCCTGAGCCCGGATGACTAGGTTTCGGCTGCCAGTAAATATGTTTGTACTATTAAAACTAGTGTGCCAGCTGGAGATGTCTGATCATGTCATGGTGATACAATTACATCTTATTTAGAACACTGTAATAGGCTCTATGTGGGTCTCCTTTATGAATCCCCAGTTGGTCCAAAATGCTATGACCAGGGTGTTGATGATAGCCAAGGTAAACAGACGTTCTATGTCCAAAAACATCGTCACTGGCTTTCAGCCTATCTCTTGGCAGAATTTAACATATTGGTTGTGGCCCATAAAATCTTATACAACCTGGATCTAGGCTGTCTAACAATCATATATTCCTGCAAGAGCCTACAATACATGTCTGCTTCAATGAAAACAATTTTTTACACCTTGAGTACCACAAAGAAGAATGGTGGGATAGAAATTAAACAAATAAACAAGCAAGCAATCATATAAAAGACAAAGTTGCATCCTTTATTACAATCTGCTTTTACTTACAGCACAGGGCTGCTGATATTTAACTCAATGAGTGTTAAAAACACAACCTTAAATTATTCCTTTAAATCCCATCAACCTTTCCTTTCAACAATAATTCTTTACTAAAAATTACACACAGCAGCAAAATTTATTTCAATGTCCCAGAAACCTGCATGCCAACCATCTTCTTTTAAATCTACATTTATTAACATATCACAGTTGCAAAAATCATTGCAATTATGAAACAAAATATCTTTTTAAAAATCTTACCCATGTTCTTATATATTACAGCTGAGACATTAAAATAGCACATCTAAAATATATTTTCCTCCTACCAAATGAAACAAAAATGTAATTTCAGCTCTCCTTGCACAAGAAGTAGATTATACAAATTATATTTTCGACATTCAAACATTTCAAAGGAAAGTTTCAAGTAGTGTTTGCTTCTAAGATTATCGCCTCTGTTAACAACATCCAGGCCATTCTTGATAAACATAACAGCTTCCAGAGGTGCAGAATCCTAATTTAGACTGCCATTCAAAGAAACTCCTCTGAAAAGAATCAACAAGCTGAAATTTGGTTTTTTTTTTAAACAAAACAAAAAGACCCACAACCAACCACCACCTTACACTGAAAGGTGATACTGTTAAGGATTCTAAAGCAAGTGAGATTCTAAGTGCCAAGGAGGACTCTTCCAGCAAGAATGTGTTATGCACCCCAAATCTGACAACGGAGAAGACCGCCACTACCTCTGCAGACCCAGGACCTTCTGAAATACTGGCAACAATAGTCCTGGGCAAAGTCAGGAGGTTGAACCCCTTC
This sequence comes from Phrynocephalus versicolor, assembly GCA_023846285.1. Taxonomy (NCBI): domain Eukaryota; kingdom Metazoa; phylum Chordata; class Lepidosauria; order Squamata; family Agamidae; genus Phrynocephalus; species Phrynocephalus versicolor. The sequence goes on along the minus strand of JAHTLZ010000237.1, from coordinate 24,749,174 downwards.
TAGTCTGGTATTATTGTTGGGGCCCAATAGTTGCAGAGCAGAGCTCATCAGCTCTAAGGCTCAACTCTCGAGCTGCCTCACCTGGATGGCTGAGAACCCCCACAGACATATCAGCTAGAAGAGTTTTGCTGGATTTGCTTTGTTATTGATTTGTGTTTCAGACTCAGATAGTGGTTACAAATTAGAATATACTTTTATCAGGAATACCAGTAAATGAGACTAGCATAGGGCATGTTCGTGTCTAATGGCGAGTCCAAAGACTCACCATCTACGTTTTTCTAGGACCAACACTTTTAAAACATTGTGCTTGACTAGACAATAATCCATACTTTCAAATATTTCCCCATCACTTCATAATGATGCTATCTGTATTTAATTAGCTATAAAATGTCGTGAGTAGAGCAACAATCAGCCTGGAGTCCTGTATGTCAGAGCGCCCCAAGGAGACTGTCAATGATGTATTTCATATACATAACAATGCATATGGAATGCCCAAGACATTTTTTTTCTGCCAGAGGAAAACAAGAGAATCCAGCTACTCTCTGATATAACCTAATTAGGGGTCAAAATGACTAGAATATTGGTGAGTCTCAAAAAAAAAAAATCAGAGAGAGAGAGAGAGAGAGAGAGAGAGGAGACTACCTCTTTCAGGTTACTAGAAAAAAAGCAGGGAGGCGGCAGTCTTAAGCATAAAGACACACACATAGAGAGAGAGAGATGCTGTGGCTTTGTGTTCCTGTTCTGTGCTTGAATGGTGTTTTAGCTCCCACTAGTCTTGCATGATAGCCTGCAGAACTCCCCAAAATAAGCTTAAGCCCCAAATATTTTTAAGAGTGATTCAACAACAAGGGAAAGAGCAACAAACCTAGTCAAAGATGTGCAAATTAGTTTTTATGATTTTTTGTTAAAAAAAACACAGCCACTAGTTGTGCCTCTTCCTGTACCAGTGCGTTTTGTGGGTGGCCATGGGACTTCTGGGCCTGACACCAGAGCCATCATTGTGTGGGTGGAGCAACTACCATCCCTCCACCTCTGCATACTCGGTTGGGGATGAACCCAACCTGTTTTCCAGTCCATGTGTCCCGAAGCAGCAAGTTTCGGTCCTCACTGAGGGTGTAGAAGATAGGAGGGGGGTCTTTTCAAGCCTTTATTCAGTCCTCTGATCTCATGTCAGACAACTAAGATGCGCTATTCCCCCTTGTTGTCCTCTTCCTCCTTCTCCTTTAAGCCCAACATTCTCCATTCTGTTTCTGCCCCCCCCCCGGTCCCTTCCCTCTAGGTGTGACTCATTCCACTTTGTGCTTTCAATTCCCACATTCCATCCCCTCTGTACACAGGGCAGTAAGGAGGCTCACTTAAAACTGCTGGTGTCTATCCTGATGCTAGACTTTTTTCTTTTTTAACTCAGAAGTATTTCCAGCTGGTTCCAAAAGAGTTTACTCCCAGGCTAGAAGCAAAGATCACAATTTTGAGGGTATCACTGGACGAGTCATTATGATCATTCATAAAATAACAATACAGTGGTACCTTGTATAAAGGAATTAATTTGTTCCAAATGGAATTCTGTTAAGCAAATTTTCCTTTATACAAATTTTCCCATAGGAATGCATTGAAAACATAATCCCTAACCGTGACCATTTTTATGTTGTATGGATTTGCCCCATAGGTGATTCTGTTAAGCAAATTTCCCCTATCTCCGGAATTATTTATGTTGTACACATTTTATGTTATACAAGCTGTTTGTTATACAAGGGTCCACTGTATATCAATACTAACAATCTTTCTCATTTTGCTTCATTTTTCAATACTCAATATTATTAAACAGACATGGTTTTTTTCCATTAAGTTTGAAGAGCTAGTCTAGATTTGCACTGTGATCCTATTTTTCCCTATTCATAGGACCCACTGAATGCAATGGCGCTTACTCTTAAGAAGCAGAGTGAACAAACATCAGGGAATCTCAACACCATGGGATCTATTTCTAGGCAAACATAAATAGAACTGGACTGAAAGACATTGGCAGTAAACTGCATGTTTTCAGCTCCAATGTTGTCCAGTAGCAGAATAAAAAGAAACTGGAATTTGACCATCTCATTGCTATTAGTATCTACTTTGCAGACGGAAAAGCAGTTGTGCATGAACGTTAAACATAAGATGTATTTCTACAATGATTTTCAACTACAAAGCATGGCAGATATATGTAAGATTGCCATAATTTATTATTAAAATATAATGAGAAAAAATAGGGAAAAGGCTAATGTAGCATGATTCAGAGCTGTTCATTCCAATCATCACAGGTTTAAGCAGAGTCAACTCATCGTTCCAAATTATTTGTGACCTATGCTCACTGCAGTGAATGAAGACCTAATGATACCAGCTTCATTACACAAGGAAAAAAATCACTAGGGGATGTAAACAAATTTGCATAGTGAAGGAGAATCTTAGGGCTAGATGTACACATTCAATAAACTATCCTTCTTGCTTAGCTTCATATCTCTATATGATCATATCTATGGAGATTTAAACAAGCTCAACAACTCCTCATCTACCAACACCGGGCTTCTGTTTTGAGTACTGACTGAGTGGATAAAAAGCAAGGCTCCCAGCTTTAATTGACTTGTTGAGGAGATAAAAAATCTAAACCTTTATTAGCAAATTAAAACTGGTCCCTTAATTCCTCTGTGAGGGTGCTGAGGAAAGAAACAAAGAGATACAGATACCTGCAAACACATTTGGTTTGCTTTCCCTGCGCCAAACTTTATGGCAAAGGAACTTTTTCCTGAAGTTGGTTTTGAATGCAACAAGAGTAACTATAGGCTTATCAAGCTAATAAATCAGTAATAGTCAACACTAGACAAAAATATTTTCCAAACATTCATGGAATTCAAACCTACTCATTCTCAAGACATTTCATTGTGAAGCTAGAAATATGAAATATTCTCTTTCCCCACTTCTGATCTTGTTTTGGAAAAGGACATATTCATGGTGGCCTTGCTTTCTACCCAAGAATGGTCATTTTTTATGACTACATTTTAATTGCTTATACTGAAGGAACAAGGAAAACACTCATCCTTAAATATCCTCACAAATACAGAGGATGCCCAGAGAATACCACATAAGCTAATTTATATTTAATGAAATAATTTCCAGTAGAATGACGAATACAGACGTCTCAGTCTAAACTCTAAGCATCGTCTAAACTTAGGAGTTTCACTGTTATCTGCTCCGTGTTGTTCCCTCTTCCTGTGCATTTACGAGTCTCGATGCATGTCTTATGTAACCAACTAGCCATGACTTGAGAAAGCTTTTGGAATAAAGTGGTAATTATTTCAAAACCTTAACGAGTGTGAGACCAAAGTACTCCTCATTATTATAATATCTGAGGTAGCACAAGCACTGACAAAGTTGATATGAACTCATTTAAATATGAATTAGCAATTTTACCGCTAATAAAAATACTCAAAGCAACGCACCGTTCAGGAAAACAGAGTCCCCCCTATGAAGTAATAAAAGCTGTATAGACAATGCTAGGAAAGCACACGTAAAAGTATCATCAAATAAAGGAAGGAGAATTTATCATGAAACTTTGTGAGAGGGAAGTATTTTAATATAAAAAAGAGAGATAATACAGTCTGGCAAGTATTTTTCAGCTGAGAATTCCACAATGAGATATCTCTATTGGGAAAACTAAGCCCCAATGCCCTCACAGCCCCCATCTCTTGATAATCTGTATCAGGGTGTTACTTTTATTATGCTGATATATATTTTTAAAAGGAAAATGCTGTGTACAAGCTTTCAAGAGTCCTTGGTTTTTTTTACTAGGTATGGTGCTACAAAAAAATGAAAAGTAGGGTCTACCTAGCCCAAAATGGACTCTTACTGGTGGAAAGAACTCAGAGAACTTTTGTTTTTCTCAACCCCTGTTCTCTGGAACCCTTTATCTGGAGATGCCAGGACTGCCATTTGGTACACTTGTTTTACCTGTCTTTCAGGTCCTGTCTTCATATTTATTTATTTATTTATTTATTTATTTATTTATTTATTTATTTATACAACTTATATGGCCCCCACTACCCAAAGGTCTCTGGGCGGCTTACAATTAAAATGAACAGTTTAAAAAACAATTAAAACAATAAAACATTTAAACACAAAACACTAAAATTGCCAACAGGACCCACAATCTATGTTATGTCAATTAAAAAACTTCAGAAACAGGAAGGCTGATGTGATATGTTGGGATATACTTAGGCAGTCACAAAACAAAGCAGTAAGAACAAATGCTATACCATATCTGTTCCTGAAGATCTGGTGACTTATCCTTGCATTGATGTATTTTAAAATGATTTTATAACACCTCTATAGACTACTTTCAACTGTATATTGGGTAGGATGTCCTATTACATTACATGAAGTATACACTGCCGTACTCTTTACATTTCTTTTGTACTGGAAATGCACATATTTCAAATGTGATTTGGAAAGCACAAACTTTAATAACATGCTAGAGCATCTCAGGGAGAAGAAGCTAATAATTCACACAGTCACTTAAGTGAATGAAGGACTGAAACATGAGAAATTTTCAGTATGGATATGACGAAGTTCAGTCTGTGGCTTCTGAAACACGCCACACACACACACACACACACACACACACTTTGTTTCCCCCCAATTATTGTATAAGGGGGGGATCTCTTTGTACTACACCAGACAGCATTAGTCACAGTACTGACATACTGGGATGTGAAGAGATTTACAGTAAGCCAACTACTCAAAAACCACATTGCACATTTTAGGTCATAAGGTAAATTTGAGGTATATACTAATACTGTACTATTGATCTCCATCAGTACACATAGCTGACAAGCTATTATAGTACATGCTCCATGTGAGATAAACAAGGGGAAAAACCACTTTCGGAACAGTAGCCATAGCTTTCTGCAAATCTAAAAGAAATCAGGTCTGTACTGCTCCTGCTCTCCCATAGGCAACCGGCAAGGCAGTTCCAACCTAACAGGCAGTCCTGGTCGCTGCTAGGGCTGGCAGAATTCCCAGCGCTTCGGGTTTATCAAATAGACTCTTAATGAATAACAGGCCAATCCTATTGAGATTTTCAAGAAAAGGTAAATTTAAAAGCATGATCGAGAAGAGCACTGCAGGCCTGCCTCTCCTTGACATTGTCTACACTGGGAGATGGATTGTCTGGAAATGGAAAGTTTCTGCTACACATGAAGTCTCTCTGTGTGACTGCACATCCCGAAGAGCCAGGGTTCCTGGGTGCATGGAGGGGTTCTTTTCTTCAGACTGTCCTGGTTTTGGAAATGGTAACAAGCAGGAGGTGTGGCTAGAATGGCTGAACAGGACTGTATTTCTGCTCCATCTTGGTCAGTGTTGATGTCCACATGATGCATACATTATTTCCCTCACTATAGCTCCTGTTCCATCCTTCAATATAAGAAGTCTCTGCCTGATTCTTTACAGGCTGGAAGAAGGAAAAGAGTCAGGAACATCCTTTGAAACAGGCATGTCCAAACTTCGACCCTCCTGATGTTTTGGACCACAACTCCCAGAATTCCATGCCTGTATTGCCAATGACAAAGGACTGTGGGAGTTGTGGTCCAAAACATTGGTAGGGCTGAAGTTTGGACATGCCTGCTTTAAGAGGAGTAGAAACAAGGAAAGTTCAGCTGATACTAACAGCATTATCGTTTCGGTGCTACACAAAAACGTATTTGTTGTCCCAGAATTTGATTAGCCCAAATGTTCTGATTGTGCGATATTCATTCTGGGTTATGATCTAACTTTTCAGATGAACACTTTTGGCATAGCAAGAATAGGCTTGTTTAAATACCTTGACTGTATATTTAAAGCTTCTGTTATCTTAATATATTGATTAGATACTTGTGGGGAGAGATGTAAGTCAAGTCAAGGCTTTTTCCAGGCAATGAGAAGTACTGTAGTGTACAAGCAGTGAATGAAACTGAACAATGGCAGAGGAAGGGGAATGAATAATGTCCATTTGCCCACCTGCGAACAACACACTGGCAAGAAGAAAATTAAACTTTTGCTTAGGGAAGCAAAATAATTTCAAGCTGGGCCTGGAAGCTAATGTTAAGGTTTCATATCATGAGAGAAGAATGAAGCATGTGTGGCACGATGTAAAGATCGGAAAGATTGATTTCGTTATGCCAGTGCATACATTAAAGAATTTAACCGCACATTACCTCAAGGCACACTGGTTTCCAACTTTGATGTTGTTTCATCTGCCTACGACTGTTACCTTGTAAGTTTTTGGCCTTAGTACCAATTTAAAAAAATAGGACAACCACAAATATCTCTAAGTGCCTCACCCTTCTTCTTCATATCCAAAACCTACATGGCACCGCCTTCGGAATAGGCATTTGGAGAAAAGGTAGCAGTTGCCATCCGATTCTTTGGGGTTTTGAAACTACAAAATTACTGTTTCTCATGACAGTTGCCACAGCATTTCAAGAAAGACAAGGTTCTCTGACATTTCCAAACATAAAATCTCACTGCTACTAGATGAGAGCAAGAGGAGAACCAGTACTAGTCTGTGAATATTCTTGATTACTTGTGTCATGCACATATGAATATTTTCCTCATTAAGGCAGAACATTCTCCTTGCCGTGTATGGCTACTGTCCATGTAAGGACTTAACACCCACAGTTTCTTGTAGGAAGCCTTCTTTAAGAATTACAAACACTAGATTTTCAGGCAATGAGTGGTCTTTATTACATCAAAATATGATTTAATATGCTATGAAGCAAACCTGCCTAGAGTCCTGACTGTTATTTGTAAGCACATTAAGGGAGCTGAGGACACATATGCCAGCACCACCACCCCCAACTCTATACCTCTCATTGTGATTGGAAACCCTGAAAAGACAGGATTCTGTCTCAGAAAGAGGATTCTGATTATCTTTGTCCTAATAAACCAAGGAAGGGTGAGTATGCTGGCATGATGCTTGTTCTCAGTCTAATACTGCGAGTCTCATGAGGCCAAAACTGTGATGGTTTATTTATTTATTTATTTTTACATTTATATACCGCACCTATTTCCCAAAGGGAACTCTGGTTGGTTCACACAAAAAGCACCAGCTCAAGAGAATGGATGTCATTCCTGGCCTTGGGAGGCCCTAAACCACACAAGGAGCTGTACATATCCCATTGCAAATTCAATAGCTACTGTATTTATCATTACAACTACTGATGAAATTATGGTCAGTGTCGATTGTGTAGGAGGGTGTCATGGTGTACCTCTGCACCGTGGAGCTCCATACTGCTAATAGTTTCACTGAGTTTCTGGTCACACAGAGATACTCAGCTCCATGACTAGCAGAAGCAGCCATTCAGTTATAGCATCTTGGGGTGGTAACAGAGGATCTGTAAAAGGGGGTAAACAAACTAGGAATAGGCTCAACAACTCTCTACTAGGAGTTCTCCCTCCTTATCTACAGAACAACTTTCTCGTTCTCTCTCTCACACATTCACACACAGTAGTTAGGATTAGAGATGGGCACGAAATAACAAAAATGGTGCTTTATTTCATTTTTCGGTTCATATTTCTTCATTTTGTTTTGTTTCATTTTTACCAAATGTTAACTTAAAATTCATTCCATTTGTCATTCTACTTTGTTTTTCATCTTTTTCCTTAAAACACTACAACAGTGGTTCCCAACATGAGGGTCAGGACCTCTTTGGGGGGGTCGAACGACCATTTCACAGGGGTCGCCATGAGCCAGTCAAGAAAATGGCACAAACGGCTTGGTTCTGGAGGAGGAGGAGGAGGAGGAAGGGGGAAGAGTGAGTTACAGCTTCATAGGCTGGAGGGGATGTCAGTCAATGGCACCGGAGGCTGTGATTGGCTGAGGGTGCCTGTAGAGGGAAGTTCTCTATGGCACCTGCAACAGTGGCCTGCCAAAGGGGGCTTGTGGCCTCTTCCAAGGCAAGGGGTCATTAAAACATGAAGAACTGTATTAAAGGGTTGTGGCATTAGGAAGGTTGAGAATCACTGCACTACACTGTCTCTTGCCGCTGCTTACTTTGGTGGCTCAAACATAGTTTAAAAACCCTGTGCCATCCTCCCCCCACCCCCCAACATGCCTTACTGAGGGGGAAAGGCGCACGGTTTTTAGACTGCCTTTGAGCCACCAAAGCAAGCAGTGGCGAGAGACAGTGCGGTGTTTTAAGAAAAACAAAACAAAAAACAAAGCGAAACGAACTGAAAATTTCCAGTTCGTTTCATTTCATTTTTCTTTTAAAATAAGTTCATTTTTCATTTTGTTCTGAAACAAAACGAAAAATGAAAAATGAAACAAAACAATCATTTTGTGCCCATCTCTAGTTAGGATGGGACAACCTTCAGATCCTATTAACTACCCTTGGGGCTCTTTTAACTTAAGAGGGGTCACAGGCATTAAATGCTGATCACATGCTGCAACGTAATCTTATTATTTCCAGCCTACACTACACTGGCAGAAGAAAGCCAATCTTTTGGCTATGACACAGAGAGAGACAGTTTTCCTTTCTGTGGAGCACTCATGAAGATACTCTGTTTTTTGTAAAAACACCGCAAACTCATTTTTCTCAGCACAGTTGTAGTCGTCTGAATATAAAACAATCTGCTACCATGTATGTGGGTGGCCTTACTTCACTGCACCTATTACTGGGCTGGGACCACCAAGTCCTCTATTAACATATAGATCTCCAGCACCAAAGATTATATGTATATGTCATTAGATAATCAGAAATGCCAGGTGATACAACTTTCCTCAAGGTAACACTACACATACATTATGCTATGTGTAACATAATGTATGATCAGTTTTAATTAAGTGATGCGAACAGCAAAGAAACAGAATTAATCTAAATGCTGATGTGAAAATTTCCCATCTCAAGCATGCCACTTTCTAATCAAATGACAATGGTACTGCCAATTTACAAAACATATGAAAGATTTTTGTTTGTTTGTTTCTGTTCTTCCTTGCCTTAACCAGTAATTCTGATGATGGGCAAGCTGAACAATAAATAATCCATTTGAACAACAAGAAAGGACGCCTCCTTACTTTATGTAAAATGTTAATTTATCACTTATGTGGGTGAGGTTTAGCTGCTGTTTTATGTTCCATTTTTGGGGACACTGCTATACATAATCACACTGCCTGAGGACATCAGCCAGTATCATGAGCAATGAACTGCAGTACGACTTGAGTGTGTCAATACCTTTTGTACTTCAGTGGATTATTTTGAGTTTCTAACCTTAATCTTTTATATACTACATTTTATTTTAATATTAAGTGAGATAGACATGTTTCAAAAGATAGACAAAAATAATCAAGGTATGCATGCTTACTGTTTTATAAAGCCAAAGGTTACTGTTGATAAGTTACTATTTAAAAGAAACTGAACCCTACAATGGCAAGTGAACATAGTGATTCTGTGGCAAAATTATAAATCAAACACCAGTATTTAACTGCAACACATAATCTTCAGTAACATACTGGCTCTTAAAACACTGGTTGCCATAAAAGTCTAAAATGAGGAACAACCTAAACATTATACAAAATCTGTGTGTACTGAATACCATAGCACTGATGACCCTTTCCCCTTTGCAGTGTACAATGAAGAAGGAACAATGCGCTGATCCCTTCTTTAACCCTTTTCCTTGTACAGTTGTACCTTGTATAAAGGAATTAATTCGTTCCAAATGAAATTATGTTAAGCAAATTTTCCTTTATACAAATTCCCATAGGAATGCATTGAAAATGGAGTAATCCCATTTTTATGTTGTATGGATTCTCCCCATAGGCGATTATGTTAAGCAAATTTCCCCTATCTCCGGAATTTTTTATGTTGTACAGATTTTATGTTATACAAAGTGTTTGTTATACAAGGGTCCACTGTATTCCTATTTCTCCAAGACTTCTTCACAAATTCCTTTTTATTCCCAACAATGTTTTCTTCCTTCCTTCCTTCCTTCCTTCCTTCCTTCCTTCCTTCCCTCCTTCCTTCCTTCCTTTCTTTCTAAAATATTATTATCCCCTCTTCCTCCTTAAAAGGGACCCAAGGACGCTTGCATCATAAAATACAATATTTACAAGCTAAAAACATTTGAGGCAAAAATCAAAGGAAAACAAAACAAACGACAAAGAACATGTGGCACCTAAAAGACTAACTTTCAAATTTTAATGTAATGTTTCATGGACACATCCACTTCTTCAGACATATAGCAGCAGAAACATATAGCAGCAGGAAAGGAAAGGAAAGAAAAGGAAAAAAGAAAAGGAAAAAAGAGACACACAGCAATAGAAAAGCTAAAACTGTAAGTATACATGTATAAAACAAGAATAAAACAAATGTTATATTAAAATTATAAATAAAATTAATACAAAAACACATGTCAAACAACAAAAGCACAACAACTCATCTCCAACCACTAGTCATTAAAGAAAAGCCTGCTGGAAGAGAAAGGTCTTTGCCTACTTGTAGGACAGCCAAGATCGGGCCAGCCTAGCTTCCCATGGCAAGGAGTTCCAAAGTCTGGAAGCAGCAATAGAGAAAGCTTTCTCCTGCGTTCCCATCAAGCATACCAAGAGAATAGCCTCACCCAATGAGTTCTAAAACTGCCAGAAGCCATCACGACTAGTTGTACTGGCCAGGATTTCTGGAAATTGCAGAACATACTGTGTGTGGATTCAAGGTTGGAAAGCACTGTTCTAGAACCATCTTTACTTTGCAAAAGTAACCCACAAGACTATCAAAGGTAAAAGCTGCTGGACAGAAGAAACTAGAAAGAAACGTGGCCATTTGCCCCCATGTAAGGACTGAGGTCAAGTACCCACTCCCCCTTTTACACATCATCCAGTCTCATTCTTCCTGAGCAGAATGGAGAAATAACAAAACCAGAGCAAGTACCATCTAACACAGAACTAGAGAAGGCTTTCTCATATGTGTGTGGATGCTATTGCAGTCCTTAGTACAGTATTACTGTACAGGTATCCACATACTAGCTACTGATGTAGTCTACAGACTTTTAGACTGATGACTTTTTAACCCATTTTCTTGAGAGATTATGATGAACATTTACGTGAAACTACTGCAGCTACACATTTTATTAATTAAACAAAATATTCTCCATCCTCCATTCATAGTTTTGCATTTATATGACCAAACAAACCCACGTGTAAGAGTAATAGTTCCCTCCACAGCCCCCACCATGTCATCTTCGTGGTGCCCTTTAAAAGTGCCAGAGGTTAGCTGCATCACTGGATTGGCTTAAAATACACACAGAGAGATTATTATGTTTTAGAAACTTCTCTGTCTACACAAGCCTGGAGGGCACACAATTTTTATGTACATGGTTTTTTGGTGGATGGGTTGTGAAGCTAAAGCCCCACAGCTTCCAGCAGTGCTTACACAACTGTTGTTGAAGATGCCTTGCAGGAGACAAGATAACAAAACAGCAGTCTAGGGCACATACAGAACAACCTTAGAAAATCACTGAAAACCTAAAGAGCAACTGTCCTCAAGTTTCAAAAGTTCAACGTTGTTAAACAAGGAAAACAAGACAATATCTTTAGTACAATGCCAAGCAGAAATGACTTAATACAGGAACAATTATTGTGACTTCACATGTGAAAGCACCAAGCCATCTTTTACCAAAATGCAAATGAAAAATAAGGGAACGGTATTTAGGAGTAGAGATGGGCACGGAACGAACAATTTTTCGTTTCCGTTATCGTTTGTCGTTTCCGTTACGTAACGAAACGACAAACGAAAAATGTGATGAAAATCCCCCAATCCCAAGGACCACCATTGCCCCAGTAAAGTTCTGGGTCTGCCAGCCCACTGTCTCAGCCGAGAGGGGCAGTTCAAGGGCCATGGTGCATTGAAATCTGTTCCCTCCAGAACAGATTAATTGGTTTTCAATACATTCCTATGGGAAACCACTGCTCTACTTACAAAGGTTTTTACTTATGAGCATGTGCTGAGAACGGCTAAAATTTGTAAGTAGAGGTTTTAGTGTAGTAGCCCTCAGGAACTTTAGGCCGGAAAAAGTAGACCTTGGCCTGTTCAAAGTTGAACAGCCCTGGACTAGAGAGATATGTTTCGTGTTTCGTCTGAAGCACTGTTTCTCTGGTGTTTATAAGCCTCATTCCGCCTCCTCGCAGATAACCAGTCCACTATCAGGCTCCACAGGCAGCCAGGGTCCTTCTTTGTCAGCAGTACACCAATCAACACTGGATCCCAGAGATCTTGGGGTCAGGGAATTGTTTTGTAGTTAAAAGGCAACTGAACACCTCAACGTGTTCAGTGCCTGTCAGGAAGTTTTTTTGTGTCACAGATTATTCCATATAAGGAGGACCACCCAATAGATATGATTTAATCATGTAATCTCTCACATAAATTCGGAGATTGCAAAATCCAAGGCATACCTTTGGCAGCTGTTGTTTAATGAATCACAACTGAATGATA
>JAHTLZ010000237.1:24717227-24727303 GCA_023846285.1 Phrynocephalus versicolor | reverse complement strand
TAAATAAATAAATAAATAAATAAATAAATAAATAAATAAATAAATAATGCATGTCTAGAGGGAAAAAATCCTAGAATTAGGCTATTGTAGAGTGGAACTAATATAGAAAACAAGGACCATTTTATATACAGTACTACACAGAAACACATCTCAATTTTTATCAATTATAATAACCAGGATTTGCAGCCAATTATAGTTCACTGATGTATTTATGACACATGTGTGCAGTCACTTTTACTGCATTTACACTTAAATTTTTAAGAGTGTTATTAAAACTATTTAGTTTTATACCTAAAAGAAAATGTTAAAAAGTAATGTTAAAAAGTAGACAAGTGACTAGTATTAGTTAACTACACATGGTTAAAATATTGCTCAACAAATTCACCTTATTTAGTACATATTAAATGCTGCCCAAACTAGTGACTGCAACTACCAAAAACCACAAACCAGTTAACAATTAGCCTGTGCCCTTAAAGGAGAAAAACCAAACAGATTTTACAAGCCAATCACACCAATGAATTTTGATATGACATCTCATTTTGTTCTTCATTTTGTCAATGAATTTCAGACTTCTTAAAACTGACAGCTCCACAGAGTTCAAGTATACTTACTGTTGCACTAAATCATGCTGAATAAGTTATAAGTTTGAATTTCTTTCTTTAAATGCCAAGAAGAACGAGGCAGTCAGAATAGAAGTAAACAGAAGCTCTACTAGAGCAAGGATACGTCTCATAAAATGGAAGTCTTCATAGGAAATACCACCACATTTCTTTTGTGACTAGTATGGCCTCCAACCATACTAGCTGGAGGATAATGGGAGATATAACCGCCCAAGATTAACATCCCAGATTTGGACTTAAACATGGGGCTAAGATTTATGCAAAGGGTATCAAAAGCCTTAGAAGACCTCTATGCCTAAAACTCCAGTTACTGAGACAGAAATGTTTCCTATGTCCCACTTCATTTGCATTATACCAAGAACAAAATCCTGACAGAGTCATTGGAAGATCTGGCCAGATGAAGACAATTTGATTTAACATGGGTTGAAAAGGAGAATTATTTTTATTCATACTCATTTGCCCATTTTGACACTAACGGGAACTTCTGGACTTTTGAAAGCACAGGTGACCCCTTAGTACATGTCCTTCTTTTTAGAAAATGGTGTGAGGCAACAGTATATAAGCCCTTGCTCATAAGAATGAAACTCCATTGTATTTAAAAAGGGCAGTTTCCAAGAAATAGAAATGAGATGGTTATCTTTCTAGTCAAGAGAGAAACACATGATTCTTGCTTCAAGAGTCTTTGAACAGAAAAGGCTGTCATGAGGAAGGTCTTATTTGTTAAAAACAACTGAGCAAGTCATTTATTACAACAATGTAGTCCCTAGAAAATGTGAAGTCTGACAGACACATGAAGATAAGATGCACTGGAAGATCCAAGGGAAGGAGTCATATTAGGATAAAACTTGAGAGAAAACCTCTCCAAAGCAGTTAGTCTTTCAAAGCATGTTATGGCAGACCCATTCACAAAAAAAAAAAAAGCTTTGGTCTAAGCTGCTGGGTGAGGAAGATAAAGGGAAGACAATACAGCAAAGAAACGGATAAACAGACAGTATAACCACAGCTTCAAGATGTTGTAAAAAAGTTTAGTCTGCAAAGACTATATAGTATTTGAAATGTAAACAGAAGCATGTATTTACTAGCACTTAAAATGCGGTCTCAACTATTTTGCCTCTTATTTTGCATTTCTTCCTTCAAAATGATCCAGAGAATCTGTATCTGGAGTGGTGATATAAGCAACTGTATTCTCATGAGAATCTGATTTGTTGCCACACCATTAACTGCCTGTGTGGCATTCTTGTAAGAACCTGCCAGAGGTATTTCTGTACCAAAACTCTGGTTTGGATTTTGTTGTGATAAATGTGACATAGAGAAATGCATCCATCCACGATGACCATAGAGTGAGTGGCAACATCAGAACCTGGTACTGTGATTCAAAACCAATCAAACAAGCAACCTCTCCTGGAAGCTAATTTTTAATTAAAAGCCACAAGTGTTTTTTTGTGAGGCTTTGGGGAGGAAACCTGTGCATTTCCTGATGCTGCCACAACAGTGTGGCACTGCAGGTGAATAGATACCAGTCAGATCATCTGACTGAACAAAGTCTGAAACATTTCAGAGTTGATGGTATAGATGCTTAAAAATATATGACTTTACTAGCTTTTCCACTGGTTTTAATCAGAGCTTTTGAACGACGACTTGAAGGGAGCCACAACTACTAGGTTCAGTAGCCATGCTGTATAGTGGTTACTGGGGGCTGTAATCAAATAGCTTTCCCAACCTCTGACTATTTTATCAGACTTTATAAATCGGTAGCTTTCGAGCACTTTATGGCAAAAGATTTATTGATTTATTTATTTTTAATATTTTTACCCCACTTTTCTCCTTGGAAAAGGACCCACAGTGGCTTACAATAATGAGGGGCAATATGCAGCCCGGAACATTTAAGTTTAGAACAGGGAATTAAAAGAGGCATCTTAGAACATTAAAAGGTAACATTAAAGCTACAAAAAGCACACAAAAAGAAAAGGAAAATCCATTATGAGGGGTGGAAAGTAATATGGAAAACACTGGTGTTCTTATGAAATCGGTCAAAGGAATCATGTATGGTAAACCATATAAAGTGACATAGTAGGAGGTCATTCAGGGAAAGCTTGCCTGAAGAGGAAGGTCTTTGCCTGCTTTCAGAAAGACAGCAGAAACCGGGCAGTCCTGGCCTCTAGCAGGAGGGAGTTCCAATGTCTGGGAGCAGCAACAAAGACAGGCCCTTTCTTATGAGCCGCAACTGTGAAGGTGGTGGAATGGAGAGAAATGCCTCTCCTGATGAACTTAGCACCCGAACTGGTTCATACTGTGAGATTTGATAGCTAGGACCCTGGCCATTTTGTGCTTTGTTAGGTCAAGGTCAGCACTTTGAATTGTGCCTGGTAGGTGATTGGCAGCCAGCGGAGCTGCTTTAGTAGGACTGTAATGTGATCTCTGTAACCCACCCCAGTCAGCAGTCTGGCCACTGCATTCTGGACCTGCTGAAGTTTCCTGAGACTTTCCATCAGAAGCCCCACATAGAGTGCATTACAGTAGTCCAGCCGGGAGATCTCTAGGAAATGTATCACAGTGGCCAGAGCAGATTTCTCAAGAAATGGGCATAACTGGTGTACTAATTTTAATTTTGCAAATGCACTCCTGGCCACAGCTATGACCTGGCCATCTAAGCTCAAGGATGAGTCCAGGACCACCCCCCAAGCTATGTACCTCTATTTTTCAAGGGGGGGGCAGGTTACATCCCTATTCCTTGATCTCCTTTTTGATTGATAGGTACCATAGCCTTATAGGCACAAGATCGCTTTAGAAATTCATCCTGATTATTTTGAAAACACACAAATAAAACAAAGCAATTACAGATTTTGATATCCTATCCTTTTCCAAATCTGATGGAGAAGGAGCAATTCAAAATTGATGGAATAATCTGTCATCATCCTATGCTAAAATTAAATACTAAAATTAACATTAAAAATGTAATTTACAGATAGTTGCTTGGATTGTATTTGCTGTCCAAAACCATTCATATAATTCCCTTCGATACTGCACATTAGAGATGGGCACGACTTAGCGGTATTCCCGTTTCCGTTTCCGTTAGTCGGTTCCGTTACTCTACGGAAACGGTAATGGGAATTACTGCCCCAGACTTCGAGCTCGAACCGACGAACGAACAATTTTGGTCTGATTTGTCGTGCTCGTTACTTGCGTGACGTCACGCGATCGCGCAATGCCAAGCGGCACAGAAAAAAAGTTTTTAAAAGTAAAAAAACCCCGATTCCCGGCCCTAAAAGCAGGCGAAAACTGTCTGAGGGCACCTACCAGGCCAGAAGGGTGGTTTTTTTGGGGGGTGGGGGTTTCCTCGCCCCCCTCTCCTTGGCTACTGCTACTGCTGCGCTGCTGGTACCGGGGGGGGGATCGTCTCGTCTGCCTTTGCCATGCGGTGTGTGGGTGGGGGGATCCAAAATGCCGACCGCAATATTTTTTTTAAATCGTGGTCCAAAACCCCACCAAAGCACCACAGAAACATGCGAAAATTAGCTATTTTAAATGCTTGAATTTTTACAGTAGCAGCAGTGGGTTTGTCTTGCAAAAAAAGTCTCCATTGATTTTATTTTATTTCATTTTATTTTATTTTTTTACACCTGCGCATTTGCAAAGATGGGCTCGCCCATGGGAGTGGACCATGCAAAGTCTTGGAGCCATTCCACCAATCGCATGGCCAGGTTTTGCTGACTGAACCAGGCTGGGAGGGCGTCTCCATTTGCCATGCAGTGCGGGGGGATCTAAAATGGCGGCCGCAATATTTTTTTTAAATCGTGGTCCAAAACCCCACCAAAGCACCACAGAAACATGCGAAAATTAGCTATTTTAAATGCTTGAATTTTTACAGTAGCAGCAGTGGGTTTGTCTTGCAAAAAAACGTCTCCGTTGATTTTATTTTATTTCATTTCATTTTATTTTTTTACACCTGTGCATTCGCAATGATGGGCTCGCCCATGAGAGTGCAACATGCAAATTTTCCACCAATCGCAAGGCCACTTGGCCAGGTTGACCACAGAGACTTCTGGGATGTGCCAATCGGGCATAAACAGCCCACTAATCGTAGCCCGAACCTGAACCCTAAGCCTAAGCCTAACCCATACACCAGTACACTCTCCTTCTAAGTGGGTCAGAGAGGCACCCAGAGGTGCACCCCAATACTCACCCTAACCTCACCCGTCACTAGCCTAACCCTAGCTCTTGTGCACTGCTAACCCATCTTAATCCTAAGCCAGATCTACTTGCATTACACTACATACAAGTATGTGAAACGCAGCATGTGCAAAGAGTCTGCCAGTCTGTCACTTGTGGCTCTGGCTGACTCCTGCAGCTGCCTCCAGGAGCCCGCTACCCCCCCCAAACCAGTACTAACGACAACGAAAAAACAAAAAAACGAACCGACTAATTTTTGCGAATTTTCGCGAAAAACGGAAACGAAACGAATCGGACCCTAGCCGAAACCGAAACCGAAAACGAAGTTTTTTTTCTGAGTCGTGCCCATCTCTACTGCACATGTTCACTGTCTGACATGCAAATATGTAGCTGGAGACTATTTTGATGTGTGCTGACTGCTACTAAATCTTGTGTGTGTGTGTGTGTGAGAGAGAGAGAGAGAGAGAGAGAGAGAGAGAGAGAGAGTTTTAATGGTTGGATGACATTTCACTGATAACAGAGCTAAATTCCTGTTCTGTCAAAGCTACAGAAATGAGTAACAAGGGCTTTTCAAGTGTCCCTGAAACCCCCCCCCCCCGGGCAAAGCAGGGTTGAGAGCACAGCTACTAGGCTAGAAGTGTCTGAAATGAATAACAAGAGTATGTGAAAACAGTATTTACCATTTGGTTTATGTATAATCAGCTCCCCTCCCCCAGGCCCCCAAATAATGCCCTGCAAAAAGCAAAAAGGCTTTTCTTGCCCATCTTCATTCTGAGGAACTAAAAAAGAAATAGCCATGTAAGTTATAAGACACAACAAGACAGTTTAAAGCTGTATAAATTCTGGACCAGGGCGGCTAGTCTCCCAGTCCACACATATATTTTATATTTAATCATTTACAAGGCATCTGGAGCAGCAACCAATGATTTCTTCTAATGTATTAACTACTAGCCAATGTCACTGCTCGTTTATTATACAAACATGCATTTGGTAATTATTTGGTTCACCACGTGAACGATGGGCAGCCCAGTTAGGAGCAAAAATAGGGAAAGAGGAGGGAAAGAAAAGAACTGAATGGACGTGATAAGAGGAAAGGACAAGAAAGACTACTAATGTTGGTACGCTCTCAGTATCACTTCCGGAGACTCCTGTACTGATCAAGTCCAGATTTTAGCCAACTGACTACTACCACCCCTTCTCCCCACAATATTGTCTGTCTTAATAAAATCAGCTGGAACTGAAGCATTAGCCCTGAAAGACTACTCCTGGCAAACCTCTGTGCTTTGAGTATGCTACTACTATGTTTTCCCGAAAATAAGACAGTGTCTTATATTAATTTTTGCTCCCAAAGATGCGCTAGGTCTTATTTTCAGGGGATGTCTTATTTTTCCATGAAGAAAAATACGGTACACATTTATTGTTATCTTATCATGGGGAGGCCTTATTTTGGGGGGATGCCTGATATTTCAATGTGGGGCAAAACTGAAAGTAGGTCTTATTTTCAGGGGATGTCTTATTTTCGGGAAAACAGGGTATGTTTTGGAGTTCATCCATATGCTATCGCCTCTGCATTAACTACGAGCATGACACAGACTAACTTTAATACATTGGATATATTTCCTTTCTTTCAGAGATGGAAAGATTTAGACACATTGTGAAGCATACTCCACACGCATTGGTGGACTTGCCAATTTTTCCAAATGCACCCTAATTAATACATACATATTATTAGGTACATTACCTTCCTTGTGGCTGAACAATTACTCTAAAGAGCCGTGAACAGATCTCCCAACATATTCTTTAATTCTTGAAAAGTTAGTTGATGGCCCACAACTCCCAGAATCTCACAGTCAGCATGACCCATACTGACAGTATTTAGGAAATAGTAATCCAAAAAAATTAAACTCAGAAAAATGGGTATGGGTCAGCTTTCTTATAGTTCAAAAGTCTTCATGTTCCAGTGCTGATCTGAGGGACCTGACCTGACTGTAGTAGCAGCTATAGCAGCGGTAAGCATGCTATTTCCCAGTGTATGCTATTAGCCTGAAAGCTCTCAGCAGTCTCTGAATGGGGATGCAGTTTAAAATGGGGACACAATTAAAAAAAAACAACAACTGAACCTGTCCTCAAATAAATGGGCCTCAATGTGAAAGAAAAAGAAAACTAGATGACCTATTTTTCGAGGCTAAAATTCCCAGCTAAGGACACTCCTGGGTGCAGAACTCAAACTCTTTGCAGTACATATAATCTATTATGTGTAAATATCTAACCCAAGGAGAACTCAAACTCTTTGCAGTACATATAATCTATTATGTGTAAATATCTAACCCTCCAGAACTTATCTGTGGTATTAAACTCATTTCTAGTCCCTGTCCTGGACAAGGCTCTCAGGGTAAGAAATGGATGGACTTTTCCTCCAGGAATCTGTCCAATCCCCTTTTGAACGCATCCAGGCCAGATGCCATCACCACATCCTGTGGCAGGGAGTTCCAGAGACTAACACGCTGGGTTAAAAAAAATCTTTTGTCTGTTCTCACTATCCCAGTCCTCAATCCGAGTGTATGTCCCCTAGTTCTGGTATTTTGGGAGAGGGAGAAGAGGGGTCCCTCTATCCACTTTACTCATGCCCTGCATTATTACATACGTCTCAATCATATCCCCCCTCAGGCGCCTTTTTTCCAGACTAAAGAGCCCCAAATGTTTTAGCCTTTCCTCATAAGGGAGGTGCCCCAGCCCAGTAATCATTTTAGTCGCTCTCTTCTGCACCTTTTCCAGTTCCACCATGTCTTTTTTGAGATGTGGTGACCAGAATTGTACACAATACTCCAGGTGGGGCCTTACTATTGTTTTGTATAATGACATTATAATGTTGGCTGTTTTATTTTCAATCCCCTTTTTGATAATCCCTAGCATGGAATTGGCCTTCTTCACCGCTGCCACACATTAGGTAGACACCTTCATTGAACTGTCCACCAGCACACCAAGATGTCTTTCCTGATCTGTCACGGATAGTTCAGAGCCCATGAATTGATAGATATAAAATTTTGATACATTTTTTTGCGATCTGAGATTTTGTTTTCTTCATTATCTTCTGGTCATTTTACCAGGGACCTTAGCCACAGTCTGCTAATTCAGAGTTTATCAGACTACATTCCTTACATTATAGGGCAAACATTTAAGATTTGCTGAGTTGTTAAGCATATTAGAACTCAGCTGCAAGTCTGTTTATTCCACACCTGTACGGAGAGGCTCACCAGGTTTAGAAAGGAGCACCTAGACCAGGGATGGCGAATCTATGGCACGCGACATGCCCCCTGGCCCGCGACATGCCCCCTGGCCCCCCTACTTCCCCCTCCAGCCATGAGGAATTTGCGGAGGAACAGAGGTAGGGACTTCAGCTTGACTTCACTTCAGAATACTACATGCAAAAATTTTGCTGCATTGAAAAAAATAGATGAACTTTGCAAAATTAAATACAAATGAAGTTTCTCAAAACTTATTTTTAGTCACATAAAATGGGAGATAAAACAATGCAAGGCTGCGATCCTGCATTTGCTTAACCAGGAGTAAGCTCAGTGCACAGTGGCATTATCGTCTGAATAATCTAAATGAGTGGATTAGTGTAATACTGGGTGCCCCCGCATATTCTGGAACACATGCACGCACACATTCATAGACACACACACACATATCTGCCTAACACCATGCGATCTACAAATGGACCGCTTCAGGTCTTCAGCCACTTAAAGATCAAAAGCTTAAAAAGAAAGCACCCAGTTATGGCATGCACTTCAAGGAGCTCGAGATCAATTAAGCAAAGGTGCTCAAGGGTCTTTGGCAGATGCACTGCTTACGTCAAAAGTGCAGTTGCGCTTGGCAAATCTATATTTTTTCCACCATGAAGGAAGTTTTTTTAAAAAACAAAACAAAACAAAAAAGCATATGAATTGTTTTGCCTTTCACTGAAAAAATGGGCAGCAAAGCACTGAAGAATAATAAAAGCTACACAAGCGGATGGAAAGTATGGCACAGGTAACAATGATTTTTTTAAAAAATATACGGCAGACAAGACCCAGAACAAAACAAATACACAGAGACGACAAATATACAAACAAGAGACAAGAAAATACTGCAGGCCCTTAAAGAATAACTGCAATATTTTAAAAGCTTTTCAAGGTTTTTGAAGTGGTAGTTGTATTAGTCTGTGCAAGCCCATCAGACAAACAAAACAAACACAAACACAAAAAACATAAGAGACAAAAATGTTGTGGCACCTTTTAATAGTTCGGTTCGCTCAGGCAGGGCTATATAAACAAGCTGATTTAGCAGCCACTGTTTCATTCAGGAATCACACACAATGTCTGCAATTTATGCACAGAGCACATGCACTGCTTACTTCTTTATGTTTTCCTTCTTAACTTTAAAAAGAATAGGGGAGGATTACTCACCACTAAGAGTGTCCACTGGCAGACACCGGTGAAGTGCTAAAGTGGCAAGGTGCTGCAATTGCTCCTCAACCACCCTCTTGTTTTTTGAGTAGGAAACTGTACAAATTCTACTTTTGCTTTCTGAAAATAGAGATTTATCTTAAGGAACCAAAGAATATACGGTAATCTGCCATATCTCCTTTGTATTTAGAACATGAATACATACACACTGTCAGGGTAAAAATAACCTGTTGGCACACCTTCCTTCCTTCCTTCCTTCCTTCCTTCCTTTTCCTTCCTTCCTCCCTCCCTCCCTTCCTTCCTTCCTAAGGGCCAAATCTGAGGAATTTGGAGCAAACTGCAAGAAAGACATACTCTGCTCTCAGTGTAATCATAAAATATGCAGAAAGGGGATGCCTGACTTTGTGTGAAGAGGAGTGTGAAACATCTGTCAATGATATGAGAGTGACAGAAGAGGGGCTGAACCTGAAGCGCTCCTTTGTTTGTCCAAAAAAAGAATGTGAGGCTGCAATAGGCAGAAATGCTGCACATACGCTCTTCACACAACCTTTCTCGGCACAACATACTGTGAACTGGGTTGACTAGGTTCCAATCCGTTGGGTAAATAGGTGCAAATTAACAGGGCTGTGTGGCAAACATTTTTAGGCTCACAGCACATATTTCAAGAAGTAAAAAAAATGATTTTTGAAGCCTAGTCTGGTGAAAATGTCACAACATGAAACCAGATGTGGCTGTTTGACAATACTACTATGTCAATGCAAAGTGTAGAAAAGGCTTCCTGTGCTTCCTCTAAATTAGAAGCCATAAGAACATAAGAACATAAGAGGAGCCATGCTGG
>JAHTLZ010000237.1:24694625-24708350 GCA_023846285.1 Phrynocephalus versicolor | reverse complement strand
AGATAGATAGATAGATAGATAGATAGATAGATAGATAGATAGATAGATAGATAAGAGCAGGGTGTGAACACCCTATCCTTCGAATAAGCAGGTGTTCAGTACTTCCCAACCCTGCCACCCTATTCCTATTCCAATGGGTGCCCACTCAGAAGCAGGAGATGGGACAGGGAAGTTAGGACACTGCGTTCAAGTGGGCACCCACTGGCAGAACATCTGCCCACCTAAAGGTGGAACCAACGGTTCATACCCATCTCTAATGTATAGGAATAAAACAACAGAATTATAAGAAGTGTTGCAAAGCAGGTAAATTTCTATTGAAATTTCCAAATATCAAACTGTAGTTCTATGCTGAGTCACTTAATGTGATTTGCCTCCAGAAGTGACACTATGTTGGGTCAGCATAACTAAAGAGGATTTTGGCCATTATATCCTGACCCTTTAACAACCAAATGCAGATATTTAATCCGTAGTTTCACTGACTTTTGAGCATCGATAAAAATATCCTTCCCTCATGGATGGGTGGTCTAAAGCAATGACGGGATGGAAAGAATGCCACTTTTTGGGAAGTGGGGTACATAGGACCTAACTCAGAGGTCCTATTTTTTTCCCCATGGGGTAGGAAATGGGCTGCTGCTCATGGACGCCCCCAAGAGGAGCATTTTACCTTTAACTGCACCTGGGCCTTAGAAAGCATTGCAAACAACAAGGCCAGTGCAGGTGACGGCATTCCAACTGAACTCTTTAAAATCTTAAAAGAGGATGCTGTAAAGGTGCAGCATACAATATGCCAGCAAATTTGGAAAACCCAGCAGTGGCCAGAGGACTGGAAAAGATCGGTCTACATCCCAATCCCAAAGAAAGACAACGCCAAAGAATGCTCCAACTATCGCACAATTGCACTCATTTCACACGCTAGCAAGGTTATGCTCAAAATTCTACAAGGCAGGCTTCAGCAGTATGTGGAAAGAGAACTTCCAGAAGTACAAGCTGGATTTCGAAGGGGCAGAGGAACTAGAGATCAAATCGCCAACATGCGCTGGATTATGGAGAAAGCCAGAGAGTTCCAGAAAAACATCTACTTCCGCTTCATTGACTATGCCAAAGCCTTTGACTGTGTAGACCACAACAAACTATGGCAAGACCTTAAAGGAATGGGAGTGCCTGACCACCTTATCTGTCTCCTAAGAAATCTATATGTGGGACAAGCAGCAACCGTCAGAACTGGATATGGAACAACTGATTGGTTTAGAATTGGGAAAGGAGTACGACAAGGCTGTATACTGTCACCGTGCCTATTTAACTTATATGCAGAGTACATCATGAGAAAGGCAGGTCTGGATGAATCACAAGCCGGAATTAAGATTGCCGGAAGAAATATCAACAACCTCAGATATGCAGATCATACTACTCTAATAGCAGAGAGTGAGGAGGAATTAAAGAACCTCTTAATGAGGGTGAAAGACGAGAGTGAAAAAATGGGCTGAAGGTCAACATCAAAAAAACTAAGATCATGGCCACTGGTTCCATCACCTCATGGCAAATAGAAGGGGAAGAAATGGAGGCAATGACAGAGTTTATTTTCTTGGGATCCTTGATCACTGCAGATTGCGACTGCAGCAATGGGAAAAAATACGCCTTCTTGGGAGGAAAGCAATGGCAAACCTAGAAAGCATCCTAAAGAGCAGAGACATCACTTTGCCAACTAAGATCAGGATAGTCAAAGCTATGGTTTTTCCAGCAGTGATGTATGGAAGTGAGAGCTGGACTATAAAGAAGGCTGATCGCCGCAGAATTGATGCTTTTGAGCTGTGGTGCTGGAGGAGAGTCTTGAGAGTCCCCTGGACTGCAAAGAGATCAAACCTATCCATTCTGAAAGAAATCAACCCTGAATGTTCACTGGAAGGACAGATTTTGAAGCTGAGGCTCCAGTACTTTGGTCACCTCATGAGAAGAGAGGACTCCTTGGAAAAGTCCCTGATGCTGGGAAAAATCGAAGGCAAAAGGAAAAGAGGACGACAGAGAATGAGATGGTTGGACGGTGTCATCAATGCAACCAAAATGAATTTGACAAAACTCCGGGAGGCAGTAGAGGACAGGAAGGCCTGGCAAGCTCTGGTCCATGGGTTCACGAAGAGTCGGACATGACTGAACGACTGAACGACAAGCACCACTGTCCTTCTGTAACATTTAATACCTTGTATAAAGGAATTCATTCGTTCCAAATAAAATTCTGTTAAGCAAATTTTCCTATATACAAATTTCCCATAGGAATGCATTGAAAACAGAGTAATCCCTAATCGCGACTATTTTTATGCTGTATGGATTTGCCCCATAGGCGATTCTGTTAAGCAAATTCCCCCTATCGCGGGGAAATATGTTGTACAGATTTTATGTTATACAAACCGTTTGTTATGCGAGAGTCCACTGTACTTTGGAATACCACAAACCTACAACTGGGCTTCCACCCACTTCAAATTTTGTTAGTTAGTTAGTTTGCTTGCTTGCTTGCTTTCATTTTTGCCCTTTTAAATAACAGACCAACCCAAATGGTTCATCTCTGGCCTAAAATTTTAAGACATATTTCCTGAGATGGACTGTACACAGTGATCATCATTGTCTTGTCATGAGAGCAGTTGCACATGGAAATGGAAGAATGAGTTGAGCTATAGCACTCTGGAGTTGAACCAAGGGCACATTTATTGAAATAATCAAAACTTCCAAGTCTTGGCTCCTCCCAAATCCCCAAAACCCAAATCAATGATTGTGGATTACACTCAAAGAAGCAACTGATACCCTACTGTGAATGGATATGTCTCCTCTGACAGGATGAGGATCACGAATGACACCCTAGTGTGATCTTCAACTCAGAAGAAAATGAGCAATCAATGCTCAGACAATGAAGACAACATTTATTGCAAACTATTTACAACATCTATCCATCAACAAATTCATCACTCAAATACATTATCAAGGGAATTAGAACTGCCTGGCTTTCCCCCCATCTTGCCAAGGACCTTACATCTAAGAAATAACTCGTGGCAAATCCACCTTTTGCCATGTTATAACCTATTGGTACTACTCTGTGGAAGAGAGTTTCGCCCTCGAAATATTAGCAACATTTTTGTTATTTTTCTAGTAGCTTCAAGGTATCACCTGTTCCACTTTTGTATTTGGTTTTTGTGATGGCTACATGGCTCCTCAACTTGTTTTGCTTCAATTGGAAATACTGAGATACCAGGAATGAGCTCCCCCCCCGCCAACGTGCCAAGGAAGAGGCAAATGTGCCATCAATGGAGACATGATAAGACTGCAGCACTGGGTAATCTCTTTCCTTTTTATTTGATCCAACTGACTACAATCAGGGGACTTTTCCAAATTTTATCCCAATCCTAAAATGAAATGCATGGGCCTTCTGCACCAACCCCTCCCCCGCCCCTGGCAAGGCAGGGGCCATTGGCCTTGATGAGCTACATTGAGGAGAGGTGTGAATGTGTGTACATGAGCCTTGACATGTCTTTGGAAGGACTGGGACAATAAAAAAACCTCCCTCCCTTCATTTCGGATGCATCAAAACAACAACCAAGCTCCTAGCCTCAAATAAGAAACTGCCTGGCTTTTTTTCCTATCTTGCCAAGAACCTTACATCTAAGAAATAGCTCCTGGCAAATCCATCTTTTGCCATGTTATAACCTATTGGTACTGCTCGGAGGAAGAGGGTTTTGCCCTCAAAATATTAGCAACGTTTTTGTTATTTTTTCTAGCAGCTTAAAGGTATCACCTGTTCCACTTTTGTATAAGGAAATTAGATGTAATCCAACATGCCCTATGCCACTGAAGTGTGTTTCCCAACACATACAACAATATTGGTTTGAGATCAAGTCTTCCCAGTTGACATGCCCCTGTTTCAGGAGGTGAACTTGCAGCTGGGCTCCTTCAGATAGTCTGAAACAGCCATTCCTACTCCCACTTTTGTTTGTTTGTTTGCTTGCTTTTTGTTTGTTTTATCTGGGGGGGGGTTGGCCACAGCCATAAACACAACATGAAAGAAATATAGGCCAAAACAGCACTGCATAAGTCACATATTGAACCTTTCAAGTGGCATGTGATCCATTTGTCTGTGAAGATTCTCAGTCATCCATGTGAGTTTATCTGGAAGTTGAGTCATGGCAACTAGACTTCTTTTCTTGAGAGACAAATGTTTCGCTACTCATCCAAGCAGCTTCATCAGTCTGAGGAAAGTTAGTGGTGAGTCCTCAATTTTATTCAGATCATGGTCTACCTATGATCCTATTCAGGCTATTGTCCACCTAATGAGCCTATTCGGGCCTTTATCCAATTTATAAGCTTATTCAGACTAGGGTGATGTGAAACTAAGGTGAACTATAAAATGGAGGACTGCTTGGATGAGTAGAGAAACGTTTCGATCTCTCAAGAAAAGAGGTCTAGTTGCCATGACGCAACTTCCAGATATGTGAACAATTGTTTCCAATTCCCATTGAGAATGGCTGGGACTCTGGACTATAATCTGCTAGAAGATAATATTTTTCCATATATTTTGCTTGTGTGTTGTGTTGTGTCATTACAGTTGTGACTGACTCTTCATGACTCCATGTCTTATTGATTATTATTTTCTGCTAACTATCTGGATACTCTAGGTATTGTTCCTTTGACATTGTTGTGTGTCACCATTTTTATTTTGAAGATACTGCTTCATTTTATATTTAATTTACTGTAGGCCTGTCTAGGAATCTGCTGAAAAATGAAATGGAAATCATATTCTATACAATTACAGGAAAGAAAAATGAAAGAAATCTAGTGAGCCATATGGAGACCTTTTGGAGATAACCCCCCCCCCCCCCAAAAAAAAGAAAAGAAAAAAACCTCAGAAGCCAAGTAACTCAGAAGTTCTATTTTACCTGTACAGGATACAATGGAGATATCTGACAGAAGGGATTTGCAGAGTTACATTAATAGCCACTCTCACTGATTGACTTTGATTATTTCAACCTGAACTAGCTTTTCAAGATGAATTGATTTTGCCATATCAAGTCTCTGCTAGACTTATCTCCCCTTGACCTCTTGGACATGATGAAATAATATGAGAAGATGCCAAGAAACCACTAAGTGTTGAGGACAAGATTTAACACTATGACAGACCTTTTGAAAGCTCAGTATGTCCCAGATATTTTACTTTTTGGAAGATTATTGAGACCTAAAACTTATGGCCAATTTAATCAGTCAATAGGACATAAGCATTTCACTGGCTAAGCTTCTCTATTTAGTTTTTTTAATTGAACTTATCGTATCTATAGGGTTGCTACTTTGACTTCATCATCATAAATACTTACTTCTGTGAGCTAATTAACTTTTCCACTTCTGTCAAAAAATTAATAGGGAAAGTGAGCCATTTTTCTTAATA
Organism: Phrynocephalus versicolor; assembly: GCA_023846285.1. Lineage (NCBI taxonomy): Eukaryota > Metazoa > Chordata > Lepidosauria > Squamata > Agamidae > Phrynocephalus > Phrynocephalus versicolor. The sequence continues at coordinate 24,702,931 of JAHTLZ010000237.1, read as the reverse complement.
TCAAACTATACTAATACCAATGATCTCCTTTTCAAAACTGTTTAGCTATTTGACAACCAAGGTATAATGTGAGATGTTATAATTTAAATCTGTCCTCCATTCATCCCAGTGTTGTACATTACATAAAATCTAACAGATGCATGGTTCCGATCAAGATAAAAGTAGTTAAACAATACACATTAAAATTTCTCACATAGCATTTTAGATAGCTTCAATCCTCATTGATTTCTACCAATCTTACGCAATACTAACTTTGGATGGGCTGAAATTTTTCAGTAGAAGCAGAAACCTTTTTTCATCAAAACAGGAAAAGCCACAAAGAGCAAAATGTAGTCATCGGGACAGACAAATAGTGGAGACAGTGAATTGGACTCCACCACTGGTGCAGAATCAAGGGATGTGTCCAGTGCACCGTACTTAGGTCCTGTATTATTGGATGAGTTTCAATTATTGAGACCCAAGGATGTGGACAGTGTACTTGGATCTGTCTGTTCTAGCACCAAGCTGCTTGACCCTTGCCCTTCTTGGCTAATTGAAAGATCTGCCAGGGAGGTTCGCACCTGGGTCCAGGAGGCTGTAAATGCCTCTTTAAGAGAGGGAGTGGTCCCTGCCGCCTTGAAAGAGGCAGTAATTAGACCAGTCCTTAAAAAACCTAATCTGGACCCAGGGCTGGTTGTTAACTACTGACCGGTAGCAAACCTCCCTTATTTGGGCAAGGTATTAGAGCGGGTGGTGGCCGGGCAACTCCAGGCGCTGCTGGATGAAACGGGTTTTCTGGATACATTTCAATCAGGTTTCAGGCAGGGTTTTGGTACGGAGGCTGCCTTGGTCGCCCTGCATGATGACCTTTGCCAGGAGAGAGACAAGGGGAGTGCAACCCTGTTGATACTCCTGGACCTTTCAGCGGCTTTCAAAACCATTGACCATGGTGTCCTTCTGGATAGGCTGGCCAGGTTGGGGGTCGGAGGCACCGCTCTGCGGTGGTTCCACTCCTTCCTGGCTGGTCGTGTCCAGAAGGTGATGCTGGGGGACAATTGCTCTGCACCATGGCGTTTACATCACGGGGTTCCACAGGGCTCTATACTGTCCCCCATGCTGTTTAACTTTTACAAGGAACCGCTGGGAGAGGTCATCAGGAGGTTTGGGCTCAGGAGTCAGCAATATGCTGACGATACTCAGCTCTACCTCTCATTTTCCACCGATCCAGGTGAGGCTGTCTCTATAATGAACTCGTGTCTGGGCCAGATAATGGACTGGATGAGGGTTAATAAATTGAAACTTAATCCAGACAAGACGGAAGTGCGGTTAGTGGGTGCTTCGCCATACAGGTTATAGGGCCATCTCTCTGTTCTGGATGGGGTTACACTCCCCCTAAGGGAGGGGGTCCACAGCTTGGGGGTACTTCTGGACCCCAGTCTAACTCTGGAAGCCCAGGTGGACTCAGTGGCCAGGGGTGCCTTTCTCCAGCTGTGGAAAATATATCAGCTGCACCCCTACCTGGACGAATGGAGCCTCAGGACATTTACATATGCATTGGTAACATCCCGTATTGATTACTGCAATGCATTTTACATGGGTCTGCCTTTGAAGACGGTTCGGCGATTGCAACTGGTTCAGAATCGTGCAGCCCAGCTGGTGAGTGGTGAGGCTGCCAGGGATCATATTACACCGATTCTACACAACCTGCATTGGTTACCAGTTGTTGCCCCAGCCCAATTCAAAGTGTTTGTTTTGGCATATAAAGCCCTAAATGGCTTAGGACCTAGAAACCTGAAGGACCGTCTCCTTCCATATGAACCTACCTGGCAATTAAGATCTAGCCAGGGAGCCCTCCTGAGAGAGCCATCCCTTAAGGAGGTGAAAGGGATGGCTTGTAGGTCTAGGACAGTGTTGGCGAACCTATGGCACGGGTGCCAAAGGTGGCACTCGGAGCCCTTTCTGTGGGCATCCAACACTGCCCTTTCACAGCCACTTGGATTCAGGTTAAATTGCTGTATTGGCACTTTGTGACAAAAGTAGTGGGTTTTGAATCACAGTTTGGGCACTCAGTCTCTAAAAGGTTCGCCATCACTGGTCTAGGGCCTTTTCAGTGGCTGCCCCCAGGTTATGGAATGCCCCCCCCAAGTGACATCTGCCTGGCGCCAACACTGATGACATTTCGGCAGCAGGTAAAAACATTCCTGTTTCTGAAAAATTTTAACTAACATAGATTGTGGGTTCTGGTGACAATTTTAGTGTTTAGTGTTTAAATGTTTTTATTGTTTTAATTGTCCATTGCCTTTTTGGCGTTTTAACTGTTTTAACTGCTCATTTTAATTGTAAGCCACCCTGAGACCTTCGGGTAGTGGGTGGCATATAAGTTGCATAAATAAATAAATAAATAAATAAATAAATAAATAAATAAATAAATAAATAAATAAATAAATAAATAAATAAATGGAACAGCATGTATAAGTAACACAGAACTGATTTTCATCCTCTAACCTTGCTCGTTCATAAACTGAAATATAATGTGGACCTAAATTCATTCATGAACTCAAGCTCATAAATCAATGGGATTTACATGCATGTTGATTTCAATAGGTTGTTCTAGTTCCAACTGATTCTGGCCATTATGTTTTATTTTCTGTGTAGTAAAAGGTTCCTCCAGTTTCATCAGGCTAACACCAACTAAAAGAGCAGAACTGGAGATGCAGAATCAACTGATTGAACAATACATCGTATTGTCCTGTACTGCATTCTTATGTACCTGGCAGCTACGCTGAACTATTTTCAGCATAAGGCGGTGTGGGATTAGGGACACAGTTCACATCTGGCTGCTATTCTGTCCCTCCCTCCCAAGCAATAAACTAAAGGACCATATTGGATCCTTTAGTATTCTGATTCTGGAGCCAGTTCAGGCCTAAGTGTCAAAGGAGACAGCTGCAAAGCCTTGAGGAGGGATACGTGAGGGAATCTGAGGTTGCTCATTTATGTTTCCTTGGTTTTCTTTCTGGGTACTCCTAATCCTAGACAGCCATCTCACATCATTGTTGGTCAAAGAAATCTAAAACCAAAATAAAATGGTCTCACAGATGGACTTCCTGCCCGTAAGTATGCAGGGTTTTGGATGAAATGACGTTCGCCCTCTCTCTCTCCCCCTCTCCCTCTCTCTCTCTCTCTATCTGTGTGTGTGTGTGTGTGCGCGCGCGCATGCACATGTGCAACCACAAACCCACCAGCTAAATAAATTAGAAAGCAAAATACTCTAAACGCATGCTCTCACTTGATTAAAAATTGGGATATTTCAGTTGCCTATTAATTATTTGAAGGGATGTAAAAGGATACATTTGCTGGGCCCATCCCCTTTTCCTTTAACCTTTACAGCCACCAGTCTTCTATTCTCCGTGGGTCAGCTACCTTTCCTATTTCTTCTTAACTACATTCTTAAACCCCAATGTTTTGCCTTGCATATACTGTAGTTTCTTTCCCTTGAAAATAGGACACCCACCTGAGTCTTCCACTGGGCTTTTCCTTGGAAGTCGCTGAGGACACTGATACTTAACAAGAAGGTGTACAGTCTAGAGGGACCATCATCAAATAATTATCACCTGCTCTTTTTGACCTTTTAGGATTGCTAACCCCTGCCTTCTCATATCTTGTCCAATCATCATCATTTCTGCTTCTCTTCCAGTCAACCTAAAGAATTTACCTTCAATTTAGCCCACGGTCATCTGTGAAGGCCTTCACCATCCACAGATCAACAAATCAAATTATCAAACGAACCCGCAGTGGCTTGGACCTATTTTTGCTAGTTTAATGTAAGAAAAAAGGTATATACATCATGTTTATTTAATGTTCAGCTCTTTTTTGCCTACTGTATATACAGGCACTATGCTTTCAAAATTCTTGAAACAAAATAACCTGTTCCTGTAAGACCCTGTTCACTCTGTTCAATGTGTTTTACTGTAATTCTTTTGGTCTCAATTAGTTCACTTAGTACACTTAAGAAATGAAGTTCTTTAATCTGCTCACCTCAACTAGACCACACAAAATCTACCCATTTCCCTCGCAGCAATTATTTACCAAATCATCCCTTGGGTATTCACACTGACTTTCCTCCCAGGTGCTTTTGCATGCAAATCTTAATCATCCATTGGGACCCCATCTAGGTGAGTACAGCGTATTCCAAGCTAGGAAGCACTCTCCTTTATTATGACGACTCCACTATAAGGAACAGGAAAACTAGCCTCCACTGATTATTTCCCTCACATACAACGTTATTTATTCCTTAACAATAGAGATTTATTTTTTCCCTTTCACAATAATTTACACAAAAATGATAACATGCACATAAATGGCAAAAGGTTATTCAAAAGACACGCTTGAGGGAAGAGATTTCCTCTATAATTTGGATTTTTGTCTGAGTTAATACTTTGTTCTCCTTTAGTGTTTTTGGAAGCGGAAGTACAGTTATGATGATTAATAAGGATCATAAGGGAAAGGAAACTCATAGGAAAGGTGAAAGCCAATTTTAACTGCAAGGGGTACAAAACAGATTTGTTCTTCAAATATTATTGACATTTGCAAATGTTTTAAACTGTACTGTATGCAGAAAACAATGGGAGCTAGAAACCTGCTTTTTAGAATAAAAGCTGAAGGCTTTACCAAGTGTTAGGTGATAAACATAGGTTTGCTAACAAAGAACACTTCTGCTGCACTGTAAGCAGAGTTTCAGCATGATTTTCAGTTAAAAGCAGTGTTTAACTCTTGCATCCCTTAGTCCTTGCTGCCTGCAACTCCTTTGTTTTGACTGCCACTGTTAAGTATAAATTGAGAAAAGAGCATGCACAAATTTTTCCTCTTTGAACCATAGAACCAGAGTGTCTGTGAAGATTCTCAGTCATCCAGGTGAATTTATCTGGAAGTTGAGTCATGGCAACTGGACTACTTTTCTTGAGAGATTGAAATGTTTTGCTTCTCATCCAAACAGCTTCATCAGTCTGTTTGGATGAGAAACCAAACATTTCAATCTCTCAAGAAAAGAAGCCCAGTTGCCATGACTCAACTTCCAGACACAGGACCAAGGAAATGGCAAATCATGTGAAGAAGGGTTTGCTGCCAGCAGTTACTTCAGCTTCCAGTTCTTGTACCAGCCCCCACAATAGTCCACATCCTTTGAGACAGGGAGTCCTGTCCAGTTTGTCTAGCCATCAAAACAGCACTATACTGGTTTGTAGGAATAATCTAAGGACCATCTAATAATTAAGCTAATTTGAAAAGCTGAATATTATTTATACACATTGTAATTGTTTAAGGGATATGCAAAGGCTGCAACTCAAAATGATCCTTTCCATATCTAAATTTCCTAAGGCAATGGCCACAGGTCGGAGTGTACCTCTCCATAAGACAGGCATTAGAACAGACTGTTATGCACCTTACCATCTCATCACAACGATGAACCAGGAAAGTGAAAAGTGTCTGCCAACATAACCAAGTTGTATATGTTTCAAATTTGAGGTAGCAGAGACTGAGTATTATATTTGTTTTTCTATACAATTTCTTTGGTTCCCCTTGAATAAATTACTATTTGTGTCTAATTAGACAAAAGGGTAAAACTATTCATAGCAGCAACAACAAGGGGTTTAGTCTGGAAGGAGTTTATGCTAGACAGGCACAGTGTAAGACGATGTGTCATGACAGTACAAAGTTCTAATTGAGCAGTCAGGCCATTTGTAGGCTTCCAGAGATTTTACAAGTTGCCGTGCCAAGAACCCACAAATAAAAATGTCAGCATTCTATTAGCAGCTTTAAATGAAACGTAATGTTCATTTCATGTGCATAATCTTCATTAGAGGAATACATATATTGGTAATGTAATTTAGTCAATTAGGGCAACGGTTCACAATCTGTCAGAATCCACCATGAGTGAGATAATGAATTAAACTGCTAGGAAAATATTTGAATCCGAAAGAGCAAAGCAAAGGCATTTGTTGCTGTTTTTTAAAAGAAAAAGAAAAGAAAAAGAAAGCAAGACTCCTGTCACAACAACGGCCAAAGACTGTGACTAAATAGTGCATTTCATTACAAGGGCAGAAATCCACAGTATTCTTAGACCTTGTACAATCAAGGATGATTAGCCCCACATTAAGAGCTCCCTCAGATGTCTCCCACTCCTCACCTCTTTCCTGACTTACATATATATTCATTCTGCTTTTTAATTCGTTCCCCTTCCCTGCTCCCCAGCCAGAGTATAGAAAATGGCTTCAGCAGATTGCGAAAAGAAAGAGAAAAGACAATGTATAGCAGCACATGGGCACATAGTAGCTCACTCATTTCTCTACGTCCAACCCAACAAAAGTATGCTAAGGCGTAATGCTCTGGTTATGTACGACGGGCTTCACGTGACCGGGGGTGGGGCTGTGTTCCTTCACTCAGTCCTGCACAGAGGGAGAACAGAACCTGCTTCCAGGGCAAAAGGAGGGAAAGAGAGGGGAAATTTGGGGGAAGCAGCCTGTGTGTGGCCAAAGCAACAAGAAAGAAACCAGAGAGAGGGAGAGAGCAAGCGAACGAGTCCAATTCCATGACACTGGAACAGGCAGCTGGCCTAAGATGCTAATTCAGCGGTTTAACAAATCAAAGCCACTTGAAAAGTACAATGGGAGCCCTCAATGGGTGGATGTCAGGGGACTGAGAAAATGCCTTCTCAAGTATTTCACATTAAGAGGGAATAATGTGTTAATTTATAACTCTTCACCCTATACACTTGGATTATCCATCTGTGTCAGTTGTTTGACTTCTTAAATTTATCAAAAAACACTTGCAACTGGAGACATCGTCTGCTTAAGCATTGAAAGGTGAAGCGGCATTGGAGGTGGGAAGACTGTCCTGCTCGGGGTGGGGTGGGGGCGTGGGGGATAGTTAGCGGATTCTAAAAAAGGAAGGGCTTGTTCCATGGCAGTGGCTGATTGCATTAGGTGCCATCAGTCAAAAGTGGCACTGGAGGAGGAGGGAAATCTTTGAATCAGCAACCAGAGGTACCATCAACATCTAAGGAAAAGTTGTGAAATCCTCTAGCTCAATTTAACTGAGACAGAGCTCCTGAATTTGGGGCTCTAATGAAATTTTCTGTTCCATTTATTAAAAAGTTGTGGGAGCGGAATGGTGGCACTGAAGAAGGTCATCCTCATTTGTGGAGGGTCGAGAATTGTACGAGCTGCCAAAAAATGTGACAATTTGCTTGATAGACAGGGAACTGCTTTGTTTTCACGAAAGGCATTCAACAAAATGAAGCAATCGGCCTAAAATAACTAATGGCAATTAGTCCTGGTGTAGTTTCCAAAAGGACATCTTTGAACTTTGAATAAGGGGCTCAGAGTGACAACGAAGCTGGAATCCTTCACATCAAAACAAACCTTAACTAGGGACCACTCTTTAGTCTAGAAACAGATTCATATAGTAAAACATTTCAAGGTATGAAGAAACTTGGGAAAATAAGGTGGCTTGGTTATGTTTACCTTCTGATTTCATTAGATAAGGGTAGAGGGAATAAATAAGATTTTAAAAATATCCAAAATGATCTTATTCCTAAATGATCCCTTCATCCTTGCAAATGGGATTGGCTCTGAATTTACAGCTTGTTTCTATTCCACTTTTCCCACTTTTTCTTTGCCTATTCCATTCATGTAATATGATCTGGTACAACAAAACTATGGAGTGAAATAAAATCTCTTCAGAATAAAATTGATACATTGGGGGGTGGGGAAAAGACATGCCATGAATATATATATACTTTTCTAATTCCAGACATTTTTAACAGGGAGATCGGGGGGGGGGGACTAAACACCTGATGCTATCATATACCTCTTGAGAGTAAAATGCATTCGTGCAACTTTAATATATATATCATTTTCTTTTTTAAAAAAACCTGAAAAACAATATCAAAAATCTAATTTGTTCAATAGTGGTATTTTTAATTTTTGTTGATCAATAAAGAGGAAGTGCTAAGGGCTTTCTGTCCCAAAATACAGACACCAGACGCAGTTATTTTGTAAATGAAATCAAAAGGTGTCAATACTTTCCCCAACAATCTTTGGCTTGTCTACACCACTTAACTGTATTCACAGAGTACCGGTGCAGCAAACGCTGCCTAGACCATTGTGGAGATATTATTGTCTGCACCTCAATTATGCACTTGAAACAGAAACAGATACTCTCTTATTTTCACAACATTCATATGTAAATAATATGCTGATGAATGGAAATGAGATGATGTAAATGATTTCTAAAGCAGCCCCTGATCTAGTGAAAAGTAGAAAAAGACAAGT
>JAHTLZ010000237.1:24668603-24685678 GCA_023846285.1 Phrynocephalus versicolor | reverse complement strand
CACACACACACACACACACACACACACACACACACACACACACACACACACACATCCAAAGACTGAATTTTTCTGTGGGTAAGTGGGCAGGACTAAGGTTCAGTCTGCAAAAAATGCACAAAACTTTCATCATCGCACCCAGTGGGAACAAAATAAGTGAAAGTTTATAACTACTCAAATGAAACATTTTACATAGGTTTCTTTTTTATTTGTGAGCTTGTAAACTCAACAGACGAAAGTAGAAAATGTAGATTTATCCAAACAACAGCAGCAACAAAATTAACAACAAGACTTGTAGCATCTTTAAGTCTAACTGCATTTATGGCTTATCTGACCGGCAGGTAAATGAACTAGGAGTTGCACCGACACCTTTGCACTAAGGGCTTCCTGGCTAGAAGATTTCATTTAGCAATCTTCTCTCCATCCGGCTCCACTGCCCCCAAACAAAATACAACACACACAAAATCTAGTAGGAGTTAGACTACTTTAATTTTTTTGAAAATTCCTTTCTAGAAGAGAAAAAAGTCAGTTTATCTGGATGTTAGTCCTATTGAATTGCATACTCTTAGAACAAAATGAAAAATGGTAGGGGGAAGGATGCTGCAGCTTGAAAAAAACATTAGTTTAACATAGTATTTTGCAGATTATAATCTACTTCAAATGCATATTCAGACACAGAGGGTTCATGACCAGGGCACAACCTGAAATTTCTGCTGGGATGCCCCCATCCTACTCTATATGCCACTCATATTTTCAGATACATGTTCTAAAACAGTGGTTGTGACTCCCCCAGTCCTTTGTCACTGGCAATCTAGACTTGGAATTCTGGGATTTGTAGTCCAAAACACCTGAAGTGCTGAAGGGTCACCACCACTGTTTTAGAACATATGAATATAAGCTTCTGTATTCTGCCCATTTCTATCAGCTTCCATTAAGCATGTTTAATGTGAAGAAACATCAGTTTGGGGAAAATGGGCAAAGCATTTATCACCACAGTTGCCCTTAGAATCATAGAATCATAGAATTGGAAGAGACCTCAAGGGCCATCCAGGCCGACCCCCTGCCATGCAGGAACACACATCACAATTCTCCCAACATATGGCCATCCATCCTCTGCTTAAAAACCTCCAAGGAAGGAGAGATTCCACCACCCTCTGTGACAGCATATTCCACTGCCCAACAGCTCTAACTGTCATGAAGTTCTTCCTAATGTTTAAACTGAATCTCCTTTACTGTAGTTTGAAACCACTGCCTTAGTCCTAGTCTCTGAAGCTATGGATAACAAACCATTCCCATCTTCAATGTGACATCCTTTCACATATTTAAACATAGCTATCATAACTCCTCTCAGCCTTCTTTTTGTACGGCTAAACATTTCCAGCTCCCTAAACCACTCCTCATAAGACATTTCTTCCAGACCTTCAACCATCTTGGTCGCCCTCCACTGGTCCCATTCAAGGTTATCAACATTTTTTTAAATTGAGGTGCACAGAACTGGACACAATACTCCAGAGCAGAATAGAGTGGTATTATCACTTCCCTTGATCTAAACACTATGCTTCTATTGATGCAACCAAGAATCACATTGGCTTTCTTGGTCGCCACATCACACTACTGACTCATGTTCAATTTGTGGTCCACCAAGACTCCCAGATCCCTTTTATAGGTACTATTTTCCAGCCAGGTGTCTCCCATCCTATATCTGTGCAATTCATCCTTTTTACCTAGATCAGGGGTGCCCAAACTTTTTGTAAGGAGGGCCAGATTTGGTGGCTGAGAATGTGTCAGGGGCCGGTTCCTCCCCGACGCTGCCAGCCCACTGCAAGCCCCACCCACTGACCCCTTGCAACCCACCCGCAGGAAGGAAGGCGGGGACCAAGGGAGGGAGGGAGGTGGGGACCAAGGGAGGGAGGAAGGAAGGAAGGTGGGGACCAAAGGAAGCACAGGGATCCGTGGCCACAGGTCACCCCTTGGAAGAGGCGTTCTGTGCGACTTTGCAGCCCCCCAAGCTCCCCAGTGGTGGTGACGGCTTGCCCACCAGCCCACCCCAAAGCTCCTTGGCAGTGGTGGAGGCCCGCTGGCCTGCCCACCCCCACACATTCCCCTGCGGTGCCAGTGGTAGCAGACCGCAAGCCGCCCAAGCTTCCCAGCAGTGCCAGTGGTGTGGCCCGCCCGATCACTGCCCCGCGCATGCGCACAACCTCACAATGTTCCCAACTATGCCGGTGGCAGCTGGCCTGCCCGCGTGCCAGCCCCGCGCGCGCGCCCAGCCCCACAAGCTTCCCGGCGGTGCTGGTGGTGATGGCCCACACCCTTGCCCACCCACCCAGCCCCACAATTTTCTGCTCAACGGCTGGCCAGCCTCCCCAGCCCCTCAAGCTTCCTGGCAGTGTCAGTGTTGGTGGAAGATTTTTTTAAAAAAAAAACATGGGGCGAAGGAGGGGTAGGGAGGGGCGGGCCAGCCAGCCTCGGGCCACTCAGAATGGCCTGACGGGCCGGATTTGCCCCGCCCCCCCCGGGCCGGACTTTGGGCAGGCCTGACCTAGATGCACCACCCTACATTTCTCTCTGTTGATACCCATTCCGTTCTTTTGAATTTTCATCCTATCCTCTAGGGAATTAACAACCCTTCCCAATTTGGTTTCATCTGCAAATCTGATCAGCCTACTCTCTAGTCTTTCACCCAACTCATTAATAAAGATATTGAATAGCACCAGATCCAGAACAGAACTCTGGGGCACCCCACTGGTCACATCTCTCCAAGAGGAAGAGAAACCATTTATAATCACCCTTTGGGTGCGACCAGTCAACCAATTACTAATCCATCTAACAGTGGCACTATCTATCCCACTTTCCACTAACTTCTTTGTAAGTATACCAAGGGGAACCTTATCAAAGGCCTTACTGAAATCTAGATAAGCAATATTCACAGTGTTCCCCTCATCCACCAGGCCTGTAATTCTATCAAAGAAAGATATAAAATTGGTCTGGCATGACTTTTTTTAAAGAGACCCATGTTGACTTCTCATAGCTACTATAAATTCAAAGAAGATAGGTCTCTGGAAAATAAGAAGTCATAAAGGATAAGACACTAAAAGATGAGCCTGAACCCCCAAACCAGTTAATGATTAGAGGAACATATGTGGCAGATCAAATATTCCTGGATGCAATTCTGTCAAATTATCTATCCATCCATCCATGCATTTAATATACCACCATTTCCCTCATAGGGAAGTCAAGGTAGCTCATAACAATTAAACCTACACAATAATCAACAGTTTTAAAATACAATGGAAAATGTATTTTAAAAGCAATTGAAAATCTTAGTATTTAATAGATATTGCATTCCTGAGATCCCTCACATTGCTTAAAGCCTACCTGAAAAGTAAGGTTTTTCCCTGAAGTTGGAAAGACATTTTACTAATATATCAGATGTACATAACCAAACAGATCACTAACACCTTTTGAGGTGTTGATGATCATTCTCACTGCTTTAAAAGGAGTGGCTTTCAAAATTTATACAGTTTTTAAAGGATAGTAAATATGGCAACACTGGAGGAATTAGTTGGGTATGGGGAAAATGATTAGCCAAACTAAGAATAACAATGCATTTAACAATGAATTGCTGGAGAAAGTGTGATGGGTTGAGAATACACACACACACACACACACACACACACACACACACAGTGAGAGTAGTCAGTGATTAGAAAGTTGTGTGCCCATGTCACTATCCTATCAATTCGAAGTGTCACCATAACCAAATGCTACATTTGCTTCTTTAGAGGAAACTTCCACTTCCATTATGGCAAGTTAACGAGTGGAGTTAGAGAGGCTCTAAAGCACAAGGAGAGGTCTTTCTATAAATGGAAATCCTCCCCAAATGAGGAAAATAAAAAGGAACACAAACTCTGGAAAAAGAAATGTAAGAAGATGATAAGAGAGGCAAAGAAAGATTTTGAGGAACACACGGTTAGCAATATAAAGGGTAATAATAAAAGCTTCTTTAAATATGTTAGAAGTAGAAAACCTGCCAGAGAACCACTTGGCCCTCTGGATGGTGAGGGAGGAAAAGGGGAGGTTAAAGAGGACTTGGAAATTGCAGAGAAATTAAATGAGTTCTTTGCATCTGTCTTCACGACAGAGGACTGTGAGCAGATTCCGCTGTCTGAACGGCCCCTCTTGACTAAAGAATTAAATCAAATACAGGTTAAAAAGGAGGATGTTTTAGGTCTAATTGATAAATTGAAGATTAACAAGTCACCAGGCCCAGATGGCATCCACCCAAGGGTTATTAGGGAACTGAGAAATGAAATTGCAGATCTCTTAATGGTTATATGCAACTTGTCTCTTAAAACGGCCACAGTGCCGGAGGACTGGAGGATAGCAGATGTCACACCAATTTTTAAAAAAGGAAGGAGGGGGGACCCGGGAAACTACAGGCCAGTTAGCCTTACATCTGTCCCAGGTAAGATGGTGGAAAGCCTCATCCAAGAGAAAAACTTAAAACACATAGAAGAACAAACCTTGCTGAGAGAAAATCAGCATGGCTTCTGTAAGGGTAAGTCTTGTCTGACAAATCTTTTAGAATTTTTTGAAAAGGTCAACAGGCATGTGGATTTGGGTGAACCGGTGGATATAATCTATCTGGATTTTCAAAAGGCTTTTGACACAGTCCCTCACCAAAGGCTGCTGAGAAAATTGCACAGTCAGGGGATAAGAGGGCAGGTCCTCTTATGGATTGAGAACTGGTTGAGATCCAGGAAACAAAGAGTAGGTGTCAACGGGAAATTTTCACAATGGAGAGAAGTGAAAAGCGGTGTGCCCCAGGGATCTGTCCTGGGACCGGTGCTTTTCAATCTGTTCATAAATGACCTTGAGACAGGGATAAACAGTGAGATGGTGAAGTTTGCGGATGACACAAAACTTTTCCGTGTGGTAAAAACCAGAGAAGATTGTGAAGAACTCCAGAAGGATCTCTCCAAACTGGGGGAATGGGCCGCAAAATGGCAAATGCGATTTAATGTAGCCAAATGTAAAGTAATGCATATTGGGGCAAAAAATCAAAACTTTATCTACCAACTCATGGGCTCTGAGTTATCCGTGACGGATCAGGAAAGAGATCTTGGTGTTTTGGTGGACAGCTCCATGAAGGTGTCTACCCAATGTATGGCAGCGATGAAGAAGGCCAATTCCATGCTAGGGGAATATCAAAAAGGGGATTGAAAATAAAACAGCCAACATTATAATGTCATTATACAAAACGATAGTAAGGCCCCACCTGGAGTATTGTGTACAATTCTGGTCACTGCATCTCAAGAAAGACATAGTAGAACTGGAAAAGGTGCAGAAGAGAGCGACAAAAATGATTACTGGGCTGGGGCACCTCCCTTATGAGGAAAGGCTAAAACATTTGGGCCTCTTTAGTCTGGAAAAAGGCACCTAAGGGGGGATATGATTGAGACATACAAAATAATGCAGGGCATGAGTAAAGTGGACAGAGGGAAGCTCTTCCCCCTCTCCCAAAATACCAGAACTAGGGGACATCCACTCAAATTGAGGGCTGGGAGAGTAAGAACAGACAAAAGAAAATATTTTTTCACTCAGCGCATTGTTAGTCTGTGGAACTCCTTGCCACATGATGTGGTGATGGTATCTGGCCTGGATGCCTTCAAAAGGGGATTGGACAGATTCCTGGAGGAAAAATCCATCACAGGTTACAAACCATGATGGAAATGTGTAATCTCCAGTCTTAAAACCAGGGTACTTCAAGGGCCAGATGCCGGGGAGTGATATCACGAAACAGATATCTAGTCTCGTGCACTCCCAGACGCATCTGGTGGGGCTACTGTGAGATACAAGAAGCTGGACTAGATGGGCCGTTGGCCTGATCCAGCATGGCTCTTCTTATGTTCTTATGTTCTTATGTTCTTATGTATTATTCTCAGTTAAATGTGTATAGGAATCAGTCCCAGATCAGAATTATGGTAATTAATCTGAAACTCCATGAAGAGTTGCAGAGAAACAGCATGTGCGTGTGGCAGCCCTATCTAAAAAATAAAAAAATAAAAAGGGGGGAATTAAAAAATTGTAAGTAGAGCAGACCACATCTAAAATTTGTAAGGCAGCAGTTAAAATGGCAACAGTTTTTAAGAGTGGGAACATTCCACAGTAAAACACAGATTGTATCTAAAGTGCTCTTTAACAGGAGCACAACTGACTGAGGATCTCTCTGAAAGCGTTGATGAAATTAAGGAGTCTAGATAAAGTACAACAGCATAGGTTTGCCCTAATACAACTCTCTATTCAACTGGACTTCCTGTCCAGGTATCTGTGCAGTACACTGTAAGTTGGGTAAGGGTCAGTCATCCATGAGCACAATGACTGTTTAATGGTTTTCCAGAATGACAATATAACCTTATTCCATCAGAAATACAGAAATAGAATTTAGATTTTTTTTGTACTTTCTGTGCAATTCGGGGGAGGGGGGTTGCTCAAGCATGCAGGACATTAACGAGCAGCCAGTAGATCAGATAAATTTACTAAACAGAGGGAATAAAAGGGTCCTATGTTTACATGTCCCTACCTGAACGAAGGCAGAGCAGTAGAATGGAGGACATTTGCCAACACATAATCACAGAATGGTCTGAGGTTACTGCTGCTATCTGTTTTTGTTCTGTGGTATACATATGGGTTTTGGTGAGTGAGAGTAGATCTTCCATAAAGAAGAGCATAACATAATTTGCGACACAGAGGTATTATCCAAGTATGCTTTTTTGATACTGGTTTGCTGTTTGATTTTGTACGGACACTATTTTCAAGCTTCCTTACAGGTGAATAGAGTGTGACTTTGGACAATTAGTATTAGGAATGGTGACTGTAGTGTATAGAGTATTGTGTATAGGTTATTTTAAGAGTAAGGCTTACCGCAGTTGAAGCCAGGTGGACCTGGTAATGAGGAAATGCCTCGTGGGGTGAACTGGGGGGTGGAGCTATGGGTATTTATGGAATGTGAATGTTTGCCATGCATCCCGTTTGTGGAATAAAGGAATCTTTCGTAGCATGCTGTATGCCTGGACCCAATATTTAATAGTAACTGCACTCATTTGCAAGCTGGTATGAATATCAGCACTTTTGATCTCAGTGGAACTTACTGATCAGCTGTGGGTGATTTCAGGCTTAAAGCATAACTAGGAACCTAAATGAAGAGATTTAAGGGATTGCAAAAGAACAGACTTAAGTATGTTTTAAGAGCTTATCTAGATACTATGAGACACACAAGGAGTTGTCATCCAACCTCTATCTGATACCATCAAAATAAACATCACAATGCATAGACTGTCCCAGTCTTCCATAACCAATAGGCACGGTGAGGTGATGAGTGTGACATCACATCACGACTGTACTTATCTGAACCACCTTTCCCCAACTTGACACCCTACAATCCTATTGATCTACAGCTTCTATTAGCTATAACCAGCATAACCCTTAGACATGCTCACTGGGGATTAAGGTAGCTGTAGACTGCACACATCTGGAGGGCACCAGGTTAGGGAATGTTGCAACATAGATGTTAGG
The DNA here is from genome assembly GCA_023846285.1 of Phrynocephalus versicolor. NCBI lineage: Eukaryota > Metazoa > Chordata > Lepidosauria > Squamata > Agamidae > Phrynocephalus > Phrynocephalus versicolor. Next base: position 24,678,100 of record JAHTLZ010000237.1, on the reverse strand, counting down.
AAGAACAGGAGGCACAGAACACAGCCTCCCTCACACATTTGTTCCAATTGAATTAAACTTCACTTCCCCACCAAAATCAAAGTGACTTAACAACCCTTAAATCTGGCTGCGCAGCAAGTCAAGTCAACACAAAAGCTATGGGCGCCATCTGGAAAACGGCAAAGCAAACTGAAGTTTTGCCACTCGCGGCAAAAGAACCTGGATTACATTCTCAGTGCTCAAATCCCTTCATGTTACAAAATATGTAACATTCAATATTGTTTCACTCCCTGCACTTAAACAGTAGAAAATGCAAACAGATCCACATGGACTCATGGAGGCGACATTATTCAAAACTCTCGGAATAAAATAAAGAACCTGCGTGACAAAGGTATTTCTCCTCCTTGCTTTCCTCTCTCCCCAATCTCTTGGTGAATTCTCATTTAAAAGAGAGAGAAAGAGAGAGAGAGAAACTAATATAGATAAAGCAACTGCATAACCTGACAGCGTCCCCGTTAAATCCTGACAGGGTCAATAAAATGAGGGTTTGCAGGAGTCCCAGATGAGGAATGCTTTCATGAATGCTTCCATTGTGTAAAATCTCTCCGCATATCCTGCTTGCAAAATGACAGTCATATGCCACCAGCTGCAGAAGGCAGGCTGGCAATGGCAAGTGCTGTAGGGTATTCAGAAAGGGTGAAATTATTTCCATTCCCATAGCAGGTTATATATATATATATATATACAGTATATATAATCACCACCTTTGTGCATTTACAAATATGTACATCCAGATTTTAAAACCATCATCATCATCATCATTTTGAATGCAAAAATAATATCATTAAATCTATGGTGATTAAGCTTCTCAGTATATAGTTTTGTTATTGTATAAAGCCAGCTGGAAGCAATTATTATTATTTTCCACGTGCAGTCTTCATTAGCATGTGATATTCCCTGCAAACACCCCCCACAACAGTTAGTTCAGATGTTCCTTAAAAATGTAAGTGTTAGACCAATTGTTTCAGGACCAAATAGCCACTAAAAGCTATCTTAATAAAGCTGACAAATTCAGAATGTTTATTTATTTATATTAATGTTCTATGATTGAGACCTGATCTGCAGGAAAATTAAATCACATGTTTTAAATCTGAACCCATTTGCTAGAATAAAACTTCCATAGAACAGAACCGAGTGGGACTTCCTTCCAAGTAAATGTGCATATGATTGGGATGTAACAGTAAGTCTCACTGATTTCAACAGAAATATATCAACCACATGCTTAACTCTTACATTAAAATCAATCCATGGAATTTTGCATGGCCATTTTAGTATAACATGTCTTTTTCAAATTAAATTAATTTAGTGTTTACTTAAAGGTTTATTATCGTGAGATGTTTTATTAATGACTGATTTATGTTTTAACATTGCAATATTCAGCTTCAGTCATGGTAAATGACAGCTAATTTGGTACGTCCTATGCTAATGAATCTGTGGATGAATACATCATTTATTTGTTGTTTATTATAATTTTGTCACTCAGAACTTCTTCTTGAAAAGCTTATTGATCAGAAAAGTCCAGAAAGAAAACTGTAATAGTGGGAAAGCACTTGTTCATCCTGCTCATCCTTGAATACCTAAAAAGATAAGACTGAACAACATTATAGTACTCTGCCAAAATAAGCCGAGGTACCTGGTTCCCTATTTTCCTTGCCCTTAAAGGCACACTCAGAAAACAAAACAGTGCTCTTTTTTTTGGGGGGGGGTACATCAGTGCCTAAGCATGGACACCTCCACAAATAACCAAAGACCAATATAAATTTTCAGTGGTTAACATCACATTGCCATTTTAATTACCACTTCAGATTTACTTCTCTGGACTTTAACATGATTGAAGAAATGAAACAAAACAAGGAGTTCCCCTTTATCTGTTACCACTTCAGAAATAAGAAAACTGTTACGAATTTCCTGATTTGGGAAAAAAAAAAGAGTACCTTATATTAACCTATTGAAAGGTGTTTTGATTTTAATCACTTGAAGTGGAGCTTTAAGACTCAGGAACAATTATGATAAAGAAGGAATTACAATCTGAAATACAATAAATTTTTATTTTTTAAAAAAAAAATTAAGCCATGTAGTTGTCTGTTGGGCAGATAAGAACATACAAGAGGAAGGGACAGCATTCATGTTTCATATTGGCTTAAAATGAAACATTGTAATTGACAAAAATAACCAGGCCTTTTCATCCGGACATTGTGTATAGTGTTGTTTAGGAAGGAGAGATGGAACAGGAAAATATCTGGATTCTTAATACCGGTAAATAGCTTCTTGCTACAGGTCATAGTTTTTATGATTCTGTTATTGAAAAGATGCACCCTAATATGCAGTTTGCATTGTTACTATATTAAATATTATTTAAAAATAAAATACAAAAATGCTTTTAATCTGTCCTTAACCCTCTACTAACTAGAATATATATATATTCTACTAGTTAGAATATATATATTCCACACCAGCAATTTTTGTTTCTGACATAAAAGAGTACTGGAGGAGAGATGTACTTTCCAATCTCATCTCGTAAAGTCGGAAGTGTGCCTAAATTTCATCAATTTCCATTACAACTTCACCCAATGCCTTGCATGCTTACACAAAAGTAACACTCAATGAGTGCAATATAGTTTCTAAACATGTAACTAAGCAGCTTTATGCTGTTTTATGTTCTTCCTGGTCGCACTGCCTGGAACACATGCTGCTGAAATAAATCCAAACAGGTTTTCGGTAGGCAGGTGTGCATACATGCACGCATGAGTGCAACATACAAAAAGCATTCTGATTTATTTTTAGGTCAGGATCAATGTTAGTGGTTTGTTCTCTCTCTCTCTCTCTCTCTCTCTCTCTCTCTCTCTCTCCAAAAACTATTATACTTTCAATTATCATATAGTAAAGATTAAGTAAATTTGTTTATTTATTTTATTAGCTTTATATGCTGCTCCATAAGTGTGATCCACTAAGTGAACACCCACCCACACTAAACCACACCAGAATGTGCAACATAAATTCAGCTGATACTTGGGTTCTGCAAATTAAAAACTACATACTTCAAAATAAGCATTTTTGGCTCACTTCATGGCTTCATGTTGGAATACCAACCACAGGTAAGCAGGAACACATCAAAAAGGGGTAAAGCACCAAAATTGAACACTCGCACAAATTACACTATACACCGACAGGACACAAAGGGATAGTCATATTCTAGCCTGTGAATTCTGAAGTTATTTGTGATTTGCTTTTTCACAGAAAGGAAATGTTTAAGTGTACTTTCTTATGGGCATATATTTCTGTCTGAAATTAAAACAAACATGCCCATTTTACCAGTTGGCTATTTTTCCCCACTGAAAACATGGAACAGGGCTGTTTTCTTTGCAAAGTGAGTTATGCAATGGAATACAAAACCAAATGTATTGGATTTTGGTCTTGTTGTAAAACATGGCACCTCAGAAGTGACAAGAGTGTCCAATTTTTTTGTAGCACAAGTAGCAGCAATGTGCCAGAATAAAGCAATCCTGAAGCCCAGTGGCCTCTAAGCAGGGGCATACTTTTGCAATATTCTCACTGAAAATACTTTTTTTCACTTTCAAATTATATTTCTTCCTACCATTAGGCTAAAACAGCATCTACCACTCATATGATGATAGAAAATCATAATTAATCATGATGGGTCTCACTTCATACTAATACGCTTCAGCAGAGCAATTCTTGCTAAAAGAAGCCTTCTGCCCTGCCTTTTAACACTAACCAACTTTCAGGATTTGTTAAAAGGTTAACATAAATTTCGCATTCTAGATTTATTACCCAAATTAACATTTTGCCATCCATTCAGATGAAAAGAGAAAAAAAACATTTTGCAATCTTCTATTTTAATCTCCCTGTGATGACTGTTTGTGCATTTGGAATCCTGAGTTATCAAAATCTTAGCTGTGAAAAATCTACTGACCTATATTAATGAAAGTCAGAGCCTCAAAGAAAACCTCAGCACAGGCACTGAATATTACTGGTGAAAGGAAGAAGATTCAATAAAGCTGTTTTGTTTGTAACTTATGACGCCAGCTCTGTATCAGTAAACAGAGTGTTCCTTTGCAATCACTTAACAGTGTCACCATGACCTGGTGAATGAGAATTCTTTCACTATCACCACCGTCCTTGCAATCCTGCCTCAGCTGTGACCAACTCACTTTTGCCCCAACATTTCAGAGATGCTTTATTCAGCATCCAATTAGTTAGGGTTAAAAGTCAAGGCGAGTCATCCTTGAAGGGATGCTGCTGCTGTTACTGTCTCGAATGTGGCTACGAGTTAACTGTGTTAATCCAAGTGAGACTCACTGGCATGCGAAAATTAACCGTTTTAAACCTAGTAACTACCATTTGCATCATGCCACCAGATTGATTTTGGTATTCACTAGTGAAGGGCTTGGTTATGTCATCAAAGCAAATGTCTGTGTGCTTTTAATACTGCAAAGTGACGAGAGGCTTAAGTTAAAAGGGAGGAAAAGTCACATACTGTGACTGCAGGAAAATAAACATACTGTACTTGGCTTACACACATGACTAAAACAATCTCTTTGTATGCATCTCTCTCTCTCTCTCTCTTTCTCTCTCTCTCTCTCTCTCTCTCTCTCTCTCACACACACACACACACACACACACACACACAAATGTTAACACACAGTAAAATACACAATGCTTAGAAATAGCACTGGGGGATAGACTTATGTCTAACTACATTCATATAGCTCCAAACAACCTCATTCAAATTCATTATTTGCAAGTTAAAGTAAATCAATCGGATTCCAAAGTGGTATGTCAAAACAGGGTGTTCATTCAATATATACATGCCCATACATAAAGAGGCATGAAAATATACCCACATGATGTCTTTTTATAGAAACAGATGCAGATGCATGCATGCAAATAATTAAGTGAAGACTTGGGAGGTATGACATTAAATCTACATGTATCTAATGATTGATAATCAAGCCCTTTGCTATCAATTTCTTGCAGGTAAATCCTAAGTATATCATTGGACTTACCTGCTAGTGATAGATTAGAACAGGAACCTTCTCTGTAACATATATACACTGGCAGACACATATAATTCCTATGCAATAAGAAAGCAAGTTACAATTCTGCAGATATGACATCACATCTAAATTAAAGGAGAAATGACTGATAGCCATTTCAGTCATAATTTCTTTTGAGGGAGAGTGCAATTCATGGATTCTTAAAATACCTGAATGTAAAATATCTTTATTCCAAGACTGAACATATAAACACTGGTGCTCAATGACTTCCAACTTTTCATCATCTATAAACTTCTAAAAACCCTGCATTTATTTTTTGGTGAATAAACGGATCGTCTGTATTTTATAATCCAATAAGGGATGCTTTCAAGCAAAAACAAACATGGCAAAATGAACCTCAGCGTTATAAACACACACACACACACACACACACACACGCGCGCGCACACACACACACACACTTATTTCAAGAAAAAAAGAGACATTAAAATACCCTAACCTGTTTTGTATTGCTAATGATTAGCAATACATCTCTTGGCTGTGGGCTTCGCTTGTTAAGATGCACCTTACGAAAGAGCTTTGGACAGTAAATGTGATGCACGTATATAATGGTGCTTTCATTTACAGCAAGTTATCTTATACCTTTCTAAAATATTTAAACACTTATGCTTCTTAAGGAGAATTAAAGAAAATACAACGTTATTTCCCAAAGAAATGGTAAAACTTTTTTTTAAAAAAAAAACTCACTTCCTTCAACTGTATTTAGCTGTGATTACATCTCCAATATTAAACACCAGTCCAAGAAATGGAGTATGCCTCGTTCTTGCTAAGGGTTCAGTTGTACACTGGCACAATTAAAATGATACATTTTACACTTGATATTTTAATAAAGCAATTTCTACTATATGTTGTATATCCTTAGTTCACATTTTCCCCTATCTAAACCCTTTTTCTTGAAGAGGCACAAATGTGTTTGAACAAAATTAAAAACTCCCCTTCCTTTTGAATACCGCAATACCACCACCTCTGCCACCCTATCCCTCTGTTGGATGGCTGTATTCAGAAGTCTGCTGATTTGATTTTTAGTTTCCTTGGCTTACTCCTCACCTATCAAGGAAATGATTTCTCTATTGATAACTAAAAATACTGCATATGCTGTGCTAATAGAGGAATCTCATGCACAATAGGAAAATTGCCCGTACTGTACTAATAATATTTGCAGGAACTTAAATAAAGCAAAGAGTATGAGAATGCCAGACAGTCGTTCTCCTTTAATAAGTTACAATTACACAATGAAATTAGGTTGCTAAATCTCTTACATCACGGGGTGAACTCTAATTGACAAGATGTGTAATCCTGACATTACCCTTTTAACTGACTGAAGATAGACTTCTAAGAAAAAGCTCTTCTTTACCTTTCAAACAGGAGACGCTTGCAAGCTTTTGCTGGGGTTTGGCATTTTGTGTCACTGTGTGTTATTCCTATTTTGCTGTTATGGTCTCATTGCTTAAAAGTATTTGAGAACATCACAGCCCTTAAGCTAAACTGGATGAAGGAAAGTGACATTCCTGATTCTGACAAATGCACAAAACATCTATGAAAGCAGAAAAACCAGAGAAGCTTTCTATTTTTATTTAATCAATCGAAAATAGGACTTCTTTTCTAGTCTTAAACAAGTCCTTCTAAACCAGAGTGGGACATTCTCCCCCCCCTCCTCTCTCTGTATGCTTTTGCATGCATACAAACAGCCTGGACTGTCTCTGACCAGATGGGTAGGGAACAGAAGCCAAAGGTTTCTGGTCATTCTCGACCTGTCACTGATCAAAGTGACCCAAAGTAGAACTCTCCTTTAAATTTATGTTCTTGAGGTTATCAGCAATTACTCCTGTATACAGAATAGGAATGGTTCTTTTCAAAGGGTCCACAAACATTCTGCATTTTTCTAAGGAACACAAAAAGAACCCACAGGAATGTCATATTTAAAACATCTTCTTTTTAAAAAAATGATTTTCACTCTTGAAGCAAAACCTTCCACTGTTTATATTACCCTTAAAGTAGGAGTCATTTGCAGATACACCTTGCACCGAGATTAACAGAGATACATGGATTACTTCGTGGCATATAAAAATTACTTACATTGTGGTATTTTTACATCCATTTTTCTATATTATTCCCTCTGAAAAACCGAATATAGTTTAAATGAACTATACTGGTCTCCATACAGCTTAGTTTTCCAAACTTGCACCACGAATCACCTGAAGTTAGAATTATCATTTAACTCGAATCAAAGCCAATATTGTATTTTCTGGATCAAATCATGCTTTCTTACATGTGTTTCATCCCTTAGAATTATTTAAGGCTATCCCCCGTGCCTCACTAAAAAATCATTATACATTTGCTTGGAATATAAGGATCTTCTGTATTAACTACTACCACTTTTAGACGCAAAGCAAAAGTTATCTTCATTAATATTAACAATAAATGATGAAATCGTTAATATTCTCACAGACTGTTAAACCATCATTATAATGAATAGATGTAAATAGATATGGGGTTGTGGAAAAAGGCTAATGAACATGACCCGGATTCATCTTTCCTGTTTTAAAAAAGAAAGATTATCCTTCACTATAGAGTTTTACAGTTATTAGTGACAGACTATTTTCAGCTTTTTAAAAAAAGCCAACTGTTGTTTACAGAAAACATAGAAAACATAGCCTCAAAAAGAATTAGCAAGTCAAAAAGGGGAGGAGGGTTAAACTGTTACTCCAGGTAAGTGGAGTTAACTTATCCTACTGAAAGGGGAAGAGTGAATAGAATGCTGCCACATTTATCAAGGAGGTATGTTTTAAGTGGACAAATGTATTCTAACCACCATGGATATGATGGCAACACAAAATAAATATGTTCATCATTACCACCTTTACAATGCTACTGTGTCTTTGTGTGTATTCCAGTGGAGCGATCCACACCGATATAGCATCTGCCATGCATTTAGCCATACACTACACATATTATTATTCTTTTCCCAACACAGGCTCAGAAAATAAACACGACCATATGTGTCCAGTAATGAAGGGGAAAAGGTGGGTGGGGAGGGAAACAGTCTCATGATCCCCCTGCAGTGGGAAAACTAACAATAATAGAAAAGTGGCAGATAAATTGTGGCAGGACTCAATTGTATTCAGCAACTGTTCGTGTCCGATTATTGACACTTGAGATGCTCCTTCTTCAGTTTTTCCCTCCCTATCGAGATGAAATCGTGTTTGCAAATTCCCACCAACTGCAAATGTCTAACTCTGGAAAAGTCAAACATTCAAATGGGCATTCCAAGACTATGCATGTGGTTGGACAGTGATTTATCAATTGATCATTATCTGGCTCTATTAGAGTTAACTGTTTTATTGCCAGATTCCCCCCCCCCCAAAGGGGAAAAAAGCTTTTATGTCAAAAGGTTTTCAAAAAACTTTTTAAAATAAAATCACAGAATGACAAGAAATGTAAGAGCTTTTTCGTTCTTTTGCTAGGAAATGGACATAAGAACACCTGAATGCAGGAAATATCAGACCATGACAATCTTGTAAAATGAACAATCAAGTACATCTTAAGCATCTAGTAAACAATATCCTTTTCTAGCAGGGGCTCTTTTTTACTTTTAAGAATGAAAAATCACATATAAGGGTTGCTCTCTTTTTTTGGCTTACGTTGATTATATTTCTGTACCATAAGATGGTATCAGTTGTAATCAGGGTCCCTCTACAGGATAGATCTAAATATACCTTATTTGAATGTAGGCATCCTGTGGAGATAGCCACGCTGTTTAAACTCTGTTCTATACACAACTGTTGTACACTGGAACTACAACCAAGGTTGGTTCCTTGAGGCTGGTCTGTAGATTTTCTCTTCTCTTCTTTTTTCCCTCCTTTTCTTCGAGACTATCACAAAATGCTATTTTCTTTTTAAGCTCTGAACTCCGAACTACATCCAAGGTTAGTTCCTTAGGATTGGATGAACCAAAATGCTATTTTCTTTACATTACCAAGGGCACATTAGTACTCTGGTACTAATGACAGCTGTTTTACGTCAAGCGAATTCATTCATTGGGGGGAGCGGAGGGGGGAGAGGACTCAGTGAGCAAAAATATTGCTTCTGCTTGCTGACTTAAAGAATTCAAAGTAACTTTTTCCAAAAAGTCAACCCCATCTTTCTGAATCAGAGAGATAACCCCAGTATTTTTATTTTGTATTTTGTATTTTAAAAAAAAACAAAAAACAAATTCTGCTTCAGAACTTCTCTCCCTCTTCCTGAGATCAGTTCAAGTTGAAGCCCCCCCTCCCTTTCAGTTGTGCGTCTCTGTTTGTTTGTGTTTGTTTGTGTGGGTGGGTGGGCAGTCTCGTGCAGTGTGCCCTTCGCGCGCAGACGAGGCAGAGAGTTGTGAAAAGA